>CM038676.1:133999540-134317277 GCA_021605205.1 Aegilops longissima | reverse complement strand
ACCCTGCCAAGTTTGAGCATACACCTCAGGGGGATAATAGGACTGGCCATCTGCCTCTGAATCCTCCTCTGAAGAGCTATTTGTAACCAGCAAGATATCTACTTCAGCAGGTAGCATTGTCTGCTCTGAAGACCTTGTTTTCACTCCTGATATCTCCATCACCAATTCAAATGGCTGATGCACAGGAAGAGCATTTGAATATACAAACATTGCCGACAAAAGCAATGAGAAATACAAAAAAAGGACGGCATGATATAATTCACATATATGACGCTTGGCTAAACAACATGGCATTGCATAATTCACATATATAATGCCTTGCAACAAGATAGCATTGCATAATTCACATACATAATGTCTTGCAACAAGATGGCATTGCATAATTCACATATATGGTAATTAGACACTAAACAGGTGGCATTCACACAAAGCATGTCTAAACTAAGCAAATGACATAGCAATGCAAGATACCATACGCATGATATTAGCAACATAACCCTGCCAAGTTAGAGCATGCACCTCGGGGGGGGGGGGGATAGGACTGGTCATCTGTCTCTGAATCCTCCTCTGAGGAGCTATCTGTAACCAGCAAGACATGCGCTTCGTCAGATCGCTTTGTCTGCTCTCTGAAGACCTTGTTTCCACTCCATATTTTTCCATGACCATGCCGAATGGCTCATGCACAGGAAGAGTAATTGAATGTACTAAAATTGTTGACAAATTTAACACATAATAAAAAAATGATGTCATGATATAATTCACATATAAGATGACTGGCTAACCAGGGTGGCATTGCAAAATTCACATATATGATGCCTGGCTAAACAAGATGGCATTGCATGATTCACATATCGATAAAGAAACTAAACAAATGGCATTGACACAAAGCATGTCTAAACTAAGCGAGATGACATCTTTGATGTATCGATAAGCAATGCAAGGCACCATATGCATGATATTACCAACATCGGGATGCCAAGTTAGAGTGAAGACCTCATGGGGTAAATAGGGTGGTCTTCTTACGAATCCCCTCGAATAGTTATCTTCCTCTTGATTATGATCCGAAATGGGTGGAGGGGCTGCCTTTGCGCCCACCATGGGCGACGTCTGCATGAAATTTTATTGCCACGCAAGGCTCGTGTCTTTTGCTCTACATGTTCAGTTCCATTGTGTACAATAAGCGACATGCATAGGAATAAAACATAGTGAGATTATGTAAGGAGTACATGCACAAATCCAGTGATGGTAGCAAACTGTGGATAGACCCAAAACCAATGATAGCGAGCAGATAATAGCTTTAGTTAAAAATACGAGATAATGGCTCCTTTAATGTTTGTTTGCACCCAACATGAAACTCATAGTAGACACCGAGATTAACGGATAGTAGACAAATAGTAATGATTGCTGCCCCAATATGTACCCCACAACCATTTAAAAACTCAAGTTTTAGCATAATTTGGACTGACTCGAGTCTAATAGGTGAACACTGACGATAAAGTAGCATGTCATCATATTAAGTGATGCATAACGTAGCGAGACACGGAAGAGTGCGACCTCTCTTGCGGACCCGTGTAGTCCTCAAGGTCATCTGCTCGATTGATGATGGTAATCAGTTATCGTGGGTGCGGCGGTAGGAAGAAGAAGATCGAGGCGGCGAAAGGCGATCTGAGGCGGATCCTGTTTGTGGTGAACCCTTCCATCGTTGGAGCAGTGAGCTGGGGTGGAACACATCACCCAGGAGGCAGGACAAACCACACAAGGTTTTCTATGACACATATCTATAACAGAAGTAATTGTGTAAGGGTTTGTTTGAATTTGAGGACTCTAACAATGCAGGGACAGGAAATAGACAAGAATAGGATAGGAATGCACGTGCAAAACAGAGAATTTAAAAACACAGGATTTCTGCCAATCTGGGTGTTTTGTTCACAAGAATTGGAAGATCACAGGATGCAAAGAAGCATGGTGAGATTAAGTCAAACCACAAGAAAATGTACGGTTATAATGCTATTATGCTACTATCTCTTAGTCTTGTTCTTCATGAATAGGAATTTGAAAAGGAGGACAAGTGGAAATTAAAATTCCTATGGTTTTTATTTCAAGGAGACACTAAAGGAACAAATCCTACAGTTTTCCTTTGCTCCAGTCCTTTGCACCAAATTCATGAAAATTAGTACCATAAAACTTTCCAATTCCTATGTTTTTCATTCACTTTACCTTTCAAGCTTGGCGATTCTAGTAGGCAGGCTTGAGCAAGAAGCGCCTACAATAAAAAAGTTTTGTGCTACTTCTATTACTTTGGATCGAACCCTTTGCCCTACTAGCTCAACTCCCAAGGCCATCGACAAATGCACAGCTCAAATCTTGAGAGATAAATAATGGCGGCATTCAAGAGAGTCCATCATGGATAGCTAAGTTGCCTGGTACCTCACTGCTTGTCATATAGTAGGATAAAATAATCGTATTTCCCGTTACTCCGTGTGCTCAGTGGACAATATATAACATGTAGAGTAAAAAAGATATGCAACAAGTGTACAACCTCTTTGGCGAAGCCATGTGGATCTCAGCGTGATTGGGTTGGCTGGTGAGGATGCTCTGGCTGACTTGGCTGTCGGAGGAGGGGAAGAAGATCTTAGGCGTCTGGAGATGGAGCACAGTGTTGCTCCCCTGTGATGGAGGGTTTCATCGTTGGAGCAGCTCGGTGAGTTATGCAATGAGGTGAAGCAGGACAAGAGACAATGTTAACTGGTGGAATTCTAATAGCATCTCCAAAGATGATGTCAAATACATAAACACAAAGTGCTAGATGTAAAATACATCAGCCGCTCATCTCGAACTTAAGCTGTCGAAACTGAATTTAGCTAGAGAAACTGAACTTGGTATCGAAACTGAATTTTCTTTGTCGAAACTGAATTTTACTATCGAAACTGAGCGCACTAGAGGTGAGGCTACCGTCGGTCGACTCACTTTTCATCTCTGGTCGATCGATTTTGCGGTCGTTGGATCTGAAATCAAAGGCCTGCAGTTCATCTTCAACCTCCACCCCACGAGCACTTGACCACCACCGGCCAAACAGCCACCAGCGGACGGCGGTGCACCGCCCTCCCGCCCGAAAACACTCCCCACCGCCGGTCCGCCGCCGCCCCAGCCATCCCTCCGCCGAATACAAAGATCTGTCCGGGGAGAAAAGTCTCACCCTGGACCGCGTCGTCGTTGATGATCGAAGCAGCCATCGGGCCTATAGGTGGCGACAGGAGGAACTCTCAATGAAAGCACCAATGTCGATTGTCAAAACGGCGGATCTCGGGTAGGGGTCCCGGCTATGCGTCTAGGCGGATGGTAACAGGAGACAAGGGACACGATGTTTTTACCCAGGTTAGGGCCCTCTCGATGGAGTAATACCTTACTCACCTTGATTAATATTGATGATATGGGTAGTACAGAGTAGATCTACCACGAGATCAAGGAGGCTAAACCTAGAAGCTAGCCTATGGTATGATTGTTGTTAGATCCTCACGGACTAAAACCCTTCGGTTTATATAGACACCGGATAGGGTTAGGGTTACAGATCGGTTACAATGGTAGGAGATCTACATATCACGTATCATAAGCTTGCCTTCACGCCAAGGAAAGTCCCCTTGGTTTATATGACCTTTGGATAGGGCTAGGGTTACAGTGGGGTTACAATGGTAGGAGATCTACATATCCGTATCGTAAGCTTGCCTTCCGCCAAGGAAAGTCCGTGTCGGATGGGACTTTCCTTGGCGTGAAAAACTTTCTTGATCTGACAACTTCAACTAACCCTATCCGATGTCTCTCAACCGAAATTTAATCCGTGGGGCGAACAACAATCATACCATAGGCTAGCTTCTAGGGTTTAGCCTCCTTGATCTTGTGGTAGATCTACTCTTGTACTACCCATATCATCAATATTAATCAAGCGGGGTAGGGTATTACCTCCATCGAGAGGGCGAACCTGGGTAAAACATCGTGTCCCTTGTCTCTGTTACCTTCCGCCTAGGCGCGCGATTGGGACCCCCTACCGAGATCCGCGGTTTGACACCGACATTGGTGCTTCATTGAGAGTTCCTGTGTCGTCACCTATAGGCCCGATGGCTCCTTGATCATCAACAGCAGCGGTCGGTGAGACTTTTCTCCCCTAACAGATCTTAGTACTCGGCGACTTTATGCTGGGCCAATTCACTTGGCCATCTGGAGCAGATCGAAAGCTCGCCCTGGCCATCAGGTCAGATTTAGAAGCTTGAATTATATGGCCGACATCGCGGAGACTTGATCTTGACGGATTGAGCCACAACCAAGTGTGCCGCCTGCATCACCGATGGGCATGATCTAACTCTACCGCCGAAAAGTGTCACGGAAGCCGCACTAGTGTCGCTCCGAACATTGATTGGAGCCGATCTACGCCGATCGAGGATGGTTGGTTGGACACCACCTCGAGGCTGAAATCTCTGGCGATTGAGCGAACACAATCCTGTCGCTGCGAGCCGTGACTCCAGGTGCGGACTCCTCTCCGGACTCCGAACCCTCCGCGCCCTGTCAATCGAATCCGATTGGGCGCGGTCATGGAGTTCACTGCGCGGACATCTTTCAGCTTTCGCCCTTTGGCGACATCTTGAAATCACTAAAGTCTCTCTCTTTGCTCGGAGAGCCAGGCGGACTACGGTCGGGAAGGTTGGGATGCGGACGAAGAAATTCAACGCCACCCACCACCCACTTTGTAGCCCTTTGCCAGCTTACGGCGTGCTCAATTTCGACTCGAAGACATCGGCGGTATGGACTACAATGTGAGACAACCATGAACCAGCACCTATAGGATGCTGGACAACCACCTCATCCCATGATGTATACATGGTGGATACACCCAAAGGAAGTGACGACGAGAACAACGGGGCCTTCTGAAGGATAAATCCTCGGCAGTCAAAGCGGCAGCGTAAGCGCCGCACCAAGTCCCGCCTCAACAAAGACCCAGCCATAGAGCAGGGCAAACCGGTGGAGCGATGAACATGCTATCGAGCAACCCGTCCGAACAGGACAACTTGGACAAACAACCCGTCCCGGCGAAGATAACAGTCAGGACGATCTCATGCGGACAGATTGTTGGAGCGAATAACCTCCACAAAAGGCTAAATGCGCCACTCTGGCGTAGCCTGAAAAAAGCGAAGCGGAAGCTCAAAACAGCGGAAGATGCACTCAAAATCAGATGGAGCAAAGTATTCAACACCGCGAGCAAATCTGGCGACGATCGCCGAACAAACTACCCAAAGAAAACTACTTCCCGAATTTTATGAGGAGGCCTTGATGCCCCCACAATCAAAAAGTAAAAAGGCCACCCGGTCGGATGGGCGACCCACGGCAAAAAGAAGCGGCAAATGGCGCGCACACAAATCGGTATGTGATCCGCATAAGGATTCACATCAAAAGGATATTGATTAGGTCCATCTATGGGCGAAAGCAAGCTCTTCAAAGCAATGCAACACGCCAAATATCCGAACATCACGGCACACCCAAATCTGAGCGCACATCCCTATGTTTCACCGATGAGGTCTTGGATCATAATTTCGGTGAGTTCAAACCCGTAAACATAGAGGCATACTGACGGAACAATAGACCACAGGTGCTGGATGAGGATTACATCCTCCACATACACATGGCTAGAGAGATGATCTCACGCCATAAAATACTACCCTCAAACTCAAAGGGCCAGCTCGGCATTGGCTTAAAGCCTTCCCAAAATACCATTGGAAGCTGGGAAGAGCTCGAGGATGCGTTCGGGCAAATTTTCGGGGACCTATGTCCGCCCTCCGGATCAGACGATCTAAGTCACATAACTCAACAGCCGGAGAGTCAGCCCGAGAATGCAGGAACAGGTTCCTTACTAAAAGAACCAAATAGTCATTGTCCGGACGCTGAAGCCTTAGCATCCTTCAAACACAACGTCAGGAACGAATGGCTCGCTAGAACACCTCGACCAAGAAAAGCCAAGAACAATGGCCGCATTAACAAGCCTCATGACCCGCTTTTGCGGCGGAGAGGATAGGATGGCTAGCAAGATGCAGCACCAGCGACCCAAGTACATCCGAAGTCGAGAGATGGAAATAGGAAACCACGGCGCAACAAGGACCAGCGCGGATTAAGGAAAGCGGTCCAAAGGCGCGACAGTCAACGCCAGTTCAAAAGCTCACGGCGGAACAATAAAAACTGCCCCTTAAGGACAATAGCGATGAGCTATCCAACAAAACAAAATCTTGGACAAGATATGTCAAATCCACAGTACTCGGGAGCACGCAAACCATACCCATAGAGATTGTTGGGTCTTCAAGCAGTCCGGCAGACTCAACACCGAACACAAGGGCTCGACACACCAAGTGAGGATGATGCCGAACCCACAAGCGAGCACCGGAAAACAAAAGAATTTCCCACAAGAGGTCAAAGCAGTAAACTCACTTCCGTGATAAAAGGGAAAAAGAGTGGCGCCCATTAAGGCAGCGCCGCACATACTACCTAGCGAATTACCAACCTTTGGTTGTCAAAACCAATCACCCGACCATCGGGACTACTCGAAAGTATCCGGAGCAGGATGGACTGCCTTGATATTGGATCCTATAATCAGCAGTTCCAATTTACACAAGTCCTCATGGATGGCGGCATGACATAAACACGATATATCGAGGACACAATCCGCAGAATGGGGATAGACCCAACCAAAATTAGCCATAGCAACACCTCCTTCAAAGGGTAATGCCAGGCCTATATGGCCATTATGCGGGCTCCCTCTGCTAGAAGTTGTGTTGGCTCATCCGACAACTTCCGCGCGAAAAGTTAACCTTCCATCGCCCCATTCAAAGTAGCCATCAAGCACTCTTGGGGCGTGAAGCTTTCGCCGCTTTAACGCAATACCGCATTATGCATCTCTTACACTTAAAATGCCGGTCCATGCGGCATCATCTCATTAAAAAGGGAGTATTAAGTGTTACTCGAGCGCGGAAGAATCACGAGGCTGACTTGACAGCCCACACCAACCAGCTCACGCTAACCAAAGCACACGAATAGGTAATTGAACCCGGACACGGCTAGGCGAGTCCGCGCCTACTAGCAGCATGCCCCCATACAAGGGTTGCGCATGTACAACAAGAGACAATAAAGCTCAAATTTATTCACTTTTGAATCGTACTCTGTTTATTTAATATAAAGTACATTTTCACATGATCTTTTCTTTTCAACTAAGTTCCTCTCTTTTACAAATGAACAACATGCTACACCCGTCGAGGATACGGCTGCGGAACACGGTAGCGAGGCGTGCGATGGGGACCGTTGCAAGATTCTTTTGATTAAGACCTGCGTAAACCTTTTACTTGTCTCTTGTTGATATACATCCCGGTTCCTTACTATAACGAGGAGGAGGCTGGCGTTTTGGCATCGGCCGCACCAGAATTTTTGCGGCGTGCACTGGACACCGGGGGCTTAGGGCATTATTCGCCCGTTTTCATAAAGACCAAATACCTTAGGGGAGTGTTGGCGTCTCGAGTTAGGCCTTATATGCATCAGCTCGAATCATGTCTTTGGTCAAATGTTGGGTTTGCCGGCTCCTGTGTTTTGCTGCCTTACGTTCCGTTCTATCGGCTAAGCGGCACCGGAGAACTCTGCGATTGTGCCCGGTTCGGCGGGCGAGCACCTCGATGAAAGCGAAAACTAAGCATCATGATATAGCGAGACTGGTCAACCACTCGATGACTCACCGGAATGTTTAGAATTCCTCCGCATTAACGAAGGACCGTTTTCGGTCAGGCACATCGCACCCGAATCCGGGAGAGTGCGGTGCCCCGAGGGCTATATAGTAGCCCCACCTCGAACTCCTATGGCTAAGTGAAAGTGATAAAGCATTATAGTACGGTTGCCTAGTTTGCTATGCTACCACCTCCTTAATAGGACCAAGGCGTTGGATTAAGTGTGAAAAGCGCCTTCTTTGCAAACACCCCGCACTATGTGTGTGGGGCTGAAATAAGGACTGCCATCTTTGGAGTTATATATACATATACATCAGCGGCCGCCTGAGGGAGTAGTTTACTACTTGATCGCACAAGTATAAAAAGCTCTTATATTATATTGAAACATTGTTTTCACAAATCATACATGTCATTTAAACATAATATCCTTGAGCACTGCGTCTCTATTAAGCAAGCGCCTTGCAGGACTTCCTCAAAATAGTGCTCGGCGGTACTAAACCTGTCGAGAATCTTGGGATGCAACGTCGGTGGCCTTCATCTCCGCCCGGTATGTGTTGACACGGGCGAGCCATCGCGCTCCCTCAATACCGCCGGCCGCTTCATTGCGTCGTCTGGCAGTACCGCACCAAGGCTGCTGCACTAAGCCAAAATAACTCTTGGTTGGGGTCCGCTGGCCACAAATGAGTCATGACATGCTTCATGGCAAGTCCGGATAATCGATTCAGCTCGGCCCATTCGGCCAACCGGTCGGTCAGCGGAAGGGCGCTCCGGACTATGGAATTGCGACCAATATAGCTCTTCCATACAGCCTTGGCCTCGGAAGTGCTCAATCGCGTCGCAGGCGCTTCGCCACTAAGTCGGATAAGCATCCTCGAACTCCACAACTTGTCCAGCCCGAGCATCTGCGGATCCGTATATTTCCTCTGCAGCAGAAGCGGTTTTCCAGCGCAATAGCCCGGCTGACTCAGCTCCTCCTTGGCAGCTCTCAAAGCGGAGCAGGCATCCTTGGATTGGCGGTGGCCTTTTCAGGCCCTCTTGCTCGCAGCGTTCTTTCTCAAGAACCTCGCAGCGATCGGTAGTATTCTTCAACTTTATGGCCATATTGGCCATTCCCTCTTCTTGGCGGTGAGCAGCCGTTAAACTTTTAGCTCTTGACCCGCCCTTAAGACCGCATTACTATTTACGGCTTGCTCTTTAGCTCGGCGAGTTCCGCCGCAGCTCCTCCACAACAGCGGCACCACTGCATTAAGCATACAAGTAGTAAGCACGCAGCGTCAAGCTCCCTTACCAGGTGTCGCGAGAAGTCGCATACCTTGTGACTCATCAAGCCGTTTATTGACCAACGCGATGTCGCATCCGCCTCGTCAAGTTGCGCTTTAGTTCGGCAAAATCATCATCGGCTGGCCACGGACGCCCGCCACCTATTTAGGAGTGGCGCAAATGTTATAACTGAGATTATGATCCTCAACCGCTGTCAATTTTGACAACATACCGAGTCTCGGGGCTACTATCTATACATGGCGCATTCTATATGCATAAGCTGTCGAGAAGGTACATCATTTTGCGTACCTCGAACCCGTCGATAAGCTTGGCGGCTTCATACAATCTACTCTTGGCGGATGCAATTCTTTCAATCACCGTACCCATTAGCGGTGATCTTACGAGATAACCGCTCGCGGAGTAGATCCTTCAGCTCCTCCGACCGCACACCACTTGGCGCGGACCGTCCGTACCCCCCGGACTTAGAAACCCTCGCGGCGACACCTCGGTCGTCCGCCTCGTATGAGGTGCGACAGGTGGAGTGTTTCGCTCTCCATCATCTCGGAAGAAGATCCCCGAAGGCGAGCTCTGCTGAGAAGGGCTGAGATCCGAACTACAAGGTAACAATTTGGGTTATCTTGAGAAATAAATCTGGGGATGTTCCTTATTTACAAGACCCTTCTTTTTACTTACGGCTCATTGGAGGCTGATCCTTGGGGAAATAGTGCAGCTGGGATACTTCCCAGCGCTAGACTCTCGGCAATTTCTTTCCCTCTTTGAGGCCTTGACCTCCGGATCTTGAGCGGTCCTCTTCTCTCCTTGGAGGTGGGACTTTTGATCCCTCCTTCCTCGAAGCCTCCTTCGTGGAGGCAGTTGCTTCCTCCTCCCCCTTCGCCTTCTTTAAAAAGCGCGGCCTTCAACATCTTGGTCAGCGTGGGATCGGCGTGGTCTCTAGGAGGCGGACACCTTATTAACTTTGCCTTGGCTATCCACTCCTGTTCAAGCGGCTCCTTTAAAAGGCATATATATGATAAATGAATGAACAGCCTGTCCGGCTCTGGGACTACTTACTTAGTATCGGGTGATTGCAGCTTAGTCCTGCGTCCTCGGTCAGTCTGGACACTTCTCTTGTGATCCGAAGAACAGTTTATACATCTCCAGGCGTCGTACCCATAAAATGTTGGAGGCTCGTGGTCCCTCGATTAAATTCCCACAGGCGGAGGCGGCGTTTGCGAGGCGAGAAGGCGAATCAACATAACCTGCGCCACTGCGACCAGATTGATCTCTCTTTCTTGGAGGTCTCGAATCGGCCCCTGTGAGGAGCGTCCTTGGGCGGCCCCGTCGAGCCTTGTTGACCCATCACGCCAGCCGCTGTGGTGGACCTGAGCAGGCGGGAGCGCCACCCATTTGGTGCCCCAGGGGCGGTGATATAAAACCACTCCGTTGCACAAACCAAGCTCCTCTTGAAAAGAGCCCTCGGGCCCGCAGACATCAGCACACTTGCTTATGACCGCCCCTCCGCACTCTGCTTGTTGCCCCTCGATCTTTGGCTCCACCTTGAAGGTCTTGAGCCACAATCCAAAGTGAGGGTAATATGGAGGAAGGCCTCACATCTGACAATGAATAGCCGAGATATTGAGGATGGACTCGGTTTGAGTCATGGAAATCCAGCCCATAATAAAACATGAGCCCCGCACAAAGGGATCCGTCGGAAGCCTAAACCCCAAAGGAAGTGTGACACGAACACCATGCTCTCGCCGGGCTCGTGAGTGGGAATGACCTGCCACTGGGCAGGCAGCCTATCACGAAATCTCGCGGTTAGATACTGGCGTCTCGCAGCTTTAGCACATCTTCTTGTTGCGGAAGAAGACATCCATCGGCCAAGCTGGTGAGGGCGGACATCGTCGAAGGTCAAAGCGCCTAAATCTGAAGCTTTGGGTGTTAGAACTTCGAGCGAGGCGAACTTCGATGGGCGTAAAAAAGAGGGCCTTGGTCTCATTATAAAGAGGTTGATGCGCCCCGGATTCGATCGCCCGGTGTACGCGATTATTCATCATTGTTGCCATGTCATGTGCTTGCGTGTTGCACTTTGCCATGTCATCATCTGCATTTCATATCATGCCATCATGTGCATTTCATTTTGCATACGTGTTCGTCTCATGCATCCGAGCATTTTCCCCGTTGTCCGTTTTGCAATCCGGCACTCCTATGTCCCCCGGCGCTCCCTTTTACCTATTTTCGTGTGCGGGTGTTAAACGTTCTTGGAATGGACCGAGGTTTGCCAAGCGGCCTTGGTATAGCACCGGTAGACCACCTGTCAAGTTTCAGATCATTTGGAGGTCGTTTGATACTCCAGCAGTTAGCAAGGTAGCAATGAAAGCCTCTTTGGTGTGCAGCCCAACACCCCTTCAAAGTGGCCCCAAAACCCATCTAGCTCCCTCCATGCTCTCGATCGTTCGATCACGATCGTGTGGTAACCGCTCCTCATTTGGACTCTCCTAGCTCCTTCTACCTATAAATAAGCCCCTCCCGAAATCGCGGATGTTTCCTACCTAACCCTAGTTTTCTCTGCTGCGCCGCGCGGACATGTCCGTCCCGGCGGACATATCCACCGCTGCCCTCAGCCAACCGCCCGCCACATCGTCGCCGCCGCCCGCCTCCCCGGCCCGCGAGGCCCGCGCCAGAGCCCGCGAGGCCCGGATCGCCGCCGCTACGCCCGCGATGCTCCCGCTCCCGCTTCGCCGCCTCCCGGCCGCCCTTGAAATCGCCTTGCGCTTCGCCGCGTCGCCCGGCCGCCTCCGGCCGGAGCCGCCGCCGCCCTCGCATCGGCAGCGCCGCCGTCGCCCGCCGCCTCGCAGCAGCGCCTCGAGCCCGACCTCCATGGCGGCGCCGCCATGGAGCTTCGCCGAACACGGCTTCGCCGTGCCTCGCCCAGCGCCCCGTGCCTCCGGCGCGGTGTCCCGCCGCCTCCGCCGCGCCCCAGCTCACCGGAGTCGCCCCGCCCTCGCCGGAGTTCGGATCCGGCCCGGATCCGCCCAGGTGGATGAGATCCACCAGGTTCCCCATACAAACACGCGCCTCTCCGCCCGGGTCTCCTCGTCCCGCTTCGTCCCGTCCAGTTTCGGAGGTTGATTTTTCACTAAGTCCCCAGATTCCAGTAATTTTCATGCCATATTCATCATGCCATAACTCTCTCCATACTGCTCCGTTTTGTGCGTGTAATATGTCAAATTGTTAAATCTCGGCAGTACATCATTTCATCTCATTGCATCATTTACATTTGAGCTCATATTGATGCCCGAAATTCTGTTAGAAGAGGGCTATGTGATGTTAGTTTGATTTCTTATCGAACATGCACTTTTGTCATTTTGCCATGATTGATGTGTGCACCCTATGAACTTGAGCCCTACATGTGTTTTGTAATATGCCATGCCATATTTACAGGGGTGTATGCCATGTATTTTGTGATCTCTGTGGTGACTAGCACAAGCATGCAAACTAGGCTTCATGATGTTGCTGATTTCACCTATTACTTGATATTTTTATGCCATGTAAACTTGATGCTACCGAGAGATCCATGCTTATTTTGAGATACTTCAGTAAGGATGTTTTGAACATATGGTTATTATCTATCCATCCATGCCCTTGTTTGCAATTATGGAGTGCCATAGCTTGAGTCAATCGAGCTCTACTTTTGCTATAAAATGTTCCTGGCAGATTGTTTACATGTTATTCAATTTTGCCAAGGTTGTTGTAGTTGATCCTTGCATGCTATGTTGTTGTTCTTGCCATGTATAGCTTCTATGACATGTCTTCTTACTGTGAGTTGCATTTCCATGTCATGTATTTCTCTGTGGTGAGTGGTTCAAGCTCACCAACATGCCTACTGTTATTGTTTCTGCCATGTATGAATCTGTAATATAACTTGCTATGTTTACATGGGTGCCATCATATTTTCTGATCCTTTTTGGCTCATGGTCAGTAAAGGATTTTTGTTCTATGCATTTAGTAGTTTCATGCCATGCCTTTATTTTCCATGTTAAGTTCCTGTAACATGTTGTTTGATAGCTCTAAACTTTGCAACTTTGATGTTATTTCTGATAAAGTGCAAGCTGTTATTATTTGCAATCTTGCCATGTCCTTTTGAGCATGTTTTAGTCATTTCTGGAGATAGCTCAGTGTTCATGTTTTGTCATGCTTTACCTGTACATCATGCCCATGCCTTTTGTTTTCACGTTGAGATGTTGTAGCATAGTGTTTTGATGCTTGTAATATGCCTAGTTGCTGTTTTGGACAGATTGTTGTCATGACTTGTATAGTGTGTATGTGTTGCACCGTTGCTCCGTTTTGAGTGTGCTCTATATGAAACTTGCTTAGAATTGCATGTAGCTTCATATTATCATGTTGCATCCTTGTTTTGAGGTGTTTGCTTGATGGTTGTATGCATTTTGCATCAATGCCATGTTTAACTTGTTTTGCTCATATCTTCTAGGCCGTAGCTCCGAATTAAATGAACTTTATATGTAACTTGACTAGAATTTCGTGTAGATCATTGTGGTGCATCTTAACTTGCTGTTTAACAACTTGAATATAATGTTTATTCAGATCTGGACCAATTTCAAAATTTGCATATGAGGACTTCCGGATTTGTTATATGTTGTTTCCGGCCTTATTTAAACTTGCTTTGATGTGTTGCTCTTGTTTGCATCATCTCTTGCCATGAGTAGCTTCATGTAGCTTTGTCATGCATCATGCTTGTTGTGCATCATGTCTTGTTCATGTGTGGTGTGTTTACTATGTTGTGTGCTTCTTTTCGATAGTTCCCGTTTCATTGCGATCGTGAGGATTCGTTCGTCTACGCTTGGCTTCATCTTATTCATGGACTCGTTCTTCTTCCTTGCGGGATTTCAGGCAAGATGACCGCTACCCTGGATCTCATTACTATCTTTGCTATGCTAGTTGCTTCGTTCTATCGCTATGCTGCGCTACCTATTACCTGTTTATCAAGCCATCCCAAATTGCCATGTCAGCCTCTAACCTTTGTTACCCTTCCTAGCAAACCGTTGTTTGGCTATGTTACCGCTTTGCTCAGCCCCTCTTATAGCGTTGTTAGTTGCAGGTGAAGATGAAGTTTGTTCCTTGTTGGAACATGGAGATGTTGTTCCTTGTTGGAACATGTTTACTTGTTGGGATATCACAATATATCTTATTTAATTAATGCATCTATATACTTGGTAAAGGGTGGAAGGCTCGGCCTTATGCAGTGTTTTGTTCCACTCTTGCCGCCCTAGTTTCGGTCATATCGGTATTATGTTCCCGGATTTTGCGTCCCTAACGGTCGGGTGATTTATGGGACCCCCTTGACAGTTCGCTTTGAATAAGACTCCTCCAGCAAGGCCCAACATTGGTTTTACCATTTGCCTCACCTATGCCCTTCTTTTCCCTTGGGTTTCGGAGCCGAGGGTCATCTTTATTTAGCCCCCGGGCGGTGCTCCTTGAGTGTTGGTCCGAACCGAGCAACCTCTTGGGGCCACCAGCAGGCAACTTCGAGGTTGGTTTTACTCGTAGCTTGACTTATCCGGTGTGCCACGAGCGAGATACGTGCGACTCCTATCGGGTTGTCGGCACATCCGGTGACTTCTGGTCTTGTTTTATTCTGTCGAAATGTCTTGTGGCAGGATTCGAGACTGATCGGGTCTTCCGGGAGAAGAATATCCTTCGTTGATCGCGAGAGCTTATCATGGGCTAAGTTGGGACACCCTGCAGGTATAAACTTTTCGAGCCGTGCCGCGGTTATGTGGCAGATGGGAATTTGTTAATATCCGGTTGTAGTAAACTTGAAGCAAACTCTTCTAAAATACACCAACCGTGTGTGTAACCGTGAGTGTCTCTTTTGGGGTTGATCGAGAGGAGAACACGGTTTCGGGTTATGTCGGCGTAAGTAGGAGTTCAGGATCACTTCTTGATCATTACTAGTTGACGACCGTTCCTTTGTTTCTCTTTTCGCTCTCTTTTGCGTATGTTAGCCACCATATATGCTTAGCAGCTGCTGCAACCTCACCACTTTACCCTTCCTTTCCCTTTAAGCTTTGCTAGTCTTGATACCCATGGTAATGGGATTGCTGGGTCCTCGTGGCTCTGATTACTACACCACGATTGCGGTACATGTTGTCACGATGATCATGGCGAGAGTGATGTTTGCTTGTATTGGAGTTCTTCTTACGCTTCTTCTTTGATCGGGGATAGGTTCGGTCGGCAGCCTGGGCTAGCGAGGTGGGTGTCGTTTGAGTTTGTTTATGTTTCATCCGTAGTGGGATGTTGATCTTATATATGATGTTGATGTATTCTTGTGGCATTGTGCCTTATGTATGTATCCCCATCTATTATGTAATGTTGATGTAATGATATCCCCCTTGCAAAAGCGTTTCAATATGCGGGTCTATCCTTGGTGGGACCGTCGAGTTCCTTTTGGATAGGGTCGCATATTGGGCGTGACAGTTGAATACCAAGAGCCCTCCCCGTGGTCGATTAGGACTCGCCTTCGATAGAGGAGGCGTGCCAACGGGCACGGTTGGGTTACCCATGTCCATATTGATGGGAATCCCAGAATAAGGGGGCACGATCTCCGCTTTGATAAGACGTGCTAAGGAAACCGCCTCGCTAAACGCGTTGAGGTGGAACATTAAAAAACGATTCGTATAAAGGCTTGGCCGTGGTGTGATGTCACGCTGCGGAATACGTCAGCAGATCTGTGCAAAAATTATTCTCTCTACGGTGGTATGTGGAACTTGTTTTGCGAGCGGACACTATCCTGGTGTTCAAAACCTTCTATGAAGTATTCGGAAGAGAACCCGCCTCGCAATGCGAAGACAATATCGCGCGCTGGACTCGTCGTCATTAAAGCTTGGTTCGAGAGACTCTTGAGGAGTCTGGACTAGGGAGTGTCCGGATAGCGAACTATCATCTTTGGCGGACTCCTAGACTATGAAGATACAAGATTGAAGACTTTGTCCCGTGTCGGATGGGACTTTCCTTGGCGTGGAAGGCAAGCTTGGCGTCTGGATATGTAGATCTCCTACCATTGTAACCGACTCTATGTAACCCTAACCCTATCCGGTGTCTATATAAACCGAAGGGTTTTAGTCCGTGGGATGACGACAATCATACCATAGGCTAGCTTCTAGGGTTTAGCCTCCTTGATCTCGTGGTAGATCTACTCTTGTACTACCCATATCATCAATATTAATCAAGCGGGGGTAAGGTATTACCTCCATCGAGAGGGCCCGAACCAGGTAAAAACATCGTGTCCCTTGTCTCCTGTTACCATCCGCCTAGGCGCACAGTTAGGGACCCCCTACCGAGATCCGCGGTTTGACACCGACACCCCCATTCGAGCATTTTCTCCGGCGATCCCACGCCCCCCCACCACATGGCGACCACCGCCCCACCAGAACCCTAAGATAGATAGTGGGGTACCTCTCCGTGAGCCCCCTCCCCAGCATGTCTGGTTCTTCCTTAACTCGGTGAGCCCTCCACCCCACGAAAATCGGTGACCCAAAAGTCGATTCGATCATTGAAGTGTAGCTAAATCGAGACAGCACGCCAAGCAAGAGCAAGAGCAAAACAACAAGCGTGAGCAAGAGCAAAACAGCGTAGACAAGGCGGGGGACCGAGAAAGCGAGCAGCAGCGCGAGCTAGGGCTAAAGCAGCAGCAGCTCCTCACGATGTGGGCGTCACCGCGAGGGGCGACCCGTGGAGGAAGTGGCGGCGGCGCCGCCTTGGATGGAACCACGTTGTGTCGACTTCGGGACGGCGCCCGGCAACAACGTGAGATCGAATCAAGAAGAAAATTCGGCGATTAGTGTACAACCTCTTTGGTGGCGCCGATTAAGCGCAGCTTCATCAGGAAGCGGTGATGATGATGCTCTTGGTGGTGCGGTGAAAGGCGGTGGTGTGGGAATGGAGGTGGCGCGAAGGCGAGGAGCGTCGGGGCAGCTCCTTGGAGGTGGAGGGCGGGGTGGCTGAACGGCGGGACAACGGATCGATGATGGATCCTCATCCGATGCGGTGGATGAGGGGCGTCGAGTGTTTTATGGACGACGTCGTCGGGGAAGAGGCTCCGGCTGGGTGGCGGACGGAGGAGGGTGTGGGGCTTTGCGGGTTTTCCCGGCCTTGGTGTATGAATGGGTGGACGGATGGGATGGGAGTGGGGAACCATGGCTTAGGGACGCGCTTGTCCGAAATGTGGGGTAAGTTACGAAAGTACCCCCACCGATTTGAGGTAGTTCTTCGATGCGAGGGTATCACGGGCATTTCACGTGTCGGGATTTCACAGCAAGTGGGAGTTTTTCAGCGTTGTAATTTTGGAATAGCAAGGTGCGGGTTGAGATGGAGGAGTTGTTGGAGCTGTGAGACAAAGATTTATCTTAAATAGTTCGGGGTAACAAGGCGGCGGGTTGAAAGGAGGGAGTTTAGCATCACGATGAGCGAGAGGCGCTAGCTTGAAATTTTGGCATAACAAAGTAGCGGCTTGAAATTTCGAGAGAACAAGCTTAACGTGTACCCGAAAAAGACAATTTAGACTAGTATGATATACTACATTGCAATGTGTTTAACACGCACAACACACACACACAGACACCATTTAGACTAGTAAGGTACACGTGCATTGCACGCATGAGATTTGGCAACAAAATTATGAATAAATACCACATTATAGCATGTAAGCTTTGAGTCATATATGCATGATGTAGATGTTCGTTTAATTCTTATAGTTCATTTCATTCAAAATCATCTAGTTTTTATAAGAAAGCAAATCTATTTTAAGATTCATTGAATTGTGCGTTGTAAGGCATAAAGTAAAAACAAATCATGTAGAAAAACATTTGGGAAATTCTGATACGGAAGATTCTAGAACAAAGAAGAAGTGCTTGTGTTTTGAGGTTTGTGCATTATGCTTAAGGTCAACCATAGAGTCTTCTAGATTGTATATGTGGAAAAATCTGGTGGAATCTAGATGATATCCAACGGCCAGTAGTGCTCAAATTTTCCAGCTCTGCACCATCGGATTGGCCTCATCCAACGACCATCTTTCAAAGTTAAAGTTATCTGCACACTATATAAAAATATAATATAATATATATAGGGGTAGAGATATAGATATGTGATGCGAAAGCCACCATCATCTCCAATTAGAATAGTGTGTCCATGCACGGATGCAATGTAGCCAAGCGATATACGCCATCGGTATCTCAAATTCAAACCAGTCGACCTTGTTCAATGTGTATACATTACAACATGCTCGTTTCCAAACCACACCTTGAGATCTCCGTTATATTCATGCATGCATGGGTTTCAAACATCATGATCTCTTATTCAAATATTTGAATTCAACTTTACATTCATTATGACCTCACCTAGTCTTTTACACCCACATTGGTCTTCTCTTTATAATTGTACCACTAACTTTCTCTCGTGCATGCATGCACACACACTACCGATCGGCATTATCCATCCTTTACATGCAATCTTTTTCTTCAGGTCGGTCTCCCATGAAGGCACACACACATCCCCCTCTCCATCATATCAGGCATTATTTATCTCTCACGTGCATGCGCAATGATCGATGTTCCTCTATGTGTGTGTGTGTGTGTGTGTGTGTGTATAGCTAGGTCTTTCATAATTTTCCACATAAACCGATCAATCTATATATCTAGTGAGGTCTCACCCTCTTTCCCACGTCCACATCGATCAATCTATACCTCTCTATATAGGATTACATATATAGCTAATACACCCACATTAATTATATATCCAACGCCCCCTCTCATCATCCATGCCTTCCGCTTCATCTCTCGAGACAGGCGCACAATGGCGAAGAGCAGGGGGCAGCAAGACCCCCCCCCTAACATCACTATATATCGAGGCTAATATGAATGTGATCATTAGACAATTGCTGGTAAAAATGGTTTAAGTTGATGAATTGGCCCTCCTTGTAAAGGATTAGCAATGCTTGGCCCCCTAGCTCATGGGACATTTTTCATGGCTCCGTCGCTGCGGCATAGCAGCATGCGTTCTCGCCCTCTCTCTAAATATCGATCTCATGATTGTGCACTCCTTCATAGTCTCCCTCCACTCGGCCCCTCGCACCATCTTCTAGCCCCCACGGATTTTGCCACATGTACAATCTAGCAGACTCCATGGTTGAACTTAAGCATAATGCACAAATCTCAAAACAACAGTGGTTCTCCTTTGTTCTAGAATCTTAGTATCATAACTGCCCAAACTTTTTTCTAGTTGAATTGCCATTATTTGTTTTTACTTTATGCTTTACAACGCATAATTCCATGAATCATAAAATAGATTAAGGGCTTCTTTGATTCAAAGGATTATCAAAGGAATTTTGGAGGATTCTAATCCTTAGGAATTTTTCCTATCTTGGTTGTTTGATTCGTAGGATTGTAAACCATAGGAATTTTTCCATATGATTCATTTGCACTAGATTTCAAAGGAAACATACCATCCACTCAAAACTCTTTGAAAGAATTCTGCGTTTTTTCTATGCATAATCAAACACTCGTACAATCCTGTAGGATTCAAGACGACATTCCACTCTAATACCATGTTCTTCCTATTCCCGCGTTTTGGAAATCCTACGAATCAAAGAGGCCCTAGGTTTTTTAATAAAAAAACTATTTTTTTTGAATGAGATGAACTATAAGAATTAAACGAAGGTCTACATCAGGCATATATGACTCAGAACTTACATGCTATAGTGTGGTATTTATTCATAATTTGGTTGCAAAATCTGATGCTTGCAATGCACGTGTACCTTACTAGTACTTCAAGTATGTGCAAAACACAATGGCACGCTACACAGTGTCTCTCTTACAGTTCATGAAGCCACATGGCACATGTGGAGGCGTTGTCGCGACATCCTTATGTGGATTGATCACGGTGGCGTGCTGCTGGTTCGAGAAGAATGTACTCGTCCTCCACGAGCCACCTGGCGGTACATGCCTGAAGCGAAGATGTGCCGCACACCGCATACGCACTCATTCCCTACGCGCTGCTTTGGTACTTGTAGACGCAATTTTGTACCAAGATCCATTGCATGTGATAATTTGTGGCGTGTAAAGTCCTTCACTTCATTGATGGTCAATTAATACAGCGCATGCAGATTGAGTGGACGTGAGGGCGGAAGAAAGACATTACTACTCCACTGCGCGTATGCGAGTAGATAAATCATGGGTTGCTAGTAGTACTTCCATTGGTCTCCTTCGTATTTTGTGCCAATTTTTGACAGTAACATAATATTTACGCATCTGAGAAGTGTAGTCTACTTCAAATTTATGTTCCACTAAACTCGTCGGGAGCCGTTTCAGGCCTTGAAACCAAAAACCCATCAATTTATCTTTACCTTGTTCCCATCACATTCGAAAGTACTAGTGCTACAATTAAGTGCAAGCCTTCTCACACCTACTAGTACGTACCTGATAACCCACAAGTATAGGGGATCACAATAGTTTTCGATAAGTAAGAGTGTCAAACCCAACGAGGAGCTAAAGGTAGAACAAATATTCCCTAAAGTTCTATCGACCACCGATACAACTCTACGTACGCTTGTCGTTCGCTTTACCTAGAACAAGTATAAAACTAGAAGCACTTTGTAGGTGTTTTTGGATAGGCTAGCAAGAATATAAAGAACGCGAAAATAAAAACTAGGGGCTCTTTAGATAAAGACACAACTAAAGTAAATATAGCGAGTGTGGAAAAGTGGTGGTAGGAGTTGCGAAATTGTCCCTTAAGCAATTGACTACTTTACTAGACCGATAGCAAGTATTATGTGGGAGAGGCCACTACTAGCATGTCATCCCTTACTTGGAATTCTATGCACTTATGGTTGGAACTATTAGCAAGCATCCGCAACTACTAACGTTCATTAAGGTAAAATCCAACCATAGCATTAAGATATATTGGTCCCCCTTCAAACCCGTATGCATCAATTTCTATGCTAGGTTCAAGCTTCTGTCACTCTTGCCCTCCAATACATAGTCCTATCAACATACAACTAACCCTATGGTGTGATCCATGGCAGCTCATATGATGGGCACCAAGGACAACAACATAACCACAAGCAAATTAAATCAATCATAGCAATTCATCAACCACCGATAGAACAACGAAAATCTATTCGGACATCATAGGATGGCAACACATCATTGGATAATAATATGAAGCATAAAGCACCATGTTCAAGTAGAGGGTACAGCGGGTTGCGGGAGAGTGGACCGCTGTAGATAGAGGGGGGAAGGTGATGGAGATGTTGGTGAAGATGGCGGAGGTGTTGGTGAAGATCGCGGTGATGATGATGGTGGCCATGGCAGCGTTCCGGCGCCACCGGAAGAGAAGGGGAGAGGGGGGCCCTTCGTCTTCTTCTTCCTTGACCTCCTCCCTAGATGGGAGAAGGGTTTCCCCTCTGGTCCTTGGCCTCCATGGCGTGGGAGGGGCGAGAGCCCCTCCGAGATTAGATCTATCTCTCTGTTATTGCGTTCTCGTCTGCTGCCCTTTCATCGTTTCTTTTATATCCGGAGATCCGTAACTCCGATTGGACTGAAACCTTTGCCGTGATTTTTTTAACCAAAAATAGCTTTCTTGCGGCCGAAGGAGGGCATCAACCGCCTTACGGGTGGCCCACGAGGTCGGCGGCATACAGGGGGTAGGCGCGCCCCTACCTCGTGCCCACCTCGGACACCGTTTCGCGTTGATCTTTCTTCCAGATTTTCCAAATATTCCAAAAAAAATCTCCGTCCGTTTTTATCCCGTTTGGAATCCGTTTGATATGGATATTTCATGAAACCAAAAACATGCAACAGGCGAGGCGGCCTTGAGCCTTTGGATCAATATGTTAGTCCCAAAATAGTATAAAAAGTTGCCAAAAAGTATATGGAAGTTGTAGAAAATTGGCATGGAACAATAAAAAATTATAGATATGATGGAGACGTATCAGCATCCCCAAGCTTAATCCTGCTCGTCCTCGAGTAGGTAAATGATAAAAAAGATAATTTCTGATGTGGAATGCTACCTAGCATAATCTTGATCATATGTCTAATCATGGCATGAATATTAACACGAGTGATTCAAAGCAATAGTCTATCATTGGACATAAAAACAATAATACTTCAAGCCTGCTAATAAAGCAATCATGTCTTTTCAAAATTACAAGGCCAAAGAAAGTTATCCCTACAAAATCATATAGTCTGGCTATGCTCCATCTTCACCACACAAAATATTCACATCATGCACAACCCCGATGACAAGCCGAGCAATTGGTTCATACTTTTTAACGCGCTTCAGCATTTTCAACCCTCACGCAATACATGAGTGCAAGCCATGGATATAGCAGTATGGGTGGAATAGAATATGACGATGAGGGTTATGTGGAGAAGACAAAAAAGGAGAAAGTCTCACATCGACGCGGCTAATCAACGGGCTATGGAGATGCCCATAAATTGATGTCAATGTGAGGAGTAGGGATTGCCATGCAACGGATGCACTAGAGCTATAAGTATATGAAAGCTCAAACTGAAACTAAGTGGGTGTGCATCCAACTTGCTTGCTCATGAAGACCTAGGGCATTTGAGGAAGCCCATCGTTGGAATATACAAGCCAAGTTCTATAATGAAAATTCCCACTACTATATGAAAGTGATAACTCAAGAGACTCTCTATATATGAAGAACATGGTGCTACTCTGAAGCACAAGTGTGGTAAAAGGATAGTAACATTGCCCCTTTTTCTCCTTTTTTTTTGCGGGCTTCTTTGGCACCCTTTTTTTATTTAGGCTTCTTTGGCCTCTTTTTTTTATGGGGCAATTCTCTAATAATGATGATCATCACAATTTTATTTACTTACAACTCGATACTAGAACAAAGATATGACTCGATAGGAATGCCTCCGGTGGTGTACCGGGATGTGCAATGATCTAGCGTAGCAATGACATCAAAAGAAAACGGACAAGCCATGAAAACATCAAGCTAGCTATCTTATGATCATGCAAAGCAATATGATAATAAATGCTTAAGTCATGTATATGATGATGATGGAAGTTGCATGGCAATATATCTCAGAATGGCTATGGAAATGCCATAATAGGTAGGTATGGTGGCTGTTTTGAGGAAGATATAATGAGGCTTATGTGTGATAGAGCGTATCGTATCACGGGGTTTGGATGCACCGGCGAAGTTTGCACCAACTCTCGAGGTGAGAAAGGGCAATGCACGGTACCGAAGAGGCTAGCAATGATGGAAGGGTGAGAGTGCGTATAATCCATGGACTCAACATTAGTCATAAAAAACTCATATACTTATTGCAAAAGTTTATTAGCCCTCGAAGCAAAGTACTACTACGCATGCCCCTAGGGGGATAGATTGGTAGGAAAAGACCATAGCTCGTCCCCGACCGCCACTCATAAGGAAGACAATCAACAAATACCTCATGCTCCGACTTCGTTACATAACGGTTCTCCATGCGTGCATGCTACGGGAATCACAAACCTCAACACAAGTATTTCTACAATCCAAAACTACCCACTAGCATGACTCTAATATCACCATCTTTATATCGCAAAACTATTGCAAGGAATCAAACATATCATATTCAGTGATCTACAAGTTTTATGTAGGATTTTATGACTAACCATGTGAATGACCAGTTCTGTCATCTCTCTAAATAGATATAAGTGAAGCAAGAGTTTAATTCTTTCTACAAAAGATATGCCCACGCTCTAACAAATATAAGTGAAGCAAAAGAGCATTCTACAAATGGCGGTTGTCTATGTAAAGAGAAACAGGCAATCCAAGATTGAAATGATATAAGTGAAGCACATGAAGCATTCTATAAAGCCATACTCAAAAGATATAAGTGAAGTGCAATGAGCATTCTATAAATCAACCAAGGACTATCTCATACCAGCATGGTGCATAAAAGAAAAGTGAAAACTAAATGCAAAAGACGCTCCAAGATTTGCACATATCACATGAATGAAACAAATCCGAAAACATGCCGATATTTGTTGAAGAAAGAGGGATGCCTTCGGGGCATCCCCAAGCAAACGCTTGAGTCTCCTGAATATTTACTTGGGGTGCCTCGGGCATCCCCAAGCAAACTCTTTCCTCTCTTCCTTCTTCTCACATTGAGATCTTCTCGATCATCGAACACTTCATCCACACAAAACTTCAACAGAAAACTTCGGTAAGATCCGTTAGTATAATAAAGCAAATCACTACTCTAAGTGCTGTTGCAAACCAATTCATATTTTTTTTTGCATTTTGTCTACTGTAATATAACTTTTTCATGGCTTAATCCACTGATATAAATAGATACTTTCATCAAAACAAGCAAACTATGGATCAAAAACAGAATCTGTCTAAAACAGAACAGTTTGTAATAATCTGAACATTAACCATACTTCTGACACTTGAAAAATTCTGCCAAAATGAGGAAAAATAAAAAATTTGTGCAGAAAGACAGTGCAAAAAGAATCAGAACCATTTGACGTTCCAGTAAAAAACTGAAATTCGTGCACTACAGCCAAAGTTTCTGTCCTGCACCGCACAAACCAACAAGCATTGTAAACATCCTAAAGGCAAACCTTGGCACATTATTTTTATTCCTAAACTTTATAAAAGCACAGAACAGAAATAAATGACTCTCTAAAACTTCGGGTTGTCTCCTGGCAGCGCTTTCTTTAAAGCCATTAAGCTAGGCATATTGTGCTCAAGTAATGGATCCACCCAGATCCCAAGGTATATCAAAGCCAATTTTAATTAACAATGATTTGTAATTTAGTAGTTAGCACAAAGCAACATATAGCATGTAATGACGAAGTCTAACTCTCTTCCTATGTATCAGCATGTCATAAAAGAACAATTCATGCACACCTAGTAAAGGCAAATGCATAGTATAAACAGTTTCTTGCAATTTTATCATGTTGGAAACATAGAGAGGTGGAGATATAGTTCCTCTCTCATAATAATTGCAAGTAGGAGCAGCAAGTACATGCATATTATATTTATCAAAATCATCATGTGCAACGGTAAAAGGCAACCCATCAATATAATCCTTAATAAGGGCAAACTTCTCCGATATAGTATATTCGGGAGAATTCAAAAAGATAATAGGACTATCATGTGTGGGTGCATTAGCAACAATTTCATGTTTAACATAAGTAACTATAGCAAGTTCATCTCCATAAGCATAATTCATATTGGAATCTTGGCCACAAGCATAGCAAGCATCATCAAAAAGGGATATTTCAAGAGAATCAATGGGATCATAATAGTCATCATAGCAATCATCCTTCGGCAAGCACGAAGGGAAATTAAACAATGTATGAGTTGAAGAGTTACTCTCATTAGAAGGTGGGCACGGGTAGCTAATCCGCTCTTCCTCCTTTTGTTCTTCGCTCTCCTCCTCATCTTTTTCATCCAATGAGCTCACAGTTTCATCAATTTCTTCTTCCATAGATTCCTGCAAAATATTAGTCTCTTCTTGGACAGTGGAGACTTTCTCAATAAGCGCATTAATATAGGAATTATATTCATAATTATCATAGCAATATTTTAGGATAGCTAAATTTTCAGGCCTATAAACATCATCATCAAAAGCTTCATACTTTTCAAACAAAGATTCAATTTCATAAGCACCCTTAAAAGCAACAAATTCTTCTATTTGTTCCACATCATAGTAATCATATATACCTCTAGCATAAGAAGCTAAGATTTCATTATCATTAAATTTGCATGAAAAGGGAAGGTGTGGAGCCTTCATCCTAGAGCAACAAGTATAATCATAATTCAAGCATACTTGCCGAGCATACCACTTTAATATATAAATTTGATCCCATAATAGTTTCCCTTTTTGTGTCAAGCGATAATTCCTAAAGTATTCACGTTGATCCAACGTTACTCCCATTACCAAATTGAATGAGGTTTTCTCAGGATTATCAAAGTGGTACATAATATTTTTCACATATTGAGCATCGAGGGTTTTAGGAGGTTCCCCATCTCCATGAGCAGAAGGTACACCTAATTTTTTTGGTATTTCGTGTTCCATATCCATAACTAAAGATAGAGAACAACTAAGAACAGCAAATAAAAATTACTTAGTGATAAAGCAAACAAGCACACGAGAATATTCACCCACGCTATGACTCCCGACAGCGGCCTTAGAAAAAGGTCTTGATAACCCACAAGTATAGGGGATGTAACAGTTTTCGATAAGTAAGAGTGTCGAACAACGAGGAGCTAAAGGTAGAACAAATATTCCCTAAAGTTCTATCGACCACCGATAAAACTCTACGT
Organism: Aegilops longissima; assembly: GCA_021605205.1. Taxonomy (NCBI): domain Eukaryota; kingdom Viridiplantae; phylum Streptophyta; class Magnoliopsida; order Poales; family Poaceae; genus Aegilops; species Aegilops longissima. Next base: position 134,290,910 of record CM038676.1, on the reverse strand, counting down.
ACGCTTGTCGTTCGCTTTACCTAGAACAAGTATAAAACTAGAAGCACTTTGTAGGTGTTTTTGGATAGGCTAGCAAGAATATAAAGAGCGCGGAAATAAAAACTAGAGGCTGTTTAGATAAAGACACTACTAAGGTAAATATAGCGAGTGTGGAAAAGTGGTGGTAGGAGTTGTGAAATTGTCCCTTAAGCAATTGACTACTTTACTAGACCGATAGCAAGTATTATGTGGGAGAGGCCACTGCTAGCATGTCATCCCTTACTTGGAATTCTATGCACTTATGGTTGGAACTATTAGCAAGCATCCGCAACTACTAACGTTCATTAAGGTAAAACCCAACCATAGCATTAAGATATATTGGTCCCCTTCAATCCGTATGCATCAATTTCTATGCTAGGTTCAAGCTTACATCCTCTTGCCCTCAATACATAGTCCTATCAACATACAACTAACCCTATGGTGTGATCCATGGCAGCTCATATGATGGGCACCAAAGGACAACAACATAACCACAAGCAAATTAAATCAATCATAGCAATTCATCAACCACCGATAGGACAATGAAATCTATTCAGACATCATAGGATGGCAACTCATCATTGGATAATAATATGAAGCATAAAGCACCATGTTCAAGTAGAGGGTACAGCGGGTTGCGGGAGAGTGGACCGCTGTAGATAGATGGGGGAAGGTGATTGAGATGTTGGTGAAGATCGCGGTGATGATGATGGTGGCCACGGCAGCGTTCCGGCGCCACCGGAAGAGAAGGGGAGAGGGGGCCCCTTCGTCTTCTTCTTCCTTGACCTCCTCCCTACATGGGAGAAGGGTTTCCCCTCTGGTCCTTGGCCTCCATGGCAAGATTGGATCTATCTCTCTATTTCTCTATGTTTCTGCATTCTCGTCCGCTGCCCTTTCACCGTTTCTTTTATATCCGGAGATCCGTAACTCCGATTGGACTGAAACCTTCGCCGTGATTTTTTACCAAAAATTAGCTTTCTTGCAGCCAAAGGAGGGCATCAAACGCCTTCACCACAAAAAAAGACACATCCGTGACATTTTGGGCCGAACGAATTTTTTTTCTGTCATACATATGACACTTCTATGATGATAATTGTGACAAAACCGGTATCATCATAGATTTGGTGAGCTCCTACTTCTATGACAAAAATCATGACGGAAAATGGGCTTTTCGTCTGGGCGGGCGGAGGCGCAGCTGCATGACATTCTTTGGGTTGTCCATGACGGAAAAAACCATGGTAGAAGCGAGGGAGGAAAATTTGGGAGTTCCGATTCACGGTGGGAGGTCGAGGCGGCGATGTGTGTTTCTCTCATTACGTCTGGCGTGTGTGTGGCGTTAGCTCTAGCGAACCGGCGAGGCATTGGGCTCTAAGCTGAACCCGGCGATTGCCTTTGCAGGCTACGCGTTCTTGAACGGAAGCGATCGACCGATGGCTGTTAAGCTGAACCCGATCGGCGATTCGCCGCTCTGCGCTAGCGAAGCCGATAGATGCTGCCTGCGGGATGAGCGGTGGCGTTGGCGTGGGTTTGGATGAGCGGTGGCGGTGGCGTTGCCTCTGGATGAACAGGACCCTGTGGTGTGGTGGAGGGCTGGATGAGCGATGAAGCGGTGGAGGGTGCCCGTGGAGGGTGGTTGAGCAGGACCCGTGGTGTGGAGGGCTGGATGAATAGTAGATGGTGGAGGGTGCGGCGTGGAGGGTGGTTGAGCAGGACCCGTGGTGTGGAGGGCTGGATGAGCAGTGAGCGGTGGAGGGGTGCCCGTGGAGGGTGGTTGAGCGATGGCGGTGGAGTAGCGGCGGTGGAGGCTGGATGAGCAGGGCCGTGGAGGTGGAGGAGGTCGTGCGGTAGCCGTGGAGGCTGGAGGAGGTCGGCGGTGGAGATGAACAGTATCTCGTGGAGTCCGTTCTGCGATGCGCCACACCTCCCGATGAACGGGACCCTGTTTTCGACCGTAGGAGGTCCGTTTAGTTCGTTTTGCGATGCGCCACACCCCTCCGATCAACAGGACCCCGTTTCGGCCGTGGGAGGTCCGTTTCCTCCGTTTCTTGATGCGCCACACCCCTCCCAATCAACAGGACCCTGTTCAAATGCGTAGGAGATCTGTTTCCTCCGTTGTGCGATGCGCGGAGCCTCGTTCCATTGCCTGGTCCGTCCAAGCCCTCCCGATGAACCGACCACGCATTCCGTTACGACCCAGCGGTTGGCTCCGGCAGCGTTCCGTTGCCTCCCGATGAACACGGCGCATTCCGTTGCCTCCCCATGAAGGCGGCGCATTCCGTTGCCTCCCCATGAACACAGCGATGGCGTTGTTTCTCCGTTCCGACCCAGCCATGTACGAGCCTGGCCGTGCGTATGCCGCAGTAGGCGTTAGAGACCCCTCTGTATGTACACATACGTGGCGTATTTTCTTTCTTGCACCTGGCGTTTATGCGTGCGTGTACATGCTATGTGCGGCGCCTCTACTACGACGCGTATCGCCTCAACTTCGACGCGTCGGCGCCTCTACATCCACCGTATATATATGCATACCGTTCGCGACCAGAATGACAATAGCGCTTCGTGCGCTTCGACCAGGTGGGTCGGTATCGAGCACTTCCTTGCTGCGAAGATGTAGCTGGTGGGTCGGCGGTCGTCGGCGAATCGTTTTTTGCGGACACACTTCCTTGCGTGCGAAGATGTAAGCTGGTGGGTCCCGGTAGTCATAAACAAAGCGTTTTTTCGCGAAATCGGTGGCCCGTCCGGTGGGTCCCATTTGTCGGTGGAGGAATCATTATTTTGCGTGTAATAAGGAGGCACTTCCTTGCTGCGGCCGTGGACCTAGCTGTCGACCTCTCCCGTCCGATGGAAGTCGTTCCTTGACCACGTTAACCACGCGCGCCGAGAGCACCACGGCGGTGGGCGATGGCGAGGACTAGGAAGGGGCGACTTCGAGCCGGGAAGATGCAGGCGATGGATGCCCGCGAAGAAGTCTGAGGTTCACTGGTTCGGATGCGGTGTGAGGCTCTTGTCGCTCTGCAGAATAACAGGGGTGTGGGTGAGTAGAGGAATAGCCTGGCCAGCGGTGGGAGTAGTAGAGGCGGTGAGGCCTCATGGCATCACTGGCCGGCCACGGGGGCAGAAGCGCAGCGGCACGACCGGCGCTGGTTTGGGCGGTGGAGCAAGAAGACGGAGGTTGAAGAAGCACTATGGCCGTTGGATGAACATCGTGCAGTAACGGAGCTAGAATCGTTCATATTGACTAAGTTGACAAAGCCCTCTGTCCCGTCAACCGGTAGGCCCTAAGTCGACTTCCCACTATCTTTGGGTTCCGGTGGCGGGAGTATTCATTTTTGTGTAATAAGGAGGCACTTCCTTGCGTGCGAAGATAGCTGGTGGGTCCGACATGTCAGTGGGGGGCACGTTATTTTCGCGAAATATAGAGGCCCTTCCGGTGGGTCCTAGATATCAGGTGGAGGAATCATTATTTTGCGCATAATAAGGAGGCATTTCCTTGTGTGCGGCCATGGACCCAGTTGTCAGCCTCTCCACACACAGTCTACTTCTGATGGTGTCGTTCGTTGACCATGTTGACCACGCCGCGTCGAGCGCATCCAAGGTGGTGGACGACGGCGAGGCCCGAACAACAACGAGCGGAGATGGGAAAGCCGGGAGTTGAGTCATAAGCGGAGAGGTGTCGAGGTTAACGGTTCTAGTGCGGTGTGGTTCGGCGGTCCGTGGAGAAGAACAGGAGGTGTGGAGGGTGGAAGGATGGCCTGGCCAGCGGTGGAGTAGCGCTTCGTGGCGAAGCGTGCTAAGCGAAACTGCTAATGGCGAGGCGGGAGGTGGTCGGCGCTGGAGGAAGAAAGCGAGAGATTGAAGATGGATGCGGTCGTTGGATGTAAATCAACGGCTAACATCGAGAATCATTTGTTGACTAAATTTACAATGACTTGCGTTGGCTTGACCTATTGGCCCACATTTCAGCCTCCAAAAATGTGGCACGCATTCAACCCATTTTTCAGAATTCTGATCTTTTTTTGCGGTAGAATTTATAGTCAATTTGATCTTTTTTTTGAATTACAGCCATTAGCTGGGCTGGGTGAACAAATAATGTAGCGTCCATGCGGCCCATTTATTTTATTTCCTAAAAAATTACAGGACATTTGCACTTTCTCGAAATACACGATTTTGCTGGGCTGATTCTAATTATAATGTTGGGTTGGGCCAGCAATGCTATCAAAAAATAAAAAGGGGCTGAGAATTTTATTATAAATATATTTAAATAATAAGTGATATTATTACATTCGTCCTTAAATCTTACCAAGCTTTTGTACACAATCACTAGAATTTTCGTGCCAAAACAATCGAGGATTTTATTTGTTAAGAAATTATTTTTATAAGTTAATAAGATGTGGGATATTGTTTTCTTACATATGTAAGTATCTGTTAAATATATGATGACAATAAAAATAATATATAATAACATATAAAATAATTTAAATATATATAATATAGTTAGAAGGGAAACATAAGTTGGACCTAGCGTTCCTATTCTTATATAGAAAAATAGAACAGACCTCTGCGTTTTCTTCAAAAAAAATACATAAATTGGGCTGCCAGAAATAAAATCTCGGATGGGAGGTCCATAGGTCGGTCGATACATGATGGCCCTAAGAAAATACAAACAGGCCTATGGACCTCCCATCCGAGGTCGTGGGCTGCGCATGTTAAAAATGAAATCCTAGATGGGGCAGCCCAAAACCACGTCCAACACTTGCCAAAACTTCGTCCCTCGTTTTCTCTGTGTTTCACACACTCGACATTGTGTGGGCATTTTGACTATGCATCATATGAAGATGTGCTATGCATGAATGTTGATCAGCATGATGTTAACTGGCTGGTAGTTCCATTCTCGACCATGAATAAAACTTCCAACATGATGTTAACCCTGTTTGAAAAGGCTGTGTTAATATAAATGCTCTACCTCTGAAAGTTGCAGTTTCTTATCTGAAACTGAACTTGCGATTTCTTATCTGGCTGAAACTTGCAGTTTCTTCTCTGAAAATCACATTATGCACTTTTATACTCCTATGAAACTACATTTTTAAGTGCTAAAAATAGATCTCTAGAATTCATAAAATACTTCATATGCTCAATACTGCAAATCTGAAATTCAAAAGACATTCATATCTGAAAGTACTCTCAAAATACACAACACAAAACACAATTCACAACCTGCAAATCTTGACAACCCTAAGCTCCTCGACAATTCACAACATGCGACTATTGGGCTGGGGGGCAGCCCCTCCTATTCCTCGGCGGAGACAGCTGCCCGTGAGGCGATGTGAGCAGCGAGGAGGCGATGGCGGGGAAGCGTCGTCAGACCAAGCTTTTCTCCTCTTGCAGTTGGGTTCGGTCGATGAAGACTCCATCGGCTCGCTCTGGCAGGACACCCTCACAAATGGCACCTTGTAGATGCTCGATCCTTCAATCTCTGGTGGATACTCCATCTGGGATCGATACTCCCACCACCGCTCCCTCACGATCGGATTTAGTGAATCTGTTTGCTCCATGGCCCGAGGAGCAGCTCTATGTACTCCGGCGGAGATATTTGGCCATGGGATGTATGCGTCGCCGCTAGTTGGTCCTTGTTGTCAAACCAAGGCTGTATCTCCAACATCTAGCTAGCTTCAGAAGTGCGCCGTCTGCGATCCTCACGTATCGGTTGTACTCCTCCATCGATCTACTTCTCCACAGCACCTTCACTGCTTGGCGGTGGTTTTGAATGGAAGAGGAGAGGAGCAGCGCTGGTTTTGGATTAGAGCGGAGAGGCGGCGCTGGTTTTGAATTTGGAACAGGAGAGGAGGCGGTGGTTTTGAAATGGAAGAGGAGAGGCGGCGCTGCATTTAGATTGGAGCAGGAGAGGGCGGCGGTGGTTTAAGAGGAGAAAAGCGGAAGAAGCGGGCTGGACTTGGAAGTTATTTTTTTGTCGTTTTGCGTATTTTGGGTCAAAGTTTGACCACATACTGTATTTGACAAGCAAAATGTGAATGCATGTCACCAAAAATTGTATCGTTTGGTTCGTATCTGAATGTACTTTCAAATTATATTATTTTTGCAACGTATAACATATATTTTATGTGCGAAAATCATGGTCAATTATGACCCAGAATAAAAGGGAGACTAGTTAATGTGGGGTCGCTTTCTTAATTGAAGGGTAAATAGATTTTGATTTTGATCCAGTCACAGTGCGTCGGCCCTCTCGTCCAATCCTAAATCGCTGCTGCACGCTCCTCTCCCTCTTCTCCATTGCAAAACCACCTCCTCTCCTCTCCATCATCTCCATTCCAAAACCACCGTCTCGCCTCTCCCTCTTCTGATCTTCTCCATTGCAAAACCACCTCCTCTCCTCTCCATCATCTCCATTCCAAAACCACCATCTCGCCTCTCCCTCTTCTGATCTTCTCCATTGCAAAACCACCTCCTGTCCTCTCCATCATCTCCATTCCAAAACCACCGTCTCTCGTCTCCCTCTTCTCTATTGCAAGACCACCATCTCTCCTCCCATCTTCCAAAGCTAGCACCGGACCACTCAAAAGGACATCTATGGAGAGGATGCAGCAGCGAATCAGGCAGATCACCGGTGCCGGCCAGACAAAGTTAGCCAGGTTGAAGGAGATCCTTAGTTGGTTTGACAATGAGTGGGAGATTTCGAGGACGGTGCGGGCCATGTGGCAATGTATGCGAAAGAGCGAGATGGCAGCGATGAGGGCGGCGATGTACATGTACTCCTCGGCGGCGATCACGCCGCATTCCTCGAGTTCATCAGTATCTCCTCTACAGGCGATGGAAGCGAGCAGATTCGCCGGCGGCGATCGAGCGGAGGTGGTGGGCGTCAGGTCGAAGGTCGAGCACCAGAGGATAATGAATCGATCGAGTATGGTGTGCCGTTCGTGAGGTGGAGAGCCAGCGAACCCAGGTATTCGTTCTCCACGCAAGAGAGGCGGATGGCGCGGCGTCGCTTCCCGCCATTCTCCACGGTTCCCTCGGCCTTCGCCTCATTTCAGCGGCGATAGGGTTTAAGGTAAGCCGCACTAACCTAATCTTCCACTGCTCATGCTTACAATCGGTGTGACAGCTAATGAAAATCATGCTTACAATCGGTCTCCAGTACTCGCGAATCACCCTAAAATAGCTCTGGACCTTTGGGTCAAAGTTGTGACAACGTGTACAAATAAAGAAAAATAGATTGGTGCTTCTTTGGAAAAGAGTACTCCCTAGAAAACTGCCAATATAAGCTACTAGTATTTGGTTAGATGATTTGCTGCCGAGAAAGATCCGTCCCAGAGGCGCCACATCCCTTTGGTGGTGGTGGATGCCAATCGTGCATGCAGCATGGTTGGTGTCGGTAATTTTACTTGGCACACCTACTTTCTGCATATATCCGGTTCCATCGTACATTTGTGCAGTTCCACCAAAATGCAGTTGAATAACCCTGTTTGCTGAGATAATGAAAAAGCGTGATTACATTATAGTGGCACTAGTTGATGAAACACACAAAATAAATAGAAGAAAATATTGCGATAGTATCATAGTATGCCATGCTACGAGGCGAGATGGGCCTGCTGACGCCTCATCACTGATGCGCCTCATCTTGGACATCATCCCAAGTCTCCCAGATACACCTTACGCGATGATGAACATCGGTGTACATCGGTAGTACAAGGAGGCGCCTTGAGACATTCAAATCTCTATTTTTGTACATATCAACTAAAATTAAGCACCCGGTTTGCGAAGCGGCTTAAACATTAACAATGGGACTAGTTGATGAAACATACATTAACAAAGAAGCACTTTCTTTATCTACATTGGAAATGAAATGATAGAGATGACACTTGCTCTATTTTAACGTATTATTACTTCATTTTATAAGTGACACTAGAATTGAGCGGTGGCAAGCGAGGGTGTGCCGTGCGTCGCAAGGATGGAGGCAGGGTGCTTAGGCTGGGATCTTTGAAGTTGGCTCTTTCGGTCACCAACATGGATGATTCAATTCATGGGACCTTTTGGTGCAGTTCACCTAAAATGAAGCAATGTCCGTGAGCTAGCAGCTTCTTCTTCAAAAATTTAAGAAAGGGCTCCAGCCCGGTTCCATTTCCATCGAGAAAGCAGAAACCCCAAGCTTCTTCTTCATTAGTTGCAATAAAATTGAGCAACATCAAGGTTGGTTGTGAAGCTCTGGAATGCTCAACTATAATTTGGATATCATTTGTGCAGTTCAACTAAGATCGGCGTGAAATGTATATCTCTGTTTGCACAAAAAAGGTGGAAAGGAGGGTGACTAACAAGTGATGAAACATGCATCAAATGAAAAGAAGCATGTTCCTTATCTGAATGGCAATCCTACAAGGATAGTAGCAATTTCTAAAGCTTTGGCATTGCTAGATATTAGTGTGGGCATTAGGATTAACTATGACAACCGTTAAATCGACATTACTTTGGGCGCGGGAGAGTAGGCGGACCAGGACAGTTGCATTTCTAACAAAAGAACCAACTTATCTTAATGGGAAATTTTAGCGGGACATGTAAAGTGCCATTGATTCATATTCTTGGAGGCATTACATTGAAAACAACATTGGTTTAACGTGTCCTTACTTTTAACGGTCTGAATGCTACATTTTACCGGTGGCATTACATAAGAGTGGCTCGGGGCAACAAACATCGAGCAGGATATGGGTTGGTCCCATTTTTGTTCGGTATAGCCACCTTATCTTGTGTGAGGCTAGCAAATCTAGTCTTGGACTTACTCTGTTGACTTGTCCCCAGTCCCCACTTTCTTTCCTTTTTCAACCAATAGATCGGGTTTATATTGAGTTTGTACTTCGTTTCCTTTATTTACCTATTAGACCTAGAGACCGGTTGGATAGCAGGTCTCTGCTACTTTTGCCCCATTATTTCCTCTTTCGACCAAGTCCTAGATTCAGGTAACAAATCCTCCCCACCCCCACCCCTTTCTTCCTTGTTTGAACCAAGTAGTACTAGATTGAGTGCATGAACTAGTTTTACCTCTTAAGCGTAAAAAAAATTAGGTGGTTTTCAAGCAGTCGATCGATCCTATCTCGAGGGCTGAGAAATAGTAAAAGATACAAATGCAGCGGCGTTAGGAGCTCGGGAAATAAACAAGGCGGTTTGAAGGAAGTTATACCTTTAGTCGCGGGATGTCGCTAGGTGGGGGCGGGAGGCGGATCTGCCGACACTCTGGCAGCGAGGAAGAAGGGTCGGAGGCCCTCCCTCGGGCGGTGCTTGGGAGAAAGCGGCAAAGCGGCTGATCGGGGGCCCATGCCCGGTGGGTAAAGCCGTCGCCGAGGGCGACCGCGTGAGCGTTGCACCTTGACCTTCCCGGCGGAGAGGATCCGGCTGGATCTGTGACCAGCGATGGCGAGAGAGAGAGAGAGTGGCCACCGCTGTCGTGTTTAGATCTAGAGAGGCCAAGGCAGTGTGAAGAGCAACACTAGCAAGCAAGCGGAGGCTCCTGCCTATATAGTGGAGTAGTACTAGTTTTCTTTTGTCTACGAAGCTGGCTTGACCTCGTCAATGACTGTCGAGAAGTCTTCATGCGTGGCCGGAGGCGTGGTTGTCGTCATTTTGATCTGAGCGCGGATTATAACATATAACACGAAAAATGCCACATGACAAGAAATCATAACCTCACTGCCCAAAGGAGACAACATGAATCGACGGACAAACTAGGCGAGGAACAAAGCTCAAATTAAAGATAAAATCATAGAAAAGGGGTCCATCGATAGATGTCCTAATTAACATAGTCGGCTTGAACTAGATGGCAGCCGAGTAGTCCTTTGTTACGTACATGTGCCCCAATGACTAGCCCAACTCGGTTGTTGCTGTTTAACCCTCGCGATGATCCGAAGCACATGACACCTAATTTTGCGAGATGACAAGAAAACTTTTTAGATTTCTCACCACAACTACAGCCATGTACAACACAGCCTGCCACGATATGTAGGCGATAGCCAATCCGGCGTGTCTGCTGGAGTCTGGTCACATGGATGGACGAACTGATCTTTCGTGTCTTGCAGGGATAGTCCAGGCACCAACGTAATACAACACTTATCTAGTATTATCGCTCGTCTCCCTCTTCTATTAAGTCACCCGACTTGCGGGGCCGGGAAGTGTGCCTATGGTGGGTTCTCAATTGCCGTCCCACATGTGTGTGCAAGCGCAATATGTAGCGTTCCATTCGGAGAAGCGGCGTGCAGACCGACCCACCGTGCGGGGTGCGGCCTTGAAGCAGCGACAGGCGTCTTTGTATACTCCGTACATGTGTACCGCGTTTTTAGAAGCTTTGCTCCATGGCGCAGGTGAAATCCATGGATACAAAATTAGTATATTGTATACTATTTAAAAAGTCGAGGTGGGGCTTTTCTGCTTGATGGCGGCGGGGCAGTTCCGCCTAGTCGGTTCGGCAGAGAGCGAGAAGAGCGAGGGGTAGGCCTGCAAGCGTAGGGCTGTGTGATTTGACAATGATTCTTCTTTGGACAGGTGGGGCCCGTGATTTGACTTGCCATTATCATTTTAAAGCTGCGGCGCTTCGACCGGTGTGAGTCTCCGATTCTGACCACCTCCATCTGGTGCCTCTCCCAATGCTCCACCATGTAGTAGAGGCTGGCTCTTGCATGAGCCCACTTCTCCACTTTTTCCTTGCCTCTCTTTCCTCCACATATGCAAAAATGCCATGTAAGCGCACTATTGTACTTACTTTTACTTGCTCCTCAGGTGCTTAAGCTTGCCACATAGGCATAAAGTCGATGTGGCAAGTTAATCAGAAGAGAGAGACTAGTTTGGTGACCCAAGGAAAGCGGTGCTAGCGTGCGTACCTAGGTGAAAAGACAATTTTGAGTCTATAGCTAATTAAATGAAGCAAACTTAGCAACACCATTTCATTGGAAGAGGTCACTCCTTGGCAAATGCAATAAATACTAGTACTCCTGTGTCCCATAATATAAGAAAGTTTTGGCACTACACTAGTGTCAAAACATTCTTATATTATGGAGACGAAAAATCTGAAAAAAGATAGAGAGGAGTAAAAAATACACTTATAACCAACCTTATAGCCAACCTTGTTGTAGTATTAGTGACTAAGTGATGACTATGTATGACATGCCAACATCGGATAGCCCTAGCATGCACGTGTTAAATCTCAAAAGGCGACCCATGTGAGTGTGTGACGAGTAAGTGGTAAGTAGCGACCATGATACAGACTCTTTGGTAGCCCTTGGATCTGAGATCAAACGGCCGCATGCTAAGTTGCTAAAAATTTGCAGAATAACCCTCCAGGATAGGATATTCACCCATAGGTCTAGAATCACGCAATGCAACCATTCGATCTTAGATCCAAGGTCTCTCGGAAGCCCGTATCATGGGAGAATGGAAAGCCACTACCCTGCCATTCGCACGCTGGCAGTTCGCTCCTACTCGTCCCTGCACGTCCTTCAATACTACGATGGTTCGCTCCTAATCGTCCCGTCCATTCACATTACGGCAGTTCCACTAATACTAACCCTCCTCCCAAATCCATGGCGTCCCAAATCTCCACGATCGGTGGTGAGTACAAGGTTAGAACCATCACCGGCGATGAGTTCGACGTCATCTACACCCGTTCTTCCGCGACGGTGAAAGGATGCCTTTGACGCATGTTCGAAGACTTCGAGATGATGAGTGGGTGTTTGGGCTAGATGTTGAGTACACCACAGTCTGGGGCGAGAGAAGGATCTAAGGGCGAAGAGAGGAAGAAGCCCGCCGTGATCCGAGGTTTGCGTGCATGACTTATGCTTGGTCTACCACATATGCCATGCCGATGTTGAGTGCCGAGTTTTAAGGACTTCCTCGAGAGCAACCTAGTCAAATTTGTTCTTGTAGACTTTAGTAACGACAAAGAAGTCCTGCGTTGGATAGGCCTCGTTGTAGGCAACACCTTGACCTCGGAAGAATCGGTGGTGTCCTCTCGTCGACCTTGATCTTGACCTGGCGAAACCATGGTTCATCCTTCGTCTTTAAGTGGAGAAACCTCCATACCGTTTCATCGTCATGCATGGCAGCGGAATGTACTAGATATAGACCACATCCACTCGCTGCAATGGATGGCTACCTTTCTTCAATATCTACAAGGGTTGGATGAAGAGCAACAGCCAAGTGTGCGGTTCAAGCAAACAAGTATCGGCCAAGAGGAAGAGGACAAGGGCGAAGTCGAGGGGCGTGGGCGAGGACTCGAGTAAGGTGGCGATGTCGTTGCTCATGGTGGTTCTAATGCGGTGTCTACGGAATAGTTGCAAAGTTTAATTTCAGGTGTGCTTAATTTAATTTGAGGGGTGTGTTGTCTTTGAGCCCCAATGAGAACTATGTTATGTTTCTTCTCGTTACTTTAACTCTTCAGTACGTACATACTAGTATTTCTTACATTTCATCTTTTAGTTGGTATAGTACTACCACTCGTTTCTTCACATACAATATATATGGCCAACATCATATAGCCGGCAGTTTAGTTGTCAAAGAATTTCAGGGTGCTTAGTTTTGTCAAAGAATTCCAGGATGCTTAGAGGGTGCTTGGATCCAAGGGACTTATTTTAGTCTAACTAAAAATAGTATCTTTAAGAGGCTAAAGTTCCAAGCACCCCTGACTAAATAGGGGCTAAAACTAGTCTTGACTAAAAAAATTAGTCACGGGTAACCCTACTAAAATGTGGATTAGTCCTCTCTCTACTCATTTAACTCCTCTCCTTTAATCTGAGGCGAGTTACGGATTGGAGGTTTGGAGGATAATAAATGCTCACTAACTTGATTTTAGCCTTTTTAGTATTTGGATCCAAGCATGGGTGAGGCTAGCATGTTTTAGTCCCACTACTTTTAGTCATGGGACTAAAAGCATATCAACACCTTCTTAGTTTTATTTGAGGGTGGGTTGTGCTAGACACCATTATTGTGACTAGCCTTTTAATAGTACTATATGCATAGTTTGGCGTGGCGCTCTCTATATGTACCACCTTTTTTAATTTCAAGTTTTGCTCCATGGCGCAATCCATCGATACTACTTCTGTACAAAAGTATACATTTTTAAAAGGCTAGAGGCGGGGCAGTCTAGCTTGGTCGGTTTCACGAGGCGAGGCCTTTGTGATTTTGGCTCATTATTGCTGGAAGGCGGGGCCTTGTGATTTGACTACTTTCGTATAAATCTTGACGACCTGATCGAGGAGGAGCAAAGAACCGTGTGGTATACTCAAGTTTTCCACTAGAGTAGTACTACTGACGGAGAACCACGTAACCACGGCAGCCAAGTGCCATATGGCGATAAAAATGATCTAATTTGCTAGTCATCTCATTGTTAGCATTGTTCTGTTCATTGCCTAAAAAAACATTGTTCTATTCATGCCTCACAGAGAATGTGACACGTGCGGCAAAACACCCGAAGCAAAAGATGAAACACAGGAGCAAAAGAAGAAGGAATATTATCACCCCAAATGATCTAATTAGCATGGTCGTAGCTTGCTTCTTCATCGCCTCCCGACCTCCATCTCCTTGCGCGTCTCCTCCGCCATCTTCTTCATTCTGTCCATGGCGGGATTTCTCGTAGCGAGCCTTCATCATCTGTTCCACGGCTGCATTACGTACCTTGGCAGCGGCAGGGTGCTCGATCTGAACCGCCAACTCCTCATACATTCCATGATGAGGCTGCAGCATCTTCATCGAGGAACTACTATTCTCATGCATCTTCTTCCAGCCAGCGTTCTTCTCCTTCAATAGGTCGATCTTGTGGCAGAGCTTCGCCTTGTCCTCCTGAAGTCGCAGGATTTCGCTGGTCGCCTTCTTCTCCGAGGCAATGCTCTTCTTCAGCAGCACCACCAAGCCGACGGTCAACTCCCCCTGCTGATTGAACTCAACGGGCATGTCATCGAGGCTCTCCTCAGCAACTCCATCAAGCCTTGGATGAACTCCTTATTATTGAGCTGATCGGGCATGCCGTCGAGGGATAACGACTCCAGCTCCGTCGGCTCGGCATGTTAGCCTCCAGCGGCTAGGCGCTCACAGGAGCCATCGCTTTGCTGTGAGAGATCTTCGAGGTCTCTGTGTGGCGGTGAGCCCTCTCTTTTTCCGCAGCCTTGGTTGCTACTCCTTATTCTGAGTAGTTCTCGACCTAGAGCTCTGCTCACCGGCCATGCAGCAGCAGACGAAGAAGAAGCACTTATGAGGAGGAAAGGTAGAGTAATTTTTGGTTAGGTAGTTCCCTTTTTATAACCTAAGTACTAGCACTAGTACTAATACCTGCATAGTGGGAACACGTTCAGGTTTGAGTGCGTACTAGTAGGTGTGAGCAGGCTTTCAAATATGATGGGAACAAGGTAAAGATTAATTGATGGTTTTGGTTTGAGGCCGAAGCGGCTCCCGATGAGTTTATCGGAACATAAATTTCAAGTACTACACTGCTCAAATCGTAAATATTATATTCTTGTCAAAAATTGGCACAAAATAGGAAGGAGACCAATGGAAGTACTACTAGCAACCCACGATTTAACTACTGCATGCATGTGATGGAGTAATAATGTCTTTCTTCCGCCCTCAAGTCCACTCAATTTGCATCGCTGTATTAATTGACCATCAATGAAGTGAGCGACTTTACCGCGTCAAATTATCACATGGGGTGGATCTTGGTACAAAATTGCGTCGGCCGTGTACCCGCGTGTGCGTGCGAGGAATGAGTGCGTGTGTGGCGTGCGTGCACATCTTTGCCGTGCATGTACCACCGGTATGGCTCGGGGAGGGCAGTACATTCTTACGGAACCATGACGCGTCACTTGTGATCAATCACGCAAGGAGGTTGCGACAACGCCTCCACATGTGCCACGTGGCTTCATGAACTGTAAGAGACACACTATGTAGCGTGCCATTGGTATTCTAATTTCGTGTTTTGCACATACTCGAAGTACTAGTAAGGTACCGTGCATTGCGCATCAGTTTTACAACCAAATTATGAATAAATACCACACTATAGCATGTAAGCTCTGAGTCATATATGCACGATGTAGCCCTTCGTTTAATTCTTATAGTTCATCTCATTCAAAATCAATTAGTTTTTATAAAAAAGCTAAGAAGCAGCGGGAATAGGAAAAACATGGGATTATAGTGGAATGTTGTCTTGAATCCTGAGGATTGTATGAGTGTTTGATTGTGCATAGAAAAAGCAGAATTCTTTCAAAGAGGTTTGAGTGGATGGGATGTTTCCTATGAAATCTAGTGCAAATGAATCATATGGAAAAATTCCTATGGTTTACAATCCTCTGAATCAAACAACCAAGATAGGAAAAATTCCTAATGATTAGAATCCTCCAAAATTCCTTTGAGAATCCTTTGAATCAAAGAAGCCCTTAATCTATTTTATGATTCATGGAATTGTGTGTTGTAAAGCATAAAGTAAAAACAAATAATGGCAATTCAACTAGAAAAAAGTTTGGGCAGTTATGATACGGAAGATTCTAGAACAAAGAGAACCCTTTGTTGTTTTGAGGTTTGTGCATTATGCTTAAGTTCAACCATGGAATCTGCTAGATTGTACATGTGGCAAAATCCGGTGGGGGCTAGAAGATGGTGCGAGGGCGAGTGGAGGAGACTATGAAGGAATGCACAAGTGCGAGATCGATATTTAGAGAGAGGCGAATCGTGCGCTGTTGCTTGCATGATGGCGAAACCATGAAAAATAAATGAGCTAGGGGCCAAGCATTGCTAATCCTTTGCGAGGAGGTCAATTCATGAACTTAAACCATTTTAGCAGCAATTGTCTAATGATCACATTCATATTAGCCTCGATATATAGTGATGTTAGGGGGGGGCGGGGCCCTTGCCCTTTGTCTTCGCCGTTGTGCATCGTCGAGAGATGAAGCGGAAGGCATGGATGATGAGAGGGGACGTTGGATATATAATTAATGTGGGTGTATTAGCTATATATGTTAATCCTATATAGAGGTATAGATTGATTGATGTGGGCGTGGGAAAGAGGTGAGACCTCTTTGGATATATCGATTGATCGGTTTGTGTGGAAAACTATGAAAGACCTAGCTATATACACACATACATAGAGGAACATCGATCGTTAGCATGCAGCGTGAGAGATAAAGAATGCCGATATGATGGAGAGGGGATGTGTGTGGGTGTGTGCCTTCATGGGAGACCGACCTGAAGAAAAAGATTGCATGCGTGCGATGGATAATGCCATTGGTAGTGTGTGTGCATGCATGCACGAGAGAAAGTTAGTGGTACAATTATAAAGAAGACTACTGTGTGGGTGTAAAAGAATAGGTGAGGTCATAATCAATGTAAGTTGAATTCAAATATTTGAATAAGAGATCTGATGTTTGAAACCCATGCATGCATGAATATAACGGAGATCTGCGGTGTGGTTTGAAATGAGCATGTTGTAATGTATACACATTGAACAAGGTCAGATTGATTTGAATTTGTGATACCGATGGCAGACATCATTTGGCCACGTCGCATCCGTGCATGGATACACTATTCTAATTGGAGATGATGGGCGGCTTTCGAATCACATATCTATATCTATACCCCTATATATATATTATATTTTATATTTTTTATATTGTGTGCGGGTAACTTTAACTTTGAAAGATGGTCGTTGGATGAGGCGAATCCGATGGTCCAAAGATGGCAAATTTGAGCACTACTTGCCGTTGGATATCATCTAGATTCCACCAGATTTCGCCACATGTATAATCTAGAAGACTCCATGGTTGAACTTAAGCATAATGCACAAACATCAAAACACAAGCACTTCTTATTTGTTCTAGAATCTTCCGTATCAGAATTGCCCAAATGTTTTCTACATGATTTGCCATTATTTGTTTTTACTTTATGTCTTCTGACGCACAATTCCATGAATCTTAAAATAGATTAGCTTTCTTATAAAAACTAGATGATTTTGAATGAAATGAACTATAAAATTAAGCGAACATCTACATCATGCATATATGACTCAAAGCTTGCTTGATATAATGTGGTATTTATTCATAATTTGGTTGCCAAATCTCATGCGTGCAATGCACGTGTACCTTACTCTAGTCTAAATGGTGTTTGTGTGTGTGTGTTGTGCGTGTTGAGGTGCAAATTGTTTTTTTGGTACACGTTAAGCTTGTTCTTCCGAAATTTCAAGCCGCGCCTTGTTATGCCAAAAATTCAAGCTAGCGTCTCTGTCTATCATGTTGTGAAACTCCCGCCTCTTCAACCCGCGCCTAGTTAGCCTGAAATATTTAAGATATATCTTTGTCTCGTTGTGCTCGACAACTCCCTCCATCTCAACCAGCGCCTTGCTATTCCAAAATTACATCGGCGAAAACTCCCACCTCTGTGAAATCCCGACCGCGAAATGCCGTGGTACCCTGAACCGAAAGAACCGCCTCAAATCGGTGGGGGTACTTTCGTAACACCTACATTTCGGACAAGCGCGTCTCTAAGCCATGGTTCCCCACTGCCATCCCATCCGCCCACCCATTCGTACAGGGCCGCGAAAACCAGCGAAACCCCACACCTGCTCCGTCCGCCACCCGGCGGAGCCTCTTCCCGACGGCGTCGTCCACAGCAACACCTCGGCGTCCCTCATCCATCGTACCGGATGAGGATCCGTCGTCGATCTCATCTTCCCGTTGGTTCAGCCACCCCGTCCTCCACCTCCAAGGAGCTTCCCCGATGTTCCCCTCGTCTTTCGCGCCACCTCCATTCCCACTCCGCTGTCTTCACCTGCACCACCGGAAAAGCATCATCATCACCGTTTCCTCGGATGAAGCTGCGGCCTAATCGGCGCCACCAAAGAGGTTGTACACTAATCGCCGCATTTTCTTCTTGATTCGATCTCACGGTGCTCGGCGCTCGGTCTGAGCCGACATGGCGGCTCCATCCATCCTGGCGGCGTCGCGGCCACTTCCTCCGCAGCGTCGCTCCTCGGCGGTGGCGTCCACATCGATAAGGAGTTGCTGTTGCTTTAGCTCTCGCTTTCATGCTGCTGCTTTGCTCTTGCTATTGCTCTTGCTCGCTGCTGCTCTCGCTCTTGCTCTTGCTTGCGATGCTGCTCCGATTGCTTCACTTGATCGTGAATCGACTTACAGGTCGATCGATTTTCAGGGGCCTCGCGGGGTGAAGGAAGAACCAGCCGCAGCGGGGAGGGGGCTCGCCGGAGGTACCCCGAGGAGTCCCGGACTAGGGGGTGTCAGGATAGCGGACTATCGTCCTGGGCGGACTCCAAGACTATGAAGATACAAGAATGAAGACTTCGTCCCGTGTCCGGATGGGACTTTCCTTGGCGTGGAAGGCAAGCTTGGCGATACGGATATGTAGATCTCCTACCATTGTAACCGACTCTGTGTAACCCTAACCTATCCAATGTCTATATAAACCGGAGGGTTTTAGTCCATAGGACGAACAACAATCATACCATAGGCTAGTTTTTAGGGTTTAGCCTCCTTGATCTCGTGGTAGATCTCCTCTTGTACTACCCATATCATCAATATTAATCAAGCGGGAGTAGGTATTACCTCCATCGAGAGGGCCCGAACACAGGTAAAAACATCGTGTCCCTTGTCTCTGTTTCCATCCGCCTAGGCGCGCAGATTCGGGACCCCCTACCGAGATCCGCGGTTTGACACCGACATTGGTGCTTTCATTGAGAGTTCCTCGTATGCGTCACCGATAGGCCCGATGGCTCATTCGATCATCAACAACGGCAGCGGTCAGGATGAGACTTTTCTCCCGGACAGATCTTCGTGTTCGGAGGCTTTACTGCTGCGGGCCAATTAAGCAGCCATCTGGAAGCGGATCAGCTCGCCCCAGCCATCAGGTCAGATTTGGAAGTTTGAACTATCTGATCGATATCGCGGAGACTTGATCTTGACAGATTCGAGCCGCAATAAGCGTGCCGCCTTTGTCTCGATGGGCATGATCTAGCTCTGCGGCGAGCGGTGCCACGGAGGCGCACGATATCCGCTCCGACCCTTAATCGGGCGGATTCCCCGATCGAGGGCGAGTGGTTGGACACCGCCTCGGGGCTACAATCTCTGGCGTCGAGCGAACTCCATCCCTGTCGCTGCGAAGATCTCGACTCCGGTGTCGGACTCCTCTCGGACTCGAACCCTCCGTGCCCCTAATCGAATCCGATTGGGCGCCCGGTCATGGAGTTCACCTTGCGGACATCTTTCCTTTTCGCCCTTATCGACATCCTGAATTCACTAAAGTCTCTCTCTCTATCAGGAGAGCCTGGCGGACTACGGACGGGAAGGTTGGGATCACGGGCGACAAAGAAATTCAAGCCCACCCACCACCACTTTGTAGCCTTGTCGATGATCTAAGCGACATGCTAGACTCGACTCGAAGACATCGGCGGTATGGGCGGCGATGCGGAGGCGACCAAGACCGCGCCTACGAGGGCCTTTGGAAGGCCACCTCATCATATGACATATATATGGTGGACATCCCAAAAGATGGGAACAGCGATGGAACAACGGAGGATGACCCCTCAAGAAACAGCGAAGCGCCCGGCGTCGGCGCCGCTCTAAATCCGCCACAATAAAAGCGGTGATTCGGCGCGGAGATAATAACACCCTGGACGGTGCGAAGAACCCCCTCCGGCGAGGACTCAAGCGCAAGAGGAGGAGAAGCAAGCCCATACGGCGGTCTGTGGAGAAAGAAGGTTGAGGACGATAATTATGCGCCTCCCTCCGAAGATGAGGCAAGCCTCGACGACGACGAATTTGTTGTGCCTGAGGATCCCGCGGAACAACGGCAAGCAGCCTCAAGAAAAAGCAGCAATAGCTTAGAGCTGATCAAGACCTGCTAGCTGACAGATGGACTGAAGTCCTTGCAACCGAGGAGTATGAACTCGAACGCCCCTCCAAAAGCTACCCCAAATGCAGGCCGTTGCCTCGACTAGAGGAGGAAGCACCCAAGTCACCAGCGCATGACATGGCAGACCGGCCACCTCGTGGCCCCTGACGAAGAAACCTCTCGGCCCTCCGCTCAAGCCACACCCGACACCGCTCAAAAAGTACCAAGGCGGGAAAAGCGCCGGACTTGTGAGATATATTGGAGGATAAGGCAAAACATACAAGATCGATCTACGGATCGGCGTGGGCGCCAGCAATGCGGGATGATTACCGTCCGCGGATACAACAAAACCGGCGGGCGAACACGATGAACAAAGCTCATATGAGCTACGTCGTGATATAATATCTGAGGCGCGCACACCCACTATGCTTCACGGATGAAGTAATGGATCATCAAATCCCGAGGGCTTTAAACCCGTAAACATCGAATCATCGATGGTACCACAGATCGTAGTGCGGATCGAGATTATCTCCTCCATATCCACATGGCCCTTGGTGATGATCTACATGCCATCAAATACCTCCCTCAAGCTTAAAGGACCAGCTCGACATTGGCTCAATAGCTTGCGGTGAGAATCAATTGATTGTTGGGAGGACACGGAAGCGCATTCCTTGATAACTTCCGGGGCACATATGCGACCACCAGGCGCCGATGACCTTAGCCACATAATTCAGCAGCGGAAGAATCGGCGGACAATTACGGACTCGGTTCTAACAAAGAAAAAATCAAATCGTTATTGTCCGGATGTAGAGGCCCTTGCAGCCTTCAAACATAACATCCACGACGAGTGGCACCCGGCACCTAGGGCGAGGAAAAGCGAAATCTATGGCAGCCCTCACAACCCTCATGACTCGCTTTTGTGCGGGAGAGGACAGCTGGCTAGCTCAAAGCAACAACGGCCAAACATCACGATAGTCCGGATACCAAGGACAGCAATGGCGGTCGCGTCGCAACAAGAACAAGCGCCGCGTGCTTGGCGATAATATTGAAGATCTGACCGTCGATGCGGATTGAGCTCTAAACCGGTCGCGGAAGAAGCCATTCAAAAGAAATACCCGGGGCCCATCAACTTGGACCACATACTCGATCGCTTGTGCGGATACATGGCACCCCAAAAACCAACCAATCACACCAGCGAGGGGACTGTTGGGTGTTCAAACAAGCGAGAAAGTTAAGTGCGAACTCAATGACAAGGGGCTGCATAGCGATGGCGGAAGAGCCCGGCCGCCCGAACAATAAGGGCGAAGGTTTTCCTACACAAGTGCGGACGGTGAACATGATATCGCAACCCACATACCCAAAAGGGAAGCCGAGCGTGCACTAAGGGGCGTATATGCGATGGAGCGATCGCCCAAGTTCAACCCATGGTCTTCCTGCCCGATCACCTTGATCGAAGGACCACCCACTAGCATCCGTCCGGCGGCTTTGCGCATTGGTTCTTGACCCAATTATCGCCAGTTCACCTCACGAGTTACGATGAGCGGCGGCGGCCTGAACCTGCTCTATCGAGGATCTGATCGCCAAAATGGGCATTGACCCTCAAGTTAAACCTACAGGGCGACCTTTAAAGGCGTCATACGGTGTAAGGCCAATTATGCGAGGCTCGGTCACACTCGAAGTGGTCTTGGATCTCGGATAACTTCGAAGCGAAGAGTTAATCTTGACATCGTCCCATTCATGGCGGCTATCATGCCTTTGCTCGGACGAACCGCATTTGCAAAGTTCAATGCGGTGCGCTTTTCGCATACCTCAAGCTCAAGATGCGAGGCCCTCGAGGTAATCACGGTCAATGGAAACACGAGCGCTCTCTCCGAGCGGAGGAGCATCTGGCGACCCTCATGGCGGAGGTGCAAAGCAGCCTCTCACGGCAATTCTCGAGTCCGGCCACAAAGCGTCGAGGACACCACCAAGCGGCGCCGGGTAACACTGCAACAAGACCACAGCGCGATTCAAGCACGAGTAGCAATCGGCCCCAACCCCAGCCCTCGCGAAATTGCGAAGCTAGTATTACAGCGTACATAATTACGCTCTGGAGATACCATGGGCATATGGGGAGGGGCAAGACAACGTACGCCAAGAATGCGGCTTGGCCGCACCGAGGCTCCGTTTGTGTCATTTCTTTTTCTTTTCCTTTTTCTTCCTTTTTTTTACTTTCGGGGCTCCGTCTTTGAAGTCTGTCCCGCACTTGAATCGCGAACTCACGATGCAACAGCGAGAAGCGGAAAGCCACGTCGAGTGTTGGTGGTCTCTATTACGAGCATTATACTGTTTACATACCATCCCAGCTTACCCTGGAGGAGGACATGTTAGATAGTCCTATCCCTTGCTTATCGCACTATTTGTATCGTTCTGCTCCCATTGCGGTACCTTTTGAATAAACAATACATAGCTTTAAGCTTATTATTGCTCTACTTCCTTTATATATACATATGTTCATTTCACGACATGTTGCAACCGTACACTTTAGTGCGGCCAATACACCGAGGGCTTAAGTATCCCAAAATTAGGGTGTGATAAGTCGAACACTTTCACAAGTCGGCACCCGAACTTATAGCATTATATGAATTGGCTTGAATCATGTCTTGGGTCAATAGTTGGGTTTGCGGCTCCGTGTTTTGGTACCATACGTTCCGCTATATCGGCTAAGGTAGCATCGGGAGAACCCTTTGTGATTGTGCCCGGTTATCTTTGGGTCGAGCACCTCGATGGAAAGCTAAAACTGACCCGTCATGATAAGGCGAGAGTCGGTCGCTATTCGAGAGGTTTTCGGGTCCCTAAAGACTTATGCCGCTTAGGCGAGAACGGGTGTCCGGCCAAGGCGTGGATAGCGCCCGAACTTCGGTCTTCGAATACTAGGGGCTTGCGAAATTTAAAATTATAGAATTCTAGGGCTAAGTGAGAGTGTTCAAGCATTATAAGTCCGGTTGTCTTGTTAGTTGTGTTGGCGCCTCCTAGATGGACCCAAGAATGGGAACAAGAGTGCTCAAGTTTATCGAACACCCAGCACTTTCGTGGCATGGGGCTGAAACCAACGACTTGCCATCTCTCAAATTTGATAAGCGGCCGCATAGAAGGTAATATTTTAAATTAATAAGTGTTGCTTAGCGCATATGAACAAGTTTTCAGCGTCTGAGGATAACAAATGCGAGTTTATTCAAAATTACATCTTTGGAGCACTCATCCGCTATTTGGCGGGCACCCTTGAGGCCCTCATAGTACATTTAGGCGTCACGATGCTCATGGCCCTTGGTGGCTTTGTCCGTCACAAGCCTCTCCGCATCCAGCTTGCCCAGTGCACTTTAGCACGGGCAAGGCCAACAGACACCTTCAATGCAGAGGCAGGCGCTTGGTGACTTCAAGCCGCAGACGAGGCATCCACCGCCCTGCACCAAGCGAAGTAGCTCCGGGCATGGCCTCCAATGGCCCGCAGCCAGCGCTATAAGGCCCTTCATGGCCTGTTCGGTGACCTTATGGGCTCGACCAGCTGCTTGAGTTGGTCGCTCGAGGGCACCGGATGGTCGACCTCGACATCTTGAGACGAGAACACCTTTTCGTCGAGCTCCCCTCCTTGGCGGCGGTAGAATGCGGCAGACATCGGACACACTATGGGGCAAATCTGCGAATGCTCTGGAGAGCTCGAATCCGGGTAAGTAATAGGTAATTCACTTTCACATGCTTGCTTTGCATAAGAATGCCTTACCCGCGCTATCTTCTTTAAGACTCAATTTCTTGGAGGCTTTTTGGGCCTCGGCCTTAGCTTTGGCACTCTCAAGAGCGAGGCGAGCTCGGACCCTCGAGTCTTTGAGTCACGCTCCAACCTCTCGTGTTTTCCACGAGATTGGAGCTCTTGCCTATCTTGGCCAGCTGCACCTCCCCTTCTCTCGCTCGGTGCATTCCGTAGCCGCTTTGTTTTGACCCACGGACACGCTTCCTTCAGTCGCCACCTCGTTCGTGGCCCTGCGGTACCAAGTTATTCATGTTATTTTTGCAGCAAAACCTTTTCTATAAGGTATTTCTTTAATAAGGTATTACTTACCTTCCTTGTCCTCGAGCTGCTTCTTGGCTTGTCGAGCTCGTTCTCGGACCCTTCGAGGTTACGCTTTAATGCATTGACCTCCATGATCGGTCTTGGCGAGAGTCGGCGCGCGCCTGCATTCCCATATTGACATACTTATGTTAGACTCCTGCGTATATCTTTTTAGATCCTTAGTCCGGCTTTTCTTTCCGAACACCGAACTAAGCATCGAGAACTTCTGTCTATCACGGTTATATTTTTACATATTCTAAAACTTACCTCAAAGCTGTTAGAAGGCTGATACGAGGCTTGATCGATCCGCTCTTAGCGGACTGAACTGTCGGATCACCGCACTCATAACGATCACGGTGCTCCTCGATGGAAGCCCGTTAAGCGCCTCAAGTAAGCTATCGGTGCCTCCGATTGGGCCGGAGGACACGGCGTCTTACCCTTCTTCGAAGGTCCGCTTGCCGGACTCGGGAACCGAAGGTTCGGCATGGAGACCGGACAAGGGTCGGGCCTAGAGCCTGAGGTCTTGCCCCCAGCGCTGGAGTCTGGAGGTTGCCTTGTGGCACCTCCTGCGCTACCTCCTCTTGACCAAGCCCCTCTTGGGGCCCCCCTTGGCGTCGTCCATGGCGTGGGCGAGAGGCGGTCGAGGCAGTACTCTCCATTTCCAGCGAGCCCGAGGACCCGCTTCGATGAATTGGCGAACTTCGCCCTTGGGCGAGCTGCAGTTGTTCGACATTAGAGAACACTCTGCAATAATAAAAAAGCCATGGGTATCCGGACGCCACGATCTCGCGAGGCTTGGCCTCGTAGGCCAATCCTCCTCGTCGTCGTCGATGTTGGTGGAGAAGTCCGGAGGAAGGTTCTTCCTTCTTGGACCCTCCGGCCTCCCGGTCGGGGCGGCCTTCCTTTTCTTCTCCTCCCCGCTGAGGAAGGAGCTTCTTCTTCTTCCCCTCGTCTTGGGAGAAGATTCCGGCGAATCGGCGGCACTGGCATCGGGGCTCCTTGAGTTCCGTGACCTCCTTCTTAGCCTTCTTCTCGGCACCACATGGGCGCGGGCCAACAACCATTAATCAGGCGTCCTCCGGGTCTTGTTGGGGAGCGTAGTAATTTCAAAAATTTCCTACGCACATGCAAGATCATGGTGATAGCATAACAGCGAGAGGAGAGTGTATGTCCACGTACCCTCGTGAACCGTGGCGGAGCGTTATGACAGCGGTTGATGTAGTAAATGCGTCTTCACGATCCGACCGATCCAAGTACTGAGCGTATGGCACCTCCGAGTTCAGCACACGTTCAGCTTCGATGGCGATCCTCGGGCTCCGATCCAACAAAGCGTCGGTGATGAGTTCCGTCGACCGCGGCGTGGTGGCGATGATGATGCTCTACCGGCGCGGAGCTTCGCCTAAACTCAGCGATGATATGACCGAGGTGGAATATGGTGGAGGGGCACCGCTACGGCTAAGAGCGATCCGTAGATCAACTTGTGTGTCATGGGGTGCCCCTCTGCCTGTATATAAAGGAGGGAGGGGAGTGCGGCCGGCCCTCATGGGGTGCGCTGGAGAGTCCTACTCCCAGGGAGTAGGACTCCCCCTCTTCCTTGTTGGAGAAGGAAGGGGGAGGGAAAGAGGAAGGGCGCCGCCCCCTCTCCTTGTCCTATTCGGACTAGGGGGAGGCGGCGGCCTGCCAGGCCGCCCTCCTCTTTCCCTCATGGCCCACTAAGGCCCATTATCCCCGGGAGGATTCCGGTAACCCCGGTGTTCGGTAAAATCGATTTCACGGAACCATTCCGATATCAAATATAGGCTTCAATATATCAATCTTTATGTCTCGACCATTTGAGACTCCTCGTCATGTCGTGATCACATCAGGGACTCGAACAAACTTGGTACATCAAAACTTGTAAACTCATAATAAAGCTGTCATCGTAGCGTTAAGCGTGCGGACCCTACGGGTTCGAGAACTATGTAGACATGACCTAGAACTATTCTCGGTCAATAACCAATAGCGGAACCTGGATGCCCATATTGGCTCCTACATATTCTCGAAGATCTTTATCGGTCAAACCGCATAACAACATCGTTGTTCCCTTTGTCATCGGTATGTTACTTGCAGAGATTTGATCGTCGGTATCAATACCTAGTTCAATCTCGTTCTTGGCAAGTCTCTTTACTCGTTCGTAATGCATCATTCCGTAACTAACTCATTAGCTACATTGCTTGCAAGGCTTATAGTGATGTGCATTACCGAGAGGCCAGAGATACCTCTCAGACAATCGGAGTGACAAAACCTAATCTCGAAATCGCCAACCCAACATGTACCTTTGGAGACACCTATAGTACTCCTTTATAATCACCCGATTCGTTGTGACGTTTGGTAGCACCAAAGTGTTCCTCCGGTAAGCAGGAGTTTCATAATCTCATAGTTACGAGGAACATGTATAGGTCATAAAGAAAGCAATAGCAATATACTAAGCGATCAAGTGCTAGGCTAGCGGAATGGGTCATGTCAATCACATCATTCTCCTAATGATGTGATCCCATTAATCAAATAACAACACATGTCTATGGTTAGGAAACATAGCCATCTTTGATTAATGAGCTAGTCAAGTAGAGGCATACTAGTGACTATATGTTTGTCTATGTATTCACACATGTATCATGTTTCCGGTTAATACAATTCTAGCATGAATAATAAACATTTATCATGATGATGAAATAAATAATTACTTTATTATTGCCTCTAGGGCATATTTCCTTGATCTCCCACTTGCACTAGTCAATAATCTAGATTACGATAATGATTCTAACACCCATGGAGTCTTGGTGCTGATCATGTTTTGCTCGTGGAAGAGGCTTAGTCAGCGGTGCGCAACATTCAGATCCGTATGTATCTTGCAAATCTCTATGTCTCCCACGGACTTGGTCCGGATGGAATTAGGCGTCTCTTGATATGCTTGGTCCTCTTGTGAAATCTGGATTCCTTTGCCAAGGCAATTGCACGATATTGTCACGAGAAGATCTTCATTGGTCCCGATGCACTAGGTATGACACCTAGATTGGAAATGAAATCTTTCATCAGACTCCTTCATTTGCTGCTTCGAAGCAGCTATGTACTCCGCTTCACATGTAGATCCCGCCACGGCGCTTTGTTTAGAACTGCACCAACTGGCAGCTCCACCGTGTAATAAAACACGTATCCGGTTTGCGATTTAGAATCGTCCGGATCAGTGTCAAAACTTACATCGGCGTAACCATTTACGACTAGCTCTTTGTCACCTCCATATCGAGAAACATATCCTTAGTCCTTTTCGGGTATTTCGGGATGTTCTTGACCGCTGTCCGATGATCCACTCTGGATTACTTTGGAACCTTCTGCCAAGCTTATTGCTAAGCATCGTCGGTGCGGTACACAGCATTGCATACATGATAGAGCCTATGGCTGAAGCATAGGGAACATCTTTCATTTTCTCTCTATCTTCTGCTGTGGTGGGGCATTGAGTCGACTCAATTTCACACCTTGTAACGGTAAAAATCCTTTCTTTACTGATCCATTTGAACTTTTTCAAAACTTTATCAAGGTATGTGCTTTGTGAAAGTCAATTAAGCGTCTTGATCTATCTCTATAGATCTTGATGCCCAATATATAAGCAACTTCACGAGGTCTTTCATTGAAAACTTTTATTCAATTATCCTTTTATGCTATCCAGAAATTCTATATCATTTCCAATCAATAATATATCGTCCACATATAATATCGAAATGCTCTGAGCTCCCACTCACTTTCTTGTAAATCTGAGGCTTCTCCAAAAGTGCATATAAAACCATATCTTTGATCACACTATCAAGCGTTTATTCTAACTCGAGAGTCTTGCACGGACCATAAATTGATCATTGGAGCTTGCACACTTTGTTAGCACCTTTTGGATCAACAAAACCTTCTGGTTGCATCGTATACAACTCTTCTTCTAGAAATCCATTCAAGAATGCAGTTTTGACGTCCATTTGCCAAATTTCATAATCATAAAATGCTGCAATTGCTAACATGATTGAGACAGACTTAAGCATCGCTTCTGGTGAGAAAGTCTCATCGTAGTCAACCCTTGAACTTGTTGAAAACCTTTCGCAACAAGTCGAGCTTTATAAACGATTACATTACCATCGTCGTCGGTCTTCTTCTTAAAGATCCATTTATTCTCAATGGCTTGCCGATCATCGAGCAAGTCAACCAAAATCCATACTTTGTTCTCATACATGGATCCCATCTCAGATTTCATGGCTTCCAGCCATTTTGCGGAATCTGGGCTCACCATCGCTTCTTCATAGTTTGTAGGTTCGCCATGGTCAAGTAACATGACTTCGAATAGGATTACCGTACCACTGCAGTGCGGATCTTACTCTAGTTGACCTCGTGGTTCGGTAGAAACTTGATCTGAAGTTTCATGATCAATATCATTAGCTTCCTCACTAATTGGTGTAGTTGTCACGGGAACGGTTCTTGTGATGAACTATTTTCAATAAGGGAGCGGATCTGATTATCTCATCAAGTTCTACTTTCCTCCCTCACTTCTTTCGAGAGAAACTCTTTTTCTAGAAAGGATCCGAATTTAGCGAAAATCTTGCCCTCGGATCTGTGATAGAAGGTGTACCCAATAGTCTCTTTTGGGTATCCTGTGAAGACACATTTCTCGATTTGGGTTCGAGCTTATCTGGTTGAAGTTTCTTCACATAAGCATCATGACCCCAAACTTTAAATCGACAACTTTGGTTTCTTGCTAAACCATAGTTCATAAGGTGTCGTTTCAGCGGTTTTGATGGTGCCCTATTTAGCGTGAATGTAGCTGTCTCTAATGCATAACCCCAAAGCGATAGTGGTAAATTGATGAGATACATCATAGATCGCACCATATCCAATAAAGTGTGGTTATGACGTTCGGACACACCATTACGTTATGGTGTTCCATGTGGCGTGAGCTGTGAAACTATTCCACATTGTTTTTATATGAAGGCCAAACTTCGTAACTCAAATATTCTCCTCCACGATCAGATCGTAGAAACTTTATTTTCTTATTCGATGATTCTCCACTTCACTCTGAAATTCTTTGAACTTTTCAAATGTTTCAGACTTGTGCTTCATTAAGTAGATATACTCATATCTGCTCAAATCATCTTGTGAAGGTCAGAAAATACGATACCTACCACGAGCATCAACACTCATTGGACCGCATACATCGGTATGTATTATTTCCAACAAGTCAATATCTCGTTCCATTGTTCCGAACAACGGAGTTTCAGTCATCTTGCCCAAAAGGCACGGTTCACAAGCATCAAATGATTCATAACCAAGTGATTCCAAAAATCCATCTTTATGGAGTTTCTTCATGCGTTTACACGATATGACCCAAGCGGCGATTGCCACAAATAAGTTGCACTATCATTATTAACTTTGCATCTTTTGGCATCAATATTATGAATATGTGTATCGCTACGATCGAGATCCAACAAACTATTTTCATTGGGTGTATAACCATCGAAGGTTTTATTCATGTAAATAGAATAACAATTATTCTTTAACTTTAAATGAATAATTGTTGTGCAATAAACATGATCAAATCATATTCATGCTCAGCATAAACACTAAACAACATTTATTTGGCTTTTAACACTAATCTAGAAAATATAGGGGTGTGTGATGATGATCATATCAATCTTGGAACTATTTCCAACACTCATCGTCACTTCCCTCAACTAGTCTCTGTTTATTATGTAACTCCTGTTTGAGTTACTAATCTTAACAACGAACAAGTATCAAATACTCGGGGGCTACTATAAACACTAGTAAAGCACACATCAATAACATGTATATCAAATATACCCTTGTTCACTTTGCCATCCTTCTTATCCACCAAATATTTGGAGTAGTTCCACTTCCGGTGACCATTTCCTTTGCGGTAGAAGCTTTCAGTTTCAGGCTTTAGGTTCAGCTTTGGGCTTCTTGGCGGGAGTGACAACTTGCTTGTCATTCTACTTGAAGTTCCCTTTCTTTCCTTTGCCATTCTCTTGAAACTAGTGGTCTTGTCAATCATCAACACTTGATGCTCTTTCTTGATTTCTACCTCCGTCGATTTCAACATCACGAAGAGCTCGAGAATCGTTTCGTCATCCTTTGCATACTATAGTTCATCACGAAGCTCTTGTAGCTTGGTGGCGATGATTGAAGAATTACATCAATGACACTATCATCGGGAAGATTAACTCCCAGTTGAATCAAGTGATTATTATACCCGGACATTTTGAGTATGTGTTCCTTGGCGAACTATTCTCCTCCATCTTGCAGCTATAGAACTTATTGGAGACTTCATATCTCTCAATCGGGCATTTCTTGAAATATTAACTTCAACTCCTGGAACATCTCATATGCTCCATGGCGTTCAAAAGCGTCGTTGAAGGCCGGTTCTAAGCCGTAAAGCATGGCACACTGAACTATCAGTAGTCATCGACTTTGCTCTGCCCGGGCGTTCTTAACGTAAATCGGTTACATCAGCGGCGGCCTGACGGCGTGGTGACGATGATGATGCTCTATCGGCGCGAGGCTTCGCCTAAACTCCGCGATGATATGACCGAGGTGGAATATGGTGGAGGGGCACCGACACGGCTAAGGAACGATCCGTAGATCAACTTGTGTGTCATGGGGTGCCCTCTGCCTGTATATAAAGGAGGAGGGGGAGGTGCGGCCGGCCCTCATGGGAAGGCGCGCTGGAGAGTCCTACTCCCACCGGGAGTAGGACTCCCCCTCTTGCCTTGTTGGAGAAGGAAGGGGAGGGAAGAGGAAGGAGGCGCCGCCCCCTCTCCTGTCCTATTCGGACTAGGGGAGAGGCGCGGCCTGCCCAGGCGGCCCTCCTCTTTTCCCTCATGGCCCACTAAGGCCCATTATCCCCCGGGAGGGTTCCGGTAACCCCCCGGTGTTCCGGTAAAATCCCGATTTCACCGGAACCATTCCGATATCCAAATATAGGCTTCCAATATATCAATCTTTATGTCTCGACCATTTCGAGACTCCTCGTCATGTCCGTGATCACATCCGGGACTCCGAACAAACTTCGGTACATCAAAACTTATAAACTCATAATAAACTGTCATCGTAACGTTAAGCGTGCGGACCCTACGGGTTCGAGAACTATGTAGACATGACCTAGAACTATTCTCGGTCAATAACCAATAGCGGAACCTGGATGCCCATATTGGCTCCTACATATTCTACGAAGATCTTTATCGGTCAAACCGCATAACAACATACGTTGTTCCCTTTGTCATCGGTATGTTACTTGCCCGAGATTTGATCGTCGGTATCCAATACCTAGTTCAATCTCGCATCGGCAAGTCTCTTTACTCGTTACGTAATGCATCATTCCGTAACTAACTCATTAGCTACATTGCTTGCAAGGCTTATAGTGATGTGCATTACCGAGAGGGCCAAGAGATACCTCTCCGACAATCGGAGTGACAAAACCTAATCTCGAAATACGCCAACCCAACATGTACCTTTGGAGACACCTATAGTACTCCTTTATAATCACACAGTTACGTTGTGACGTTTGGTAGCACCCAAAGTGTTCCTCCGGTAAACAGGAGTTTCATAATCTCATAGTTACAGGAACATGTATAGGTCATAAAGAAAGCAATAGCAATATACTAAACGATCAAGTGCTAGGCTAACGGAATGGGTCATGTCAATCACATCATTCTCCTAATGATGTGATCCCATTAATCAAATAACAACACATGTCTATGGTTAGGAAACATAGCCATCTTTGATTAATGAGCTAGTCAAGTAGAGGCATACTAGTGACTATATGTTTGTCTATGTATTCACACATGTATCATGTTTCCGGTTAATACAATTCTAGCATGAATAATAAACATTTATCATGATATGAGGAAATAAATAATTACTTTATTATTGCCTCTAGGGCATATTTCCTTCATCTCCCACTTGCACTAGTCAATAATCTAGATTACACAAGAATGATTCTAACACCCATGGAGTCTTGGTGCTGATCATGTTTTGCTCGTGGAAGAGGCTTAGTCAACGGTGCGCAACATTCAGATCCGTATGTATCTTGCAAATCTCTATGTCTCCCACCGGACTTGGTCCGGATGGAATTGAAGCGTCTCTTGATATGCTTGGTCCTCTTGTGAAATCTGGATTCCTTTGCCAAGGCAATTGCACCAAGATTGTCACGAGAAGATCTTCATTGGTCCCGATGCACTAGGTATGACACCTAGATTGGAAATGAAATCTTTCATCCAGACTCCTTCATTTGCTGCTTCCGAAGCAGCTATGTACTCCGCTTCACATGTAGATCCCGCCACGACGCTTTGTTTAGAACTGCACCAACTGACAGCTCCACCGTAATAAAAACACGTATCCGGTTTGCGATTTAGAATCGTCCGGATCAGTGTCAAAGCTTGCATCGACGTAACCATTTACGACTAGCTCTTTGTCACCTCCATATACGAGAAACATATCCTTAGTCCTTTTCAGGTATTTCAGGATGTTCTTGACCGCTGTCCGATGATCCACTCTGGATTACTTTGGAACCTTCCTGCCAAGCTTATTGCTAAGCATACGTCAGTCTGGTACACAGCATTGCATACATGATAGAGCCTATGGCTGAAGCATAGGAACATCTTTCATTTTCTCTCTATCTTCTGCTTTGTGGTCGGGCATTGAGTCGACTCAATTTCACACCTTGTAACAGGTAAAATCCTTTCTTTGCTCGATCCATTTTGAACTTTTTCAAAACTTTATCAAGGTATGTGCTTTGTGAAAGTCAATTAAGCGTCTTGATCTATCTCTATAGATCTTGATGCCCAATATGTAAGCAGCTTCACCGAGGTCTTTCATTGAAAAACTTTTATTCAATTATCCTTTATGCTATCCAGAATTCTATATCATTTCCAATCAATAATATATCGTCCACATATAATATCGAAATGCTACAGAGCTCCCACTCACTTTCTTGTAAATATGAGGCTTCTCCAAAAGTCGTATAAAACCATATGCTTTGATCACACTATCAAAGCGTTTATTCCAACTCCGAGAGTCTTGCACCAGACCATAAATTGATCGCTGGAGCTTGCACACTTTGTTAGCACCTTTTGGATCAACAAAACCTTCTGGTTGCATCGTATACAACTCTTCTTCTAGAAATCCATTCAAGAATGCAGTTTTGACGTCCATTTGCCAAATTTCATAATCATAAAATGCTGCAATTGCTAACATGATTCAGACAGACTTAAGCATCGCTACGGGTGAGAAAGTCTCATCGTAGTCAACCCCTTGAACTTGTTGAAAACCTTTCGCAACAAGTCGAGCTTTATAGACAGTTACATTACCATCAGCGTCAGTCTTCTTCTTAAAGATCCATTTATTCTCAATGGCTTGCCGATCATCGGGCAAGTCAACCAAAGTCCATACTTTGTTCTCATACATGGATCCCATCTCAGATTTCATGGCTTCCAGCCATTTTATGGAATCTGGGCTCACCATCGCTTCTTCATAGTTTGTAGGTTCGCCATGGTCAAGTAACATGACTTCCGAATAGGATTACCGTACCACTCAGTGCGGATCTTACTCTAGTTGACCTCGTGAGTTCAAGAGAAACTTGATCTGAAGTTTCATGATCAATATCATTAGCTTCCTCACTAATTGGTGTAGTTGTCACAGAACCGGTTCTTGTGATGAACTATTTTCCAATAAGGGAGCAGATCTGATTATCTCATCAAGTTCTACTTTCCTCCCACTCACTTCTTTCGAGAGAAACTCTTTTCTAGAAAGGATCCGAATTTAGCAACGAAAATCTTGCCCTCGGATCTGTGATAGAAGGTGTACCCAATAGTCTCTTTTGGGTATCCTATGAAGACACATTTCTCGATTTGGGTTCGAGCTTATCGGTTGAAGTTTCTTCACATAAGCATCGCAGCCCCAAACTTTAAGATACGACAACTTTGGTTTCTTGCTAAACCATAGTTCATAAGGTGTCGTTTCAACGGATTTTGATGGTGCCCTATTTAACGTGAATGTAGCTGTCTCTAATGCATAACCCCAAAACGATAGTGGTAAATTCGGTAAGATACATCATAGATCGCACCATATCCAATAAAGTGTGGTTATGACGTTCGGACACACCATTACGTTATGGTGTTCCATGTGGCGTGAGCTGTGAAACTATTCCACATTGTTTTATATGAAGGCCAAACTCGTAACTCAAATATTCTCCTCCACGATCAGATCGTAGAAACTTTATTTTCTTGTTACGATGATTCTCCACTTCACTCTGAAATTCTTTGAACTTTTCAAATGTTTCAGACTTGTGCTTCATTAAGTAGATATACTCATATCTGCTCAAATCATCTTGTGAAGGTCAGAAAATAACGATACCTACCACGAGCATCAACACTCATTGGACCGCATACATCGGTATGTATTATTTCCAACAAGTCAATATCTCGTTCCATTGTTCCGAACAACGGAGTTTCAGTCATCTTGCCCAAAAGGCACGGTTCACAAGCATCAAATGATTCATAACCAAGTGATTCCAAAAATCCATCTTTATGGAGTTTCTTCATGCGTTTTACACCGATATGACCCAAACGGCAGTGCCACAAATAAGTTGCACTATCATTATTAACTTTGCATCTTTTGGCATCAATATTATGAATATGTGTATCGCTACGATCGAGATCCAACAAACTATTTTCATTGGGTGTATAACCATCGAAGGTTTTATTCATGTAAATAGAATAACAATTATTCTTTAACTTTAAATGAATAATTGTTGTGCAATAAACATGATCAAATCATATTCATGCTCAACGCAAACACTAAACAACATTTATTTGGCTTTTAACACTAATCTCGAAAATATAGGGAGTGTGTGATGATGATCATATCAATCTTGGAACTATTTCCAACACTCATCGTCACTTCCCCTCAACTAGTCTCTGTTTATTATGTAACTCCTGTTTCGAGTTACTAATCTTAGCAACCGAACAAGTATCAAATACTCAGGGGCTACTATAAACACTAGTAAAGCACACATCAATAACCTGTATATCAAATATACCCTTGTTCACTTTGCCATCCTTCTTATCCACCAAATATTTGGAGTAGTTCCACTTCGGTGACCATTTCCTTTGTAGAAGCACTCGGTTTCAGGCTTTAGGTTCAGCTTTGGGCTTCTTCGCGGGAGTGACAACTTGCTTGTCATTCTACTTGAAGTTCCCTTTCTTTCCCTTTGCCATTCTCTTGAAACTAGTGGTCTTGTCAATCATCAACACTTGATGCTCTTTCTTGATTTCTACCTTCGTCGATTTCAACATCACGAAGAGCTCGGGAATCGTTTTCGTCATCCTTTGCATACTATAGTTCATCACGAAGCTCTTGTAGCTTGGTGGCAGTGATTGAAGAATTCTGTCAATGACACTATCATCAGGAAGATTAACTCCCAGTTGAATCAAGTGATTATTATACCCAGACATTTTGAGTATGTGTTCACTGACAGAACTATTCTCCTCCATCTTGCAGCTATAGAACTTATTGGAGACTTCATATCTCTCAATCCGGGCATTTTCTTGAAATATTAACTTCAACTCCTGGAACATCTCATATGCTCCATGACGTTCAAAACGTCGTTGAAGGCCCGGTTCTAAGCCGTAAAGCATGGCACACCGAACTATCGAGTAGTCATCGACTTTGCTCGCCGACGTTCTTAACGTAAATCGGTTAGTATCAGCGGCGAGGCTGGCACCCAGCGGTGCTTCCAGGATGTAATTCTTCTATGCAGCAATGAGGATAATCCTCAAAGTTACGGACCCGATCCGTAATTGCTACCATCATCTTTCAACTTTGCTTTCTCAAGGAACGCATTAAAATTCAACGGAACAACAAAGACGAGCCATCTATCTACATAAACATAGACAAGCAAAATACTATCGGTACTAAGTTCATGATAAATTTAAGTTCAATTAATCATATTACTTAAGAACTCCCACTTAGATAGACATCTCTCTAGTTATCTAAGTGATTACGTGATCCAAATCAACTAAACCATGTCCGATCATCACGTGAGATGGAGTAGTTTCAATGGTGAACATCACTATGTTGATCATATCTACTATATGATTCACATTCGACCTTTCGGTCTCCGTGCTCCGAGGCCATATCTGTATATTCTAGGCTCGTCAAGTTTGACCTGAGTATTCCGCGTGTGCAACTATTTTGCACCCGTTGTATTTGAACGTAGAGCCTATCACACCCGATCATCACGTGGTGTCTCAAAGACGAAGAACTTTCATAACGGTGCATACTCAGGGAGAACACTTCTTGATATTTAGTGAGAGATCATCTTATAATGCTACCGTCAATCAAAGCAAGATAAGATGCATAAAGGATAAACATCACATGCAATCAATATAAGTGATATGATATGGCCATCATCATCTTGTGCTTGTGATCTCCATCTCCAAGCACCGTCGTGATCACCATCGCCACCGGCGCGACACCTTGATCTCCATCGTAGCATCGTTGTCTTCTCGCCAACTATTGCTTCTCGACTATCGCTACCGCTTAGTGATAAAGTAAAGCAATTACAGGTGTTTGCATTTCATACAATAAGCGACAACCATATGGCTCTGCCGATTGCCGATAACCGGTTACAAAACATGATCATCTCATACAATAAAATATAGCAACACGTTTTGACCATATCACATCACAACATGCCCTGCAAAAACAAGTTAGGCGTCCTCTACTTTGTTGTTGCAAATTTTACGTGGCTGCTACGGGCTGAGCAAGAACCGTTCTTACCACGCATTAAAACCACAACGATAGTTCGTCAAGTTAGTGTTGTTTTAACCTTCGCAAGGACCGGGCGTAGCCACACTCAGTTCAACTAGTGAGAGAGCGGAGACACCCGCGGTCACCTTTAAGCACGAAAGTGCTGCATAACGGTGAAACCAGTCTCGCGTAAGCGTCACGCGTAATGTCGGTCCGGGCTGCTTCATCTCACAATACCGCTGAACCAAAGTATGACATGCTGGTAAGCAGTATGACTTGTTTCGCCCACAACTCACTTGTGTTCTACTCGTGCATATGACATCTACGCATAAAACCAGGCTCGGATGCCCTTTGTTGGGGAACGTAGTAATTTCAAAAATTTCCCACGCACACGCAAGATCATGGTGATGGCATAGCAAGAGGGGATAGTGTATGTCCACGCACCCTCGTGACCGTGGGAGGCGTTATGACAATGCGGTTGATGTAGTAAAGACGTCTTCACGATCCGACCGATCCAAGTACCGAACGACGGCACCTCCGAGTTCAGCACACGTTCAGCTCGATGACGATCCCGGGCTCCGATCCAGCAAAGCGTCGGGGATGAGTTCCACAAGACGACGGCGTGGTGACGATGATGATGCTCTACCGGCGCAGGGCTTCGCCTAAACTCCGCGACGATATGACCGAGGTGGAATATGGTGGAGGGGGGCACCGCACACGGCTAAGGAACGATCCGTAGATCAACTTGTGTGTCATGGGGTGCCCCTCTGCCCCTGTATATAAAGGAGGGAGGGGGGAGGTGCGGCCGGCCCTCATGGGGTGCGCCTGGAGGAGTCCTACTCCCACCGGGAGTAGGACTCCCCCCTCTTGCCTTGTTGGAGAAGGAAAGGGGGGGGAAAAGAAGGGGCGCCGCCTCTCCTTGTCCTATTCGGACTAGGGGGGGAGGGGGCGCGCGGCCTGCCCTGGCCGGCCCTCCTCTTTTCCCTCATGGCCCACTAAGGCCCATTATCCCCCGGGAGGGTTCCGGTAACCCCCCGGTGTTCCGGTAAAATCCCGATTTCACCCGGAACCATTCCGATATCCAAATATAGGCTTCCAATATATCAATCTTTATGTCTCGACCATTTCGAGACTCCTCGTCATGTCCGTGATCACATCCGGGACTCCGAACAAACTTCGGTACATCAAAACTTGTAAACTCATAATAAAATTGTCATCGTAACGTTAAGCGTGCGGACCCTACGGGTTCGAGAACTATGTAGACATGACCTAGAACTATTCTCGGTCAATAACCAATAGCGGAACCTGGATGCCCATATTGGCTCCTACATATTCTACGAAGATCTTTATCGGTCAAACCGCATAACAACATACGTTGTTCCCTTTGTCATCGGTATGTTACTTGCCCGAGATTTGATCGTCGGTATCCAATACCTAGTTCAATCTCGTTAGTGGCAAGTCTCTTTACTCGTTACGTAATGCATCATTTCGTAACTAACTCATTAGCTACATTGCTTGCAAGGCTTATAGTGATGTGCATTACCAAGAGGGCCCAGAGATACCTCTCCGACAATCGGAGTGACAAAACCTAATCTCGAAATACGCTAACCCAACATGTACCTTTGGAGACACCTGTAGTACTCCTTTATAATCACCCGATTCGTTGTGACGTTTGGTAGCACCAAAGTGTTCCTCCGTAAACGGAGTTGCATAATCTCATAGTTACAGGAACATGTATAGGACATGAAGAAAGCAATAGCGATATACTAAACGATCAAGTGCTAGGCTAATGGAATGGGTCATGTCAATCACATCATTCTCCTAATGATGTGATCCCATTAATCAAATAACAACACATGTCTATGGTTAGGAAACATAACCATCTTTGATTAATGAGCTAGTCAAGTAGAGGCATACTAGTGACTATATGTTTGTCTATGTATTCACACATGTATCATGTTTTCGGTTAATACAATTCTAGTATGAATAATAAACATTTATCATGATATGAGGAAATAAATAATAACTTTATTATTGCCTCTAGGGCATATTTCCTTTAGGTCTTCCG
Source organism: Aegilops longissima (assembly GCA_021605205.1). Taxonomy (NCBI): domain Eukaryota; kingdom Viridiplantae; phylum Streptophyta; class Magnoliopsida; order Poales; family Poaceae; genus Aegilops; species Aegilops longissima. Next base: position 134,252,031 of record CM038676.1, on the reverse strand, counting down.
GCAAAGGAGCCGGACAGTTAATCTGTCAGGGCGCTTTTAGCCATCTGCCAAAGATTAGGGAGTTTTAGATCCCACGAGAGTCAATCTATGAAAAAGAGTCATGTAAAGGGTAAAATAACTTACCTCGCCGGCTTGACGCTGCGAGCTGTATCCGCGATCTTTGGTAGCGGATGCTGGGGCTTCGGCGCCCTTGAACAGCACCTTCCAGGCGTCTTCGTACGTAGTGTCGAAGAGCCGGCTCAAGGTTTGGTGTTGTGCCGGATCGAACTATCACAAGTTAAAGGCCCGTTGTTGGCATGGGAGAATCCGGCGGATGAGCATCACCTGGATTACATCGACAAGCCTAAGATTCTTGGCCACCAGGTTTCAGACGCATGTTTGAAGTCCGGATGTCTCGTCCAATTCCCCACGCCAGCCCGTCTCTTTCCATGACGAGCCGTGTGGGGAAGCAGATCTGAACTTCGGGGCCGCCACCCATTTGGTGTTGCGGGGCTCGGTGATGTAGAACCACCCCGATTGCCACCCTTTATTGTCTCCACGAAGGCGCCTTCGAGCCATGGGACTTTGGCCATCTTGCCAACCATGGCGCCCCGCACTCCGCTGACGGCCGCCCACTACCTTCGCCGGACGTTGAAGATCTTCAGCCATAAGGCAAGTAGGGCTGGATGCAGAGAAAGCCTCGCACACCCACGATAAACGCCGAGATGTTGAGGATGAATTTCGGGCCAGTCGTGGAAGTCCAGGCCGTAGTAGAACATGAGCCCCGGACAAATGGGTGAAGTGGAAAACCTAGTCCATGGAGGAAGTGGGGATAAACACTACCCTCTCATGGGGCACAGGGGTTGGAATAAGCTGCCCGTGATCGGCAGCTGTGCGCGATGTCGCCGGACAAGTATCCAGCCTCCCGCAGTCTTGTGATGTGCCCCTCCATGACGGAGGAGGCCATCCACCTGCCTCCCGCTCCTGACATGGTTGGAGAAGGTTGAGGTGGGATGTGCGGACTTGGGCGCTGGAGCTCGAGTGCGCGGAAATGGATAAGCAAAGGAGGAAGAAGGCGTAGGTGAAAAGGTGGATCCTTATCCCCTTATATAGACGGACAAAGCTATGCGTCCCCCACCAGCCTGGTAAAACTCGCTTATTTCCCAAGCGCCGTAATCAATGGCGCGGATGGGTTACCCATGTCCGTATTGATGAGAATCCCGGAATAAGGGGGCACGATCTATGCCTTGATAAGACGTGCCAAGGAAACCGCCTCGCTAAACACGCTGAGGTGGAACAGTAAAAACGATTCATATAAAGGCATGGCCGTGGTGTGATGTCACGCCACGGAATACGTCAGCAGATCTGTGCAAAAGTTATTCTCTCTACGGTGTTATGTGGAACTTGTTTTGCAGAGCCGAACACTATCTTTGTGTTCAAAACCTTCTATGAAGTATTCGGAGGAGGAACCCGCCTTGCAATGCCGAAGACAATCAATGCGCCCGGACTCGTCGTCATTGAAGCCTGGTTAGAGAGACTCTTGAGGAGTCCCGGACTAGGGGTGTCCGGATAGCGGACTATCGTCATGGCGGACTCCAAGACTATGAACATACAAGATTGAAGACTTCGTCCGTGTCCGAATGGGACTTTCCTTGGCATGGAAGGCAAGCTTGGCGATACGGATATGTAGATCTCCTACCATTGTAACCGACTGTAACCCTAACCTATCCGGTGTCTATATAAACCGGAGGGTTTTAGTCCGTGGGACGAACAACAATCATACCATAGGCTAGCTTTTAGGGTTTAGCCTCCTTGATCTTGTGGTAGATCTACTCTTGTACTACCCATATCATCAATATTAATCAGCAGGAGTAGGGTATTACCTCCATCGAGAGGGCCCGGACTTGGGTAAAACATCGTGTCCCTTGTCTCCTGTTACCATCCGCCTAGACGCACAGTTCGGGACCCCCTACCCAAGATCCGCCGGTTTTGACACCGACACCCACTATCTATCTTAGGGTTCAGGATGGGGCGGTGGTCGCTGGCGGTGGCGGGACGTTGGCGGGGCGGTGGCGTGGGGATCGCCGGGGAAAAAGCTCGGCACGGGGGGTCCTAGAGGGATGGCCGGGGCGGCGGTGGACCGGCGGTGGGGAGTGTTTTTGGGGCGGGCGGGGCGGCGCACCGCCGACCGCGGGCGATGGGGTCTGCTGTTTGGCCGGTGGTGGATGGCGGCTCAGGGGGTGGAGGATGAAGATGAACCGCAGGCCCTTGATTCCGTATCCAACGGGTGCAAAATCGACTGACTAGAGATGAAAAAGTCAGTCGACCGAGGTGTAGCCTCACCTTGCTAGTGCGTTCAGTTTCGACAACAAAATTCAGTTTCGACAAAGAAAATTCAGTTTGACGATTAAGTTCGTTTCGACGATTAAGTTCAGATATGAGCGGCTGATGTATTTTACATCTAGCACTTTGTGGTTATGTATTTTACGTCATGTATTGGAGATGCTATTAGAATTCCACTCAGGTTAACATTGTTCATTGTCTCTCTTGTCCTGCTTCAGCCTCGGCGTCGTACAACTCACCGGAGCTGCTCCAACGACGAAACCCTCCATCACAGCGGAGCAGTACCTCGGGCTCCATCTCCAGACGCCTAAGATCTTCTTCCCCTCCTCCGACATCCAAGTCAGCCGGAGCATCCTCACCAGCCAACCCAATCACGCTGAGATCAACATGGCTTCGCCAAAGAGGTTGTACACTTGTTGCATCTCTTTTTTACTCTACATGTTATATATATTGTCCACTGAGCACTCGTAGTAACGGGAAATACGATTATTTTATCCTACTATATGACAAGCAGTGAGGTACCAGGCAACTTAGCTATCCATGATGGACTCTCTTGAACGCCATCATTATTTATCTCTGCGCTTGAGCTGTGCATTTGTCGATGGGCCCAGGGAGTTGAGCTAGTATGCAAATGGCATGGGTCCAAAGTAATAGAAGTAGGACAAAAACATTTTTAGTGTAGGATTTTCCTTGCTCAAGCCTGCCTACTAGAATCGCCATTGCTTGAAAGGAAAAGTGAATGAAAACATCGGAATTAGAAAGTTTCTATGGTACTACTTTTCATGAATTTGGTGCAAAGGAATGGAGCAAAGGAAAACTGTAGGATTTGTTCCTTTAGTGTCTCCTTGAAAGAAAAACCATAGGAATTCTAATTTCCACTTCTCCTCCTTTTCATATTCCTATTCATCAAGCACAAGACTAAGAGATAGTAGCATAATAGCATTATAACCGTACATTTTCTTGTGGTTTGACTTAATCTCACCATGCTTTTTTGCATCCTGTGATCTTCCAATTGTTGTGAATCAAACACCCAGATTGGCAGAAATCCTGTGTTTTTAAATTCTCTGTTTTGCATGTGCATTCCTATCCTATTCCTGTCTATTTCCTATCCCTGCATTGTTAGAATCCTCAAATTCAAACAAGCCCTTACTCAATTACTTCTGTTACAGATATGTGTCAAAGAAAACCTTGTGTGGTTTGTCCTGCTCCTGCGGCGCTGTGTTCCACCCCAGCTCAGCTGCTCCAACGATGGAAGGGTTCACCACAGCAGGGATCCGCTCTCCAGACTATGTTTTGCCGCCTCAGATCTTCTTCCCCCGCTGCGGCAGCCACGCAATCCATTACCATCATCAATCGAGCAGATGACCTTGAGGACTACGGGTCCGCAAGAGAGGTTGCACTCTTCCGTGTCGCTTCGTTATGCGTCTCTTAATATGATGACATGCTACATTATCGTCGTGTTCACCTATTAGACTCGAGTCAGGTCCAAACTAATCTGAAACTTGAGTTTTAAATGGTTGTGGGGTACATATTGGGGAAACAATCAGTACTATCATCTACTATCCGTTAATCTCCGGTGTCTACTATGAGTTTCATGTTGGGTGCAAACAAACATTAAAGGAGCCATTATCTTTATTTTTTAACTAAAGCTATTATCTGCTGCTATCATTGGTTTTGGGTCTATCCACAGTTTGCTACCATCACTCTGGATTTGTGCATGCACTCCTTACATAATCTCACTATGTTTTATTCCTATGCATGCCGCTTATTGTACATAATGGAACTGATCATGTAGAGCAAAAGAGACGAGCCTTGCGTGGCAATAAAATTTCATGCAGACGTCGTTCCATGGTGGGCAAAGGCAGCCCCCTCCACCCATTTCGGATCGTAATCAAGAGGAAGATAACTATTCGAGGGGATTCGGAAGAGAAGACCACTCCTATTTAACCCATGAGGTCTTCGCTCTAACTTGGCATCTTGATGTTGGTAATATCATGCATATGGTGCCTTTCATTGCTTATCGTATACATTAAAGATGTCATCCGCTTAGTTTAGACATGCTTTGTGTCAATGCCATCTGTTTAGTTTCTTTATCGTATATGTGAATCATGCAATGCCATGTTGTCTAGCCAGGCATCATATATGTGAATTTTGCAATGCCACCCTGGTTAGCCAGACATCTTATATGTGAATTATATCATGCCATCATTTTTTTTATTACGTGTTAAATTTGTCAACAATTTTAGTACATTCAATTACTCTTCCTGTGCATCAGCCATTCGGCACGGTCATGGAAAAATATGGAGTGGAAACAAGGTCTTCAGAGCAGACAATGCTATCTGACGAAGCGCATGTCTTTCTGGTTACCGATAGCTCCTTAGAGGAGGATTCAGAGACAGATGACCAGTCATATCCCCCCCCCCCCCGAGGTGCATGCCCTAACTTGGCAGGGTTATGTTGCTCATATCGTGTGTATGGTATCTTGCATTGCTATGTCATTTGCTTAGTTTATACATGCTTTGTGTGAATGCCACATGTTTAGTGTATAATTACCATATATGTGAATTATGCAATGCCATCTTGTTGCAAGACGTTATATATGTGAATTATGCAATGTTATCTTGTTGCCAAGCATTATGTATGTGAATTATGCAATGCCATGTTGTTTACGCAAGCATCATATATGTGAATTATATCATGCCGTCCTTTTTTTGTATTTCTCATTGCTTTTGTCGACAATGTTTGTATATTCAACTGCTCTTCTGTGCATCAGCCATTTGAATTGGTGATGGAGAAATCTGGAGTGAAAACAAGGTCTTGAGAGACAATGCTACCTGAAGCAGATATCTTGCTGGTTCTGATAGCTCTTGAGAGGAGGATTCAGAGGCGATGACCAGTCCTATTATCCCCGAGGTGTATGCTCAAACTTGGCAGGGTTATATTACTCATATAATGCATATGTTGTATTGCAATGCTTAGTTTTTACATCATATACACAATATTGAATGCCATCTCCTTAGTTGACACATCATATATGTGGTTTCCCTCTGCTCACTTCCTTAGTATATAAATCATATATTTGAATTATGTCATGCCATGATGTTTACATAGACAGCATGTATCTGAATTATGGCATGCCAACCCATTTTCTAAAGACATAATATAGTTATATGATCTCATCCTGTTTACATAGTCATCATATTTTAAATTATGTCATTCTATCCGTGAATTATATCATGCCATCATGTTTCCATCGACGGCATGTTTGTGATTTATGGCATGCCAACCACTTTAATAGACACATCATATAGTTATATCATGTCATCCTGTTTACATAGTCATCATATTTTGAAGTATGTCATTCTATCCTGTTTAGTTAGCCATCATACATGTGAAATTGTGTCATGCTATCCTGTTTAATTAGCCATCATATATGTGAAATTATCTCCTGCTATTTTGTTTGCTTAGACAACATAAATGTGAATTATTTCATGCCTTGTTTTCTTCCCTACTATCCATTGCACCTGTCTATCTTACAATGTCTGTACATTCAATTACTTTTCTTGTTTATCAGCCATTTCAACTGGAGGGAGTGATGGCAGTATCTGTGGGAGTAAAACACGGTCTTGAGAAAAGATCGTGCTACTGTCGATGCAGATAGAACCATGGTTGTACTTGCCCAAGAACCAGCCCCACCACACATAACCCACACTCATGCAGATTGTACCCTACCCAGTTGGACGAGAGAGCTAGCTACACCCCTTCTAACCCCAACCCCAGCAGAGATAGACACCCAGTTCCGTTGACACAAGACCGTCTCCACCACAGAGCACCCAAACACGAGCAGTTAGTAAGGCAACTGCAGTGCCCAAATCACGAGGACCACCACTCCGAACCCGAAGTCAACGCTTAAAGCAGAAGAAGAATTATTCTCAGGTCAGGTTCCGTAGCTATGGTTCATACTACTTTGCTCTTGCATCACTGTATTTAGTGAAACCAACTAATTTCAAATTTGAAGGATGCAATTGAAACTCCAATGGCGCAACAGGTATGTTTTAAACCTGTTTCTTCAACGTGTTTGGTTGTTTGCTATTGTAACTTGCTCTATGTTGATTTTAGTTTCAATTGAATAAACAGTTATGTTCTCATGCCATGCACATTACAAGTGTTGTTATTGTTGTGTAGTTTCCCACACTTATATTCTGTCTATGCTGCTTTATCTTAAATAGATATAATTCGAATTGTATCTATCTTGATTTGGCAACATAAACTAGAATGATATAGACCATACAGTGACCATACTACATAGATATATGTTTGTTTCATGTTGTTATCCTGTCCACCTTACTACTGAACTGGTTTACCAAAATGAGTTTCATATACTACATTGTAAACCTGAGATGTGTTTGTTTGTTTCTCTTTAGAACGCGGATAAAATATTGGAGAAGAGTACCTGTTATGCAATGGTAAAGGAAGTAATGCAGATAAGGTTCAAGATAGTGAGACATCCTGTTGGTCTCCAAGAAAGCTGATAAAAACTATATTGAAGACACCGAGACAACCCCAAAGTCCTGTCTTGATGTAGTGTTCGAAGCATCGGCTACCACCGCTGGCACCAGACTCTTGAACTCGTTGCTGAATCAGTTCGGCTTCTTGAGTCTCAACTTCAAATTGAAAGACATCGATCGATGTTATGCGACGAGAAGTCAAGGACCGAGGAAGTCCCTGCAGAATTCAGATGCATACTTTCGTGGAACAGTAACTGGAGGACTTAAGCGCCAAACAAGAGAAAGTTAATAAGCTTGCTAAGCATCTTGCCAGCATTATGGGTACCCAGGATATTGTTTCTTGAGCTCTTCTGAAGTGGTTTTGATTCGGACTTGTTTTCTTCTGGCGTTTATATTCGTTGTGTTCCCTATATTTGCACCGTGGCGAACTTTGATGCCGAGTGGATGTAATATGTGTAATAGCCGTGATAGCCTAGTGTAAGTTGCTTGCTTATTTATTTCCTTGTTGTCTTGTTTATTTGTTTGCTTGTAGTCAGTGCAGTTCTTTTTCTGCGGTTTGCTAGTGGCTGCAATAACCTATTTTTTAAAACTAGGCCACAATAACCATGGGCTAATATTTACTGTAGTGACACTGGGCCTCCTACGGGTCAGAAAGCAATGGGCCTTCTACGGGCCAGAAACAAGGGTCCTTCTACGGGCCATAGAAACAATGGGCCTTCTACGGGCCATATCATCAATGGGCCTTATATGGGTCAGATGATCGACACAAACATGGGCCAAACAGATCGCATTCAGCCGTAAACGGGCTAGAGTTGGAATCGTCCGTTCATGGGCCGACCATAACGGGCCATCGTTAATAGGCCATATTTGATGACGCTATGAAAACAGCCCAACGTATTAACGGACCACAAACGGGCCGACTGTAACCACGGGCTGAATTTGGCCACAAGCGTAAAATGACGAGAACAGGCCGTAAGTAAACGAATCGTCGGAAAATAGCCCAAGAATAAATGGGCTCGAGAAGGCGAAAGATAACATGGGTGAAACGCCCAATGGAATAACGGGCCGTTAATGGGTATAAAGTGATGCATCGTTTTACGGGCCGATTTCACCACGGCCGTTAATGGGTGTAAAGTGATACACTGTTCATTACGGGCCAGTTTCACCATGGGCCGTTAATAGGCCAAGAGTTACATAGGGCCTCATATGGGCCGAAAGACGTCATGGGCCATACATGGGCCAGAAGTGAAAAGGGCTGGAATCATATTGGATGGCCCAGATGACGCTACTAGGCCTAATTCGAATAGGGCGTAACGGGCCTTGGGTTAGCGGGCTGTAAATGGGCTATATGAGAATAGGCCGTTAACAGGCTTTCCATGGGCCTGCCCGCCACCTTTTGACCAAGTCAAACGGGTCGGCCTTTTCATACGAATGGGCCTCTGTTGGGCCGTGCCACGTGTCGACGTATCATAGGCGCCTTCTGTCCAATGAGTGGATGACATCTGTCCCAGCGATGAGCCGACACGTGTTTCCTCCAGCCAATGATGATTTTACACGTGGAAAATCCCCATTGGTCGGGGCTGTTAACGGGTTATCGAATCCAAAACCCGACCCGATAGCTTAACGGCGTTCCGTTATGGTGGATGCCACATGTCGGTCACCCTTGACGAAAGCACTTCTGTGACACGCGATTTATCGTCATGGAAGTGGACACTTCCGTGATGCTAATTTTCGTAATGTCATGGAACACTTCTACTACAGCACAGGTATGACTATCTTGATTCTGTCATAAATTTGTCATGGATGTACATGCATGACAAAAAACGCGACCTACTGTGACAAACACGTATCATCACGGAAGTGTATTTTTTTGTAGTGCTTACGAGTGGCCCAGGAGGGTCAGGGGGCGCCCTGGGAGGTAGGGCGCGCCCCCTACCTCGTGCCCACCTCGGACACCATTTCGCGTTGATATTTCTTCCAGATTTTCTAAATATTCCAAAAAAATCTCCGTCCGCTTTTATCCCGTTTGGACTCCGTTTGATATGGATATTCTGCGAAGCCAAAACATGCAATGATGCATGAGGCGGCACCGGCAATCGGATCAATATGTTAGTCCCAAAAATAGTATAAAAAGTTGCCAAAAAGTATATGAAAGTTGTAGAAAATTGGCAAGGAACAATCAAAAATTATAGATACGACGGGACGTATTAGTACCAAACCTGAACGCGTTCCCACTATGCAGGTATTAGTACTAGTGCTAGTACTTAGGTTATAAAAAGGGGAACTACCTAACCGAAAATTACTCTACCTTTCCTCCTCATGAGTGCTTCTTCTTCGTCCGTCCTTGCCATGTCCGGTGCGCATAGCTCTAGGTCGAGAACTACTCGTAACAAGGGAGCGGCAACCAAGGCTGCGGAAAAAAAAGAGAGGGCTCACCGCCACGCAGAGACCTCCTCGAAGATCTCTCACGGTGGCGATGGCTCCTGTGAGCGCCCTAGCCGCGGAGGCGAACATGCCGAGCTGGCGGCACTGGAGTAATTATCCCTCGACGGCATGCCCGATCAGCTCAATAAGCACCTCAATAAGCAGAAGGAGTTCATCCAGAGCTTGGTGGAGCTACTGAAAGGGAGCCTCGACGACATGCCCGCTTATCTCAATAAGCAGGGGGAGTTGACCGCCGGCTTGGTGATGTTGCTGAAGAAGAGCATTGCCTCGAAGAAGAAGGCGACCGGCGAAATCCTGCAACTTCAGGAGGACAAGGCGAAGCTTTGCCATGAGCTCGACCTGCTGAAGGACTGGAAGAAGCTGCATGAGAGTAGTAGTTCCTCGATGAAGATGCTGCAGGCCCTCGTCATGGAACAGAAGGAGGAGTTGGCGAAGCTCCACATCGAACACCCGGCTGCTATCAAGGTACGTAATGCGGCCGTGGAACAGATGATGAAGGCTCGCGTTGAGAAATCCCGCGTCATGGACACAATGAAGAAGATGGCGGAGGAGACGCGCAAGGAGATGGAGGTCATGGAGGCGATGAAGAAGAAGTTACGACTCCGCGGCGAATTAGATCATTTGGGCTGATAATCTTCCTTCTTCTTTTGCTCCTGTGTTTCTTCTTTTGCTTCGGGTGTTTTGCCGCACGTGTCACGTTCTCTGTGACTAGCAAATCAGTAGATCATTTTTTATCGCCATATGGCACTGGGCTGCCGTGTTTCGTGCTCCTCCGTCTAGTACTACTCTAGTGGAAAACTTGAGTATACCGCACGGTTCTTTGCTCCTCCTCGGGTCGTCGGCACATTTATACGAGCAGTCAAATCACAAGGCCCCGCCTTCCAGCAGTAATGAGCCGTCAAATCACAAAGGCCATCGCCTCTCGTGAAAAGGACCAAGCTAGACTGCCCCGCCCTCTAGCCTTTTAAAAAATGTATACATTTGTACAGTAGTAGTATCGATGGATTGCGCCATGGAGCAAAACAAACAAGATGAAATTAAAGAAAAAAGGTGGTACATATAGAGAGCGCTCATCGCCAAATTATGCATATACTATATGACACTACCCACTATGAAGGTACTAGTAACATAGACTAGTAACTAGTCTATGTTACTCTCCACTATGACCAGCCAAAGTCGAGGCGCGGATACCAACGAGGGCCTGGTTGTGTCTATACTTGGACAACTCACCCGATCGCATGCGCACCCAAGTGCATTTAAGCTCGTGTCGTGTTGGTGCAGTGAAGCGCCCGCACATTAACCAAAACCCGCGCCTCCATCTTAGCCTCCGCGCTTTAAACTTCTCAATCTCAAGGCCAAGGAGCAACGTGAAACCTATGATAGAGCCAATCGGATGGTTGAGAACACTACAATTCAGTAGCTACAGATCGTGTGTAAGAGAGGACGAAAAGGCATGCACCTCTTCTCGAGTACAAGTGTATGTGGGTGGCATCGACCTAGGGAGCAGTGATGGTGCGTGCGAGAAGTCCCGAGAGATAGGTATAATGCGTCTGAAAAAAAAGACTAGTCTATAGCTCACCACGGGGCTATTCCTGTCGAACGCCAAGCATAAGATATGTATCCGACGGTGCCAGTTTTTGCAAGTACACAACAGCAGAAAAAGAACTAGTACCATGGCATATGCTACACCACGGCCGAGAAAACGTGCCGACGTTACGCCGCCGGGGAATAGTGTCGCACTTCGAAACTAGAACCGTCAATAAATTTTGAGCGCATCTCGTCACATTCCAAATTACTACTACTACCATGTGAAGGAAATATGCCCTAGAGGCAATAATAAAGTTATTATTTATTTCCTTATTTCATGATAAATGTTTATTATTCATGCTAGAATTGTATTAACCGGAAACATGATGCATGTGTGAATACATAGACAAACATATTGTTAGGGAACGTAGTAATTTCAAAATTTCCTACGCACACGCAAGACCATGGTGATGGAATAGCAACGAGAGGGAGAGGTCTGTCCACGCACTCGTGAGACCGAAAGCGAAGCGTTATAACAACGCTGTTGATGTAGTCGTGACGCCTTCACGATCCGACCGATCCAAGCACCGAACGACGGCACCTCCGAGTTTCGCACACGCTCAGCTCGATGACGATCCCGGACCGATCCAGAAAGTGTCGGGATGAGTTCCACAAGACGACGATGTGGTGACGATGATGATGCTCCACCGACACAGGGCTTCGCTAAGCTCCGCTGACGATATGACTTCTCCGGCGCAGGGCTTCGCCTAAGCTCCACGACGATATGACCAAGTGGAATATGGTGGAGGGGGCACCGACACGGCTAAGGAACGATCCGTAGATCAACTTGTGTGTTCTGGGTGCCCTGCGCCTCAGATATAAAGGAGCAAGGGGCAGCCAGCCCAGAAGGCCGAGGAGTCCTACTCCCACCGGAGTAGGACTCCCCTTTCCTAGTTGGATTAGGATTGGAGGAGGGAAGAGGGAGGGCGCCTCTCCTTGTCCTATTCGGACTAGAGGGCAGGGGGCAGCTGCCTGCCCTGGCCGGCCCTTCCTCTTCTCCCTATGGCCCATCAAGGCCCATTGACTTCGGGGTTCCGTAACCCCGATGTTCCCAGAACTTCCTGCTTTCATCCGAACCTTCCAAGTCCAAACATAGGCTTCCAATATATCAATCTTTATGTGTCGACCATTTCGAGACTCCTCGTCATGTCCGTGATCACATCCGGACTCAACAACCTTCGTACATCAAAACTTATAAACTCATAATGAACTGTCATCGAAACGTTAAGCGCAACGGACCCTACGGGTTCGAGAACTATGTAGACATGACCTAGAACCATTCTCGGTCAACCAATAGCGGAACCTAGATGCCCATATTGGTTCCTACATATTCTACGAAGATCTTTATCGGTTAAACCGCATAACGATATCGTTGTTCCTTTTGTCATCGGTATGTTACTTACCCGAGATTCGATCGCTTGTATCCAATACCTAGTTCAATCTCGTTACGTAAGTCTCTTTACTCGCTCCGTAATACATCATCTCACAACTAACTCATTAGTTGTAATGCTTGCAAGGCTTATGTGATGTGTATTACCGAGAAGGGCAGAGATACCTCTCCGACAATCGGAGTGACAAAACCTAATCTCAAATACGCCAACCCAACAAGTACCTTTGGAGACACCTGTAGTACTCCTTTATAATCACCCGATTCGTTGTGACGCTTGGTAGTACCCAAAGTGTTCCTCCGTAAACGGAGTTGCATAATCTCATAGTTACGAGGAACATGTATAGGTCATGAAGAAAGCAATAGCAATATACTAAACGATCAAGTGCTAAGCTAACGGAATGTGTCATGTCAATCACATCATTCTCCTAATGGTGTGATCCCATTAATCAAATGACAACACATGTCTATGGTTAGGAAACATAACCATCTTTGATTAATGAGCTAGTCTAGTAGAGGCATACTAGTGACTATCTATTTGTCTATGTATTCACACATGTATTATGTTTCCGTTAATACAATTCTAGCATGAATAATAAACATTTATCATGATATAAGGAAATAAATAATAACTTTATTATTGCCTCTAGGGCATATTTCCTTCAGCCTCCCACTTGCACTAGAGTCAATAATCTAGATTACACAAGAATGATTCTAACACCCATGGAGTCTTGGTGTTGATCATGTTTTGCTCGTGGAAGAGGCTTAGTCAACGGTCCGCAACATTCAGATCCGTATGTATTTTGCAAATCTCTATGTCTCCCACTTGGACTTGGTCCCGAATGGAATTGAAGCGCCTCTTGATATGCTTGGTCCTCTTGTGAAATCTGGATTCCTTTGCCAAGGCAATTGCACCAAGATTGTCACGAGAAGATCTTCATCGGTCCCGATGCACTAGGTATGACACCTAGATCGAAATGAACTCTTTCATCCAGACTCCTTCATTTGCTGCTTCCAAGCAGCTATGTACTCCGCTTCACATGTAGATCCCGCCACGACGCTTTGTTTAGAACTGCACCAACCGACAGCTCCACCGCTTAATAAAACACGATCCGGTTTGCAATTTAGAATCGTCGGATCGTGTCAAAGCTTGCATCGACGTAACCATTTACGACTAGCTCTTTGTCACCTCCATATACGAGAAACATATCCTTAGTCCTTTTAGGTATTTCAGATGTTCTTGACCGCTGTCCAAATGATCCACTCTGGATTACTTTGGTACCTTCCTACCAAGCTTATCGCTAAGCATACGTCAGTCTGGTACACAGATTGCATACATGATAGAGCCTATGGCTGAAGCATAGGGAACATCTTTCATTTCTCTCTATCTTCTGCATTGTGGTCGGGCATTGAGTCCGACTCAATCTTACACCTTGTAATACAGTAAAAACCTTTATTTTCCTGATCCATTTTGAAATTTTTCAAAACTTTATCAAGGTATGTGCTTTGTGAAAGTCCAATTAAGCGCCTTGATCTATCTCTATAGATCTTGATGCCCAATATGTAAGCAGCTTCACCGAGGTCTTTCATTGAAAATTTTTATTCAAGTATCCTTTATGCTATCCAGAAATTCTATATCATTTCCAATCAATAATATGTCGTCCACATATAATATCAAAATGCTACAGAGCTCCCACTCACTTTCTTGTAAATACAGGCTTCTCCAAAAGTCTCAGATAAACCATATGCTTTGATCACACTATCAAAGCGCTTATTCCAACTCCGAGAGGCTTGCACTGCACCATAAATTGATCGCTGGAGCTTGCACACTTTGTTAGCACCCTTTGGATCAACAAAACCTCTCGTTGCATCATATACAACTCTTCTTCTAGAAATCCATTCAAGAATGCAGTTTTACATCCATTTGCCAAATTTCATAATCATAAAATGCGCAATTGCTAACATGATTCGACAGACTTAAGCATCGCCACGGGTGAGAAAGTCTCATCGTAGTCAACCCTTGAACTTGTTGAAAACCTTTCGCAACAAGTCGAGCTTTGTAGACAGCTACATTACCATCAGCGTCGGTCTTCTTCTTAAAGATCCATTTATTCTCAATGGCTTGCCGATCATCGGGCAAGTCAACCAAAGTCCATACTTTGTTTTCATACATGGATCCCATCTCAGATTTCATGGCTTCCAGCCATTTCATGGAATCTGGGCTCACCATCGCTTCTTCATAGTTTGTAGGTTCGCCATGGTCAAGTAACATGACTTCCGTAATAGGATTACCGTACCACTCACAGTGCGATTTTACTCTGGTTGACCCACGAGGTTCAAGAGCAACTTGATCTCAAGTTTCATGATCAACATCATTAGTTTCCTCACTAATTGGTGTAGTTGTCACAGAACCATTTCTTTTGATGAACTACCTTCCAATAAGGGAGCAGATACAATTATCTCATCAAGTTCTACTTTCCTCCCACTCACTTCTTTCGAGAGAAACTCCTTCTCTAGAAAGGATCCGAATTTAGCAACGAAAATCTTGCCTTCAGATCTGTGATAGAAGGTGTACCCAACAGTCTCCTTTGGGTATCCTATGAAGACACATTTCTCGATTTGGGTTCGAGCTTATCTGGTTGAAGTTTCTTCACATAAGCATTGCAGCCCCAAACTTTAAGAAACGACAACTTTGGTTTCTTGCCAAACCACAGTTCATACGGTGTCGCCTCAACGGACTTAGATGGTGCCCTATTTAACGTGAATGCGCCGCCTCTAAAGCATATCCCCAAAACGATAGCGGTAAATCAGTAAGAGACATCATAGATCGCACCATATCAAGTAAAGTACGACACGACGCTCGGACACACCATTTCTCCGTGGTGTTCCGGTGGCGTGAGTTGCTAAACTATTCCACATTGTTTCAAATGTAAACCAAACTCAGAACTCAAATATTCTCCTCCACGATCCAATCGAGAAACTTTATTTTCTTGTTACGATGATTTTCCACTTCACTCTGAAATTCTTTGAACTTTTCAAATGTTTCAGATTTGTGTTTCATTAAGTAGATATACCCATATCTGCTCAAATCATCTGTGAAGGTGAGAAAATAACGATACCGCCGCGTGCCTCAACATTCATTGGACCACAAACATCGGTATGTATGATTTCCAACAAATCAGTTGCTCGCCCATAGTTCCGAGAACGGCGTTTTAGTCATCTTGCCCATGAGGCACGGTTCGCAAGTACCAAGTGATTCATAATCAAGTGATTCCGAAGCCCATCAAGATGGAGTTTCTTCATGCGTTTTACACCGATATGACCCAAACGGCAAGTGCCACAAATAAGTTGCATTATCATTATCAACTCTGCATCTTTTGGTTTCAACACTATGAATATGTGTATTACTACTATCGAGATTCAATAAAAATAGACCACTCTTCAAGGGTGCATGACCATAAAAGATATTATTCATAGAACAACCATTATTCTCTCGCCTTAAATGAATAACCGTCTCGCATCAAAAAGATCCAGATATAATGTTCATGCTTAACGCTGGCACCAAATAACAATTATTTAGGTCTAAAACTAATCCCGATGGTAGATGTAGAGGTAGCGTGTCGACCGCGATCACATCGACTTTGGAACCATTTCCCACGCGATCGTCACCTCGCCCTTAGCCAATCTTCGCTTAATCCGTAGTTCCTGCTTCGAGTTGCAAATATTAGCAATGTAACCAGATCAAATACCCTGTGTACTATGCGAGTATTAGTAAGGTACACATCAATAACATGTATATCACATATACCTTTGATCACCTTGCCATCCTTCTTATCCGCCAAATACTTGGGGCAGTTCCGCTTCTGTCCAGCTTTGCTTGCAGTAAAACACTCGGTTTCAGGCTTAGGTCCAGACTTGGGTTTCTTCTCTTGAGCAGCAACTTTCTTGCTGTTCTTTTGAAGTTCCTTCTTCTTTCCTTTGCCCTTTTCTTGAAACTAGTGGTCTTGTTGACCATCAACACTTGATGCTCTTTTTTGATTTCTACCTCCGCTGCTTTTAGCATTGTAAGAGCTCGGGAATTGTTTTGGTCATCCCTTGCATATTATAGTTCATCACGAAGCTCTTGTAGCTTGGTGGCGTGATTGGAGAATTCATCAATGACACTATCATCCGAAGAGTAACTCCCAGTTGAATCAAGTGATTATTATACCTGCACATTTTGAGTATATGTTCACCGATGTAACTATTCTCCTCCATCTTGCAGCTATAGAACTTATTGGAGACTTCATATCTCTCAATCCGGCATTTGCTTGAAATATTAAATTCAACTCTGGAACATCTCATATGCTCCATGACGCTCAAAACGCCGTTGAAGACCCGGTTCTAAGCCGTAAAGCATGGCACACCGAACTATCGAGTAGTCATCACTTTGCTCGCCAGACGCTCACAACTTCGCGTTGTTCTCGCAGCAGGTTCGGCACCCAGCGGTGCTTCCAGGATGTAATTCTTCCGTGCAGCAATGAGGATAATCCTCGTTACGGACCCAGTCCGTAATTGCTACCATCATCTTTCAACTTTGCTTTCTCAAGGAACGCATTAAAATTCAACGAACAACAAAGACGAGCCATCTATCTACAATAAACATAGACAAGCAAAAATACTATCGGTACTAAGTTCATGATAAATTTAAGTTTAATTAATCATATTAAAACCTCCCACTTAGATGACACATCTCTAGTCATCTAAGTGATTACGTGATCCAAATCAACTAAACCATGTCCGATCATCACGTGAGATGGAGTAGTTTCAATGGTGAACATCACTATGTTGATCATATCTACTATATGATTCACGTTCGACCTTTCGGTCTCCGTGTTCCGAGGACATATCTGTTATATGCTAGGCTCGTCAAGTTTAACCTGAGTATTCCACATGTGCAACTGTTTTGCACCCGTTGTATTTGAACGTAGAGCCTATCACACCCGATCATCATGTGGTGTCTCAAAGACGAAGAACTTTCATAACGGTGCATACTGTGGAGAACACTTCTTGATAATTTTAGTGAGAGATCATCTTATAATGCTACCGCCAATCAAAGCAAGATAAGATGCATAAAGGATAAACATCACATGCAATCAATATAAGTGATATGATATGGTCATCATCATCTTGTGCTTGTGATCTCCATCGCCAAGCACCGCCATGATCACCATCATCACCGCGCGACACCTTGATCTCCATCGTAGCATCGTTGTCGCCTCGCCAACTATTGCTTCTACGACTATCGCTGCTGCTTAGTGATAAAGTAAAGCAATTACATGGCTTTGCATTTCATACAATAAAGCGACAACCATATGGCTCCCGCCAGCTTGCCGATAACTTGGTTACAAAACATGATCATCTCATACAATAAAATATAGCATCACGCCTTGACCACATCACATCACAACATGCCCTGCAAAAACAAGTTAGACGCCCTCTACTTTGTTGTTGCAAGTTTTACGTGGCTGCTACGGGCTGAGCAAGAACCGTTCTTACCTACGCATCAAAACCACAACGATAGTTTGTCAAGTTGGTGCTGTTTTAACCTTCGCAAGGACCGGGCGAGCCACACTCGGTTCAACTAAAGTGAGAGAAACCGACACCCGCGGTCACCTTTAAGCAACTAGTGCTCAAGCGGTGAAACCAGTCTCGCATAAGCGTGACGCGTAATGTCGGTCCGGCCGCTTCATCTCACAATACCGCCGAACCAAAGTATGACATGCTGGTAAGCAGATGACTTATATCGCCCACAACTCACTTGTGTTCTACTCTGCATATGACATCAACGATAAAACCAGGCTCGATGCCATTGTTAGGGAACGAGTAATTTCAAAATTTCCACGCACACGCAAGACCATGGTGATGGCATAGCAACGAGAGGGAGAGTGTCTGCTCACGCACTCGTGAGACCGAAAGCGAAGCGTTATAAAACGCTGTTGATGTAGTCGACGCCTTCACGATCCGACCGATCCAAGCACCGAACGCACGGCACCTCCGAGTTCTCGCACACGCTCAGCTCGATGACGATCCCGGACCCGATCCAGCAAAGTGTCGGGATGAGTTCCACAAGACGACGGCGCAGGACGATGATGATGCTCCACCGACGCAGGGCTTCGCTTAAGCTCCATGACGATATGACTTCTCCGGCGAGGCTTCGCTTAAGCTCCGCGACGATATGACCGAAGTGGAATATGGTGGAGGGGGCACCGACACGGCTAAGGAACGATCCGTAGATCAACTTGTGTTCTGGGTGCCCCCCGCCTCAGATATAAAGGAGCAAGGTGCGGCCAGCCAAGGGGGAAGGCCGAGGAGTCCTACTCCCACCGAGTAGGACCCCCCCTTCCTAGTTGGATTAGGATTGGAGGAGGAAGAGGGAGGGCGCCCCCCCTCCTTGTCCTATTCAACTAGAGGAGGGGGCCACGCCTGCCCCGCGGCCCTTCCTCTTCTCCCTATGGCCCATCAAGGCCCATTGACCTCGGGGTTCGGTAACCCCGGTGTTCCGTAACTTCTGTGTTCATCCGGAACCTTTCCAAGTCAAACATAGGCTTCAATATATCAATCTTTATGTCTCGACCATTTCGAGAGACTCCTCGTCATGTCCGTGACTCATCATCGCACATCAAATTATAAAGTCAAATCGCATACCCTCGGGTTCATTTTGACCTATATTACTCATAAGGAATTTGCCCATGTTGCATAGCTTTACTAGATTTACATCAAACTGCATACCATATATTAGTACTCAATCTTTGTCAATCTCTTTACTCGGTAATACATCAACTTATGATTCGATGTGTCCCTTTGAATCATTGCTTCCTAATGGTGATCCCATTAATCTCATGTTCATGGTTAGAACATAAATCATCTTTTGATTAATGAGCCAGTCTAGTAGAGGCATACTAGTGACTATCTGCTTGTCTATGTATTCACACATGTATTATGTTTCCGGTTAATACAATTCTAGCATGAATAATAAACATTTATCATGATATAAGGAAATAAATAATAACTTTATTATTGCCTCTAGGGCACATTTCCTTCACATATAGTCACTAGTATGCCTCTACTTGACTAGCTCATTAATCAAAGATGGTTATGTTTCCTAACCATAGACATGTGTTGTTATTTGTTTAATGGGATCACATCATTAGGAGAATGATGTGATTGACATGACCCATTCCGTTAGCCTAGCACTTGATCGTTTAGTATATTGCTATTGCTTTCTTCATGACTTATACATGTTCCTATAACTATGAGATTATGCAACCCCTGCCACCGGAGGAACACTTTGGTGCTACCAAACGTCACAACGTGAATCGGGTGATTATAAAGGAGTACTACATGTGTGTCTCCAAAGGTACATGTTGGGTTGGCGATTTCGAGAGATTAGGTTTTGTCACTCCGATTGCCTGGAGAGGTATCTCTGGGCCCCTCTCGGTAATGCACATCACTATAAGCCTTGCAAGCAATGTAGCTAATAAGTTAGTTACGGAATGATGCATTACATAACTAGTAAAGAGACTTGCCGGTAATCTAGATTGAACTAGGTATTGATATCGACGATCAAATCTCGGGCAAGTAACATACCGATGACAAAGGAACAACGTATGTTGTTATGCGGTTTGACCGATAAAGATCTTCGTAGAGAATATGTAGGAGCCAATATGAGCATCCAGGTTCCGCTTATTGGTTATTGACCGAGAATAGTTCTAGGTCATGTCTACATAGTTCTCGAACCCGTAGGGTCCGCACGCTAAGGTTTCGGCGATGCTTATATTATGAGTTTATGAGTTTTGATGTACCAAAGGAGTTCGAGTCCGGATGAGATCAGAATATGACGAGGAGTCTCAAATGGTCGAGACGTAAAGATCGATATATTGGACGACTATATTCGACTTCGGAAAGGTTCCGAGTGATTCGGTATTTTTCGAGTACCGGAGAGTTACGGAATTCGCCGGAGAAGTATTGGGCCTTATTGGGCCATACGGGAAAGAGAGAGGGCTGCCTAGGCAGGCCGCGCTTCTCAAGGCCTAGTCCGAATTGACTAGGGGAGGGGCTGCGCCCCTCCTTTCTTCCCTTCTCCTTTCCCCTTCCTTCTCTCCTACTCCTACAAGGAAAGGAGGAGTCCTACTCCGGTGGGAGTAGGACTCCCCTTGGCGCCGCCTCCTCTGGCCGACCCTCCTCCTTGCTCCTTTATATACGGGGGGGGGCACCCCATAACACACAAGTTGATCTACGTGATCGCTCCTTAGCCGTATGGTGCCCCTCCACTATATTCCACCTCGGTCATATCGTCATGAGTTTAGGCGAAGCCCCGCGCCGTAGAGCATCATCATCGCCACCACGCCGTCAGGTCGACGGAACTCATCCCCGACACTTTGCCGGATCGAGTCCGGGATCGCCATCGAGCTGAACGTGTGCTGAACTCGGAGGTGCCGTGACGCTCGTACTTGGATCGGTCGGATCGTGAAGACGCACGACTACATCAACCGCGTTGTCATAACGCCCGCCACGGCCTACAAGGGTACGTGGACATACACTCTCCCCTCTCGTTGCTATGCCATCATCATGATCTTGCGTGTGCGTAGGAAATTTTTGAAATTACTACGTTCCCAAACACCATGCTATATTTAATTGCAAACCTGTTCACACTGATCACAACCTAAATGGTTTCCCACTTAGGAGCGTATTAGTAGTACTCAGTTATAAATACTACTATGCTAAGATGACTGCACATACCTCCTCAACTCCTCATCCACAAAAAACAATCAAGTCAATCAAGCCATGGCCAGCGTGAGTTCTGGGTCGAGAGATTTCCACCAGGGAGAGGTGAGCATGGAAGTGGAAGCACGAGAGATGTCCCGCCTCGCCGCGAAAGCAGCCGACATGTCCAGCCGCGCAGCAGTAGCAGCACAGAGGTCCCACCACGCCACCGAAGCAGCACGGAGGTCCCGCCGCGTCATCGATGTAGCAGATTGGTCCAGCCACGCCACAAAAGCAGCAGAGATGTCCGCCACACCAAGCAGCACGAAGGTCTGCCACGATCACAAGCGGCCCGGGAAAATTTCTCGTAAGGGCGAGGACTCTTACAGCGCATGCATGCGATGGTCCATAGCTAGATGGATCAGATCTCCGGCTGGGCGAGGTTGCAGGACGAGGCTACCGGCGTCATTCGGCAACTAGGGGAGGGCAATGCAAAGCTCCGGGGCGCTTTTTACTTTGCGTTTTATTTTACTTTGCATCTTTATACCAAAAATATTATCTATTATCTCTATCAGACCTCACTCTCGTAAGTGACCGTGAAGGGATTGACAACCCCTATTCGCGTTGGTTGCAGGAGTTATTTGCTTTGTGTAGGTACGAGGGACTCGCCAGTAGCCTCCTATCGGATTGATACCTTGGTTCTCAAAACTAAGGGAAATACTTACGCTATTTTGCTGCATCATCCTTTCCTCTTCAAGGAAATCCAACGCAGTGCTCAAGAGGTAGCAAGAAGAATTTCTGGCGCCGCTGTCGGGAGTCTACTTAAAAGTCAACATACCAAGTACCCATCACAATCCTTTATCTCTCAGATTACATTATTTGCCATTTGCCTCTCGTTTTCCTCTCCCCACTTCACCCTTGCCGCTTTATTTTCGCCTCTCTTTTCGTTCGCTTCTTTTCGCCGCTTCCTCGCCATGTCGTAACCAAAAGATTTGGGGTTCTTCCCAGTTCTAGTGCTTTAGACAATCCTTCTATCTTATCTAAACTCATGAATAAAAATATGGAAAAACCTGCCGGATTTATCAATGAAAACCCTAGCAATTATGATGAAGAAGATCTTCTGGAATATTTTGCTATTTACTTGATGAATCTTTGAAAGATGCTTGGGATAGGCTATTAAAGATCCGTGCTAGCTATGTACCTCAATACCAAATTGAGGTTTACCTAAAAAGCTTTTATGTTGGGTTGCCCGCGTTGTTCAAACAAGTCTTGGATTCTATTTTTGAAGAGGGTTTTCTTGAAGGGGACCCCATAGTCACCTAAGAAAAGATGAAAACTATATTTGGGCATCCCATTAACTAGAAAGTTGAAATTACATCTCTTTTGCTTTCTTACCAGAACGAATCTATCAAAGAGATAAAAGCTAGCCTAGATGCCAATTTCCGCAGCATACTTAATCTTTCTTCTACCATTAATGGCCATGTACTTTGTCAAAATAGAAAGATTAATTCCATAGATAGCAAGTTTGCTCTCTTCTTCCCTAAAACTAAAGATGGCAATACCTAGATCTATCCTTGCTTTTATGCCTAGCTAAGGGCGTTAAACGATAGCGCTTGTTGGGAGGCAACCCAATTTTATTTTTAGTTTTTTTTGCTTTTGCTTCTGTTTAGGAATAAATAATCCATCTACCTTCTGTTTAGATGTGGTTTTATGTTTTAATTTGTGTTTTTACCAAGTTAAACCTATAGGATCTTCTTGGATGATAGTTATTTTATCTTGCTGTAATTTCCAGAAACTTTCTGTTCACGAAAACAATTGTTAAAAATCACCAGAACATGATAAATAGTGATTCCAATTGCTGCTGATCAATAAAAAAATTGCCTAGGTCTTCCTATTTTGGCTGAATTTTTGGAGTTCAGAAGTTTGCGTTAGTTACAGATTACTACAAACTATTCTGTTTTTGATAGATTCTGTTTTTCGTGTGTTGTTTGCTTATTTTGATGAATCTATGGCTAGTAAAATAGTTTATAAACCATAGAGAAGTTGGAATAAAGTAGGTTTAACACCAATATAAATAAAGAATGAGTTCATTACAGTACCTTGAAGTGGTCTTTTGTTTTCTTTCTCTAATGGAGCTCACGAGATTTCTGTTGAGTTTTTGTGTTGTGAAGTTTTCAAGTTTTGGGTGAAATCTTTTGATGGATTATGGAACAAGGAGTGGCAAGAGTTTGCTTGGGGATGCCCATGGCACCCCAAGATAATCTAAGGACACCAAAAGTCAAAGCTTGGGGATGCCCTAAGGCATCCCTCTTCGCTCTACTTCCATCGGTAACTTTACTTGGAGCTATATTTTTATTCACCACATGATATGTGTTTTGCTTGGAGCGTCTTGTATGATTTGAGTCTTTGATTTTTAGTTTACCACAATCATCCTTGCTGTACACACCTTTTGAGAGAGCCATACATGATTTGGAATTTGTTAGAATACTCTATGTGCTTCACTTATATCTTTTGAGCTATATAGTTTTGCTCTCGTGCTTCACTTATATCTTTTAGAGCACGGTGGTGGATTTGTTTTATTGAAACTATTGATCTCTCATGCTTCACTTAGATTATTTTGAGAGTCTTTTATAGCATGGTAATTTACTTAAATGATCCTAATATGCTTGGTATTCAAGATTAGTAAAAACTTTCTTATGAGTGTGTTGAATACTAAGAAAAGTTTGATGCTTGAAAATTGTTTTGAGATATAAATATGGTGATATTAGAGTCATGCTAGTTGAGTAGTTGTGAATTTGAGTGTTTCGGAGAAACAGAATATCAAACGGAGTCCAAACGGAATGAAACATTCGGGAACATGATTTTCTCACCGAACGTGATGCAGGAGACTTGGACCCTACTCCAAGGAACAAAAGAGGCGGTCACGAGGGTGGGGGCCCCCCCTATGGCGCGCCCCCTGCCTCGTGGGCCCCCTGTTGCTCCACCGACGTACTCCTTCCTCCTATATATACCTACGTACCCCCAAACGATCAGATACGGAGCCAAAAACCTAATTCCACCGCCGCAACTTTCAGATCGACGAGAACCCATCTTGGGGCTCTGTTCCGAGTTCACGGAGAGGGTCATCGTCACGAGGGCTTCTACATCATCATAGCCTCCGATAAAGTGTGAGTAGTTTACCTCAGACCTTCGGTCCATAGTTAGTAGCTAGATGGCTTCTTCTCTCTTTTGGATCTCAATACAATGTTCTCCCCTCTCTCGTGGAGATCTATTCGATGTAATCTTCTTTTTGTGTGTTTGTTGAGACTAATGAATTGTGGGTTTATGATCAAGATTATCTATGAACAATATTTGAATCTTCTCTGAATTCTTTTATGTATGATTGGTTATCTTTGCAAGTCTCTTGAATTATCAGTTTGGTTTGGCCTACTAGATTGGTTTTTCTTGGAATGGGAGAAGTGCTTAGCTTTGGGTTCAATCTTTGGCGCCCTTTCCCGGTGATGATGAGGGGCAGCAAGGCACGATTGTATTGTTGTCATCGAGGATAACAAGATGGGATTTTATCATATTGCATGAATTTATCCTCTACATCATGTCATCTTGCTTAAGGCATTACTCGCTTTTCTTGAACTTAATACTCTAGATGCATGCTTTGGATAGCGGTCGATGAGTGGAGTAATAGTAGTAGATGCAGCAGAGTCGGTCTACTTGTCTCGGGACGTGATGCCTATATACATGATCATACCTAGATACTCTCATAACTATGCTCAATTTCATCAATTGCTCAACAAGAATTGCTCACCCACCGTAAAATACTTATGCTCTTGAGAGAAGCCACTAGTGAAATCTATGGCCCCCGGATCTATTCTCATCATATTAATCTTCCATCACTTTATTAATGCCTTTTCTTTTTTACTTTGCTTTTTATTTTACTTTGCATCTTTATACCAAAAATACCAAAAATATTATCTATTATCTCTATCAGATCTCACTCTCGTAAGTGACCGTGAAGGGATTGACAACCCCTATTCGCATTGGTTGCGAGGATTTATTTGCTTTGTGTAGGTACGAGGGACTCGCGCGTAGCCTCCTACTGGATTGATACCTTGGTTCTCAAAAACTGAGGGAAATACTTACGCTACTTTGCTGCATCATCCTTTCCTCTTCAAGGAAATCCAACGCAGTGCTCAAGAGGTAGCAACTGGCAGTTATGCAACTACTACTAGAACGGACTGAGTACTAGCAGGAGACAAGTTCGCCACATAAGCTAGGCAGGTAGGGGGACGCAGCACCAGTTCGACCAGGTTTGGATTACAACCCAAATGCTACCACAGAAACATCAGGGGGAAGATAGGGACTAAAAGAGCCAGCTTCAGCATCCCAGTCTAAGCACCTCCGACCTTCATCCTTGCGACGCACAGTACACCTCGTTTGCCACCTGCTCGACCCTAGTGTCACTGATAAAATGAAGTAATAATACCGTTAAAATAGAGTGAGTGTCCTCTCAATCATTTCATTTCCAATGTAGATAAATAAGGTGCTTCTCTTTGTTAATGTATGTTTCATCAACTAGTCCCATTGTTAATGTTTAAGCGTTTCTGCAAACTGGGGTGCTTAATTTTAGTTGATCTACACAAAAATAGAGATTTGAATGTCTCAAGGCCCCTCCTTGTACTACCGTTGTACACTGATGTTCATCACTGGAAGTAGGTGTATCGGGGAGACTTGGGACGATTTCCAGTATGAGGCGTGGCGTACCGTATGAGGCGTCGCATGGCCCATCTCGCCCTCACAGCATGGCATACTATGATACTATCGCAATATTTTCTTCTATTTATTTTGCGTGTTTCATCAACTAGTGCCACTATAATGTAATCACGCTTTTTCATTATCTGTGCAAACAGGGTTATTCAGCTGCATTTTGGTGGAACTGCACAAATGTACGGATGGAACCGGCATATATATAGAGTGCGAGGTGTGCCAAGTAAAAATTACCGACACCAACCATGCTCCATGCACGCATTGGCATCCACCACCACTAGTGGGATGTGTGGCGCTCTCTGTGGACGGATCTTTATCGTCAACAAATCCTCTAACCAAATACTAGTAGCTTATATTGGCAGTTTTCTAGGGAGTACTCTTTTCTGAAAGAAGCACCAATCTATTTTTCTTTATTTGTACACAGTGTCACAACTTTGACCCAAAGGTCCAGAGCTATTTAAGGGTGATTGGCGTAGTACTCGGAGACTGATTGTAACCATGATTTTCATTACTTGTCACACTGACTGTAAGCATGAGCGGGTGGAAGATTAGGTTAGTGCGAAGCTTACCTTAAACCCTACCGCCGCCGTTGAAACGAGGCGAGTGTCGAGGGAACATGGAGAATGGCGGGGAAGCGACGTCGCGCCATCCGGCCTCCTCTTGCGGTGGGAGAACGAATACTCCTGTGGCTCCGGCTGGCTCTGCACCCTCACGAACGGCACACCGTACTCGATCGATTCGTTATCCTCTGGGTGCTCGACCTTCAACCTGTACGTCCACCACCTCTGCCTAACTTTCGCCTCTGGGGAATCTGTCTGCTCCAGCGCCTAGAGGAGATACTCGATGAACTCGAAGGACTGCGGCGTGACTGCCGCCGAGGAGTACATGTACATCGCCGCCGTCTCGCTCTTTCGCATACATTGCCACATGGCCCTCACCGTCCTCGAAATCTCCCACTCATTGTCAAACCAAGTAAGGATCTCCTTCAACCTGGCTAACTTTGCCTGGTCGCGCCGGTGATCTGCCTGATTCGCTGCTGCATCCTCTCCATAAATGTCCTTCTGAGTGGTCCGGTGCTAGCTTTGGAAGATGGGAGGAGAGACGGTGGTCTTGCAATAGAGAAGAGGGAGAGGCGAGACAGTGGTTTTGGAATGGAAATGATGGAGAGGAGAGGAGGTGGTTTTGCAATGGAGAAGAGGGAGAGGCGACACGGTGATTTTGGAATGGAGATGATGGAGAGGAGAAGAAGAGGTTTTGCAATGGAGAAGAGGGAGAGGCGAGACGGTGGTTTTTGAATGGAGATGATGGAGAGGAGAGGAGGTGGTTTCGCAATGGAGAAGACGGAGAGGAGCGTGCGGCAGCAATTTAGGATTGGACGAGAGGGCGGTAGCCTGGATTGGATCAAAATCAAAATCAATTTACCTTCAATTAAGAAAGCGACCCACATTAACTAGTCTCCCTTTTATTCGGGTCATAATTGACCATGATTTTCGCACATAAAATATATGTTATACGTTGCAAAAATAATATAATTTGAAAGTACATTCAGATACGAACCAAATGATGCAATTTTTGGTGACATGCATTCACATTTTGCTTGTCAAATACAGTACGTGGTCAACCTTTGACCCAAAATACGCAAAACAAAAAATAATAATTACAAGACCAGCGCCGCTCTTCCGCTCTTCTCCTCTTAAACCACCGCCGCTCCTCTCCTGTTCCAATCTAAATCCAGTGCCGTTCCTCTCCTCTTCCATTTCAAAACCACCGCCCTCCTCTCCTGTTCCAATCCAAAACCAGCGTCGCTCCTCTCCCGTTCTAATCCAAAACCAGCGCTGCTCCTCTCTTCTTCCATTCAAAAACCACCGCCGGCAAGTGAAGGTGCTGTGGATAAGTAGATTGATGGAGGAGTACAACTGATACGTGAGGATCGCAGACGGCGACCCTGTGAAGCTAGCTAGGATGTTGGAGATACAGTCTTGGTTTGACAACAAGGAACAACTAGCGGCGACGGCGACATCCATGGCCAAATATCTACAACAGAGCAAAAAGGCGGCGATACTCCCGGAGGGAGTCACGCGGGAGTACATAGAGATGCTCCTCTGGGCCATGGAGCAAACATATTCACCGAATCCGATCGTGAGGGAGCGGTGGTGGGAGTATCGATCCCAGATGGAGATTGAAGGATCGAGCATCTACAGGGTGCCGACTATGAGGTGTCATGCCAGAGCGAGCCGGTGGAGTCTTCGTTGACCGAACCCAACTGCAAGAGGAGAAAAACAGTTGGCCCGATGACGCTTCCCCGCCATCCTCTCCCTCGCCGTTCACATCGTCTCACGGGGCGGTTGTCTGCCGCCGAGGAATAGGAGGGACTAACGCCCCCCCAGCCCAATATTCGGGCAGGTTGTGAATTGTCAGGAGGAGCTTAGGGTTGTCAGTATTTGCAGGTTGTGAATTGTGTTTTGTGTTGTGTATTTTGAGAGTACTTTCAGATATGAATGTCTTTTGAATTTCAGATTTGCAGTATTGAGCATATGAAGTATTTTATGAATTCTAGAGATCTATTCTTAGCACTTAAAAAAATGTAGTTTCATATGAGTATAAAAGTGCAGAAAATGTGATTCTCGGAGAAGAAACTGCAAGTTTCAGCCAGATAAGAAACTCCAAGTTCGGGCCAGATAAGAAACTGCAACTTTCAGAGGCAGAGCATTTATATTAACACGGCCTTTTCAAACAGTGTTAACATCATGTTGGAAGTTTTAATTCATCATCGAAACTAGAACTATCAGCCAGTGAACATCATGTTGATCAATATTCATGCATAGCACATCTTCATATGATGCACAATAAAAAAGATATGCTATTTTCAAAATGCCCACACAATGTCGAGTGTGTGAAAAACAGAGAAAACGAGGGACGAAATTTTGTAGCGTTGGGCGTGGAAAAGGAGATGACAATTGGGACCCACATGTCAATAACGGCAGAGGCAAAAAAATTGAGATATTTTCTCACAAGACGGTGGAATCGAACCCGTGCGGAACAATTGTCCGGTAGTGTCACTCGGCCACTAGGCTAGTTCAGTTGTTTCACATTAATAAGGCACTTCCTCACGTGGTCGGATCTCCTCCTATGCCTTTGTGAGCTCGCCGCGACGCCGCTATCTGCCGTTGAGAACATGCTGAACAAACGAGAGGAATCTAGAGAGGACTGTACATGGAGAGACGGACAGTCGGGACCCACCAGGTCTATGGCCGTACGCAAGCAAGTGCCTCATCAAAAAAATACTTCCTCCTAATGCTATACTGACGTTCGGGCCCACGGGTTTGTCAACATAGTTACATTTTTTTAGGTGCTTCAACGTAGTTACTATAGGAGATAAATTCACAATGAAGCCGGGGAGCTGGCAGGTATCATTTATTATCACTGGGATAGCAAGTATCAGCTGGGTTTTTGGCTGCCTCGTCTAGGCTTTCTTTTTTAACATGCGCAGCCCACGACCTCGGATGGGAGGTCCATAGGCCTGTTTGTATTTTCTTGAGGGCCGTCCTGTATCGACCGGCCTATGGACCTCCCATCTGAGGTTTTATTTTTCCTGAAACATCGGCAACCCAATTTATAATTTTTTTTGAAGAAAACGTAGATGTATGTTCTATTTTTCTATATAAGAATAGGAACACCTAGTCCAACTTATGTTTCCCTTCTAACTATATTATAATATTTAAATGATTTTATATGTTATTATATATTATTGTTATTGTCATCATATATTTAATAGATACTTACATATGTAAGAAAACAATATCCCACATCTTATTAACTTATAAAAGAAATTCTTAACAATAAAATCCTGGATTTTTTGGCAACGAAAATCCTGGTGATTGTGTACAAAAGTTTGGTAAGATTTAAGGACCAATATAATAATAAATCACTTATTATTTATATATATATATATAACAAAATGCTCAACCCCTATTTTTTTATAACATTGCTGCGCCCACCCCAACATTATAATTAGAATCAGCCCAGCAAAATCGTGTATTTCGAGAAAGTGCAAATGGCCTGTAATTTTTTTAGGAAAAACATAAATGGACCGCATGGACGCTACATTATTTGTTCACCCAGACCAGCTAATGGACTGTAATTCAAAAAAAAGAGATCAAATTGACTATAAATTCTACCCGCAAAAAAGATCAGAATTCTAAAAAATGGGTTGAATACGTGCCACATTTTGGAGGTGAAATGTGGGCCAATAGGTCGGGCCAATGCAAGTCGTTGTCAACTTAGTCAACAAATGATTTCGACATCGTTAGCCGTTGGATTTACATCCAACGACCGCATCCATCTTCAATCTCGCTCTTCTTCCTCCAGCGCCACGGGACCACTGCCCCGCCTCCGCTGCTAGCAGCTCTGCTTAGCACGCTTCATTGTGAAGCGCTACTCCATCGCTGGCCAGGCCATCCTCCACCCTCAACACCTCCTCGTTCTTCTCCACCGACTACCGAACCACACCGCACTGTAACCAGTTAACCTCAGACACCTCTCCGCTCATGATTTCTACTCAAGGTCTTCCCATCTCCGACTCGTTGTTGTCCGGAGCTCGCCGTCGTCCACCACCTTGGATGCGCTCGGCACGGAGTGGTCAACATGGTCAACGAACGACACCATTGGAAGTAGACTGTGCGTGAAGAGGCTGACAGCTGGGTCCACGGCCGCACGCAAGGAAATGCCTCCTTATGACGCACAAAATAATGATTCCTTCACCTGACAGCTGGGACCCACCGGAAGGGCCTCTGTATTTCGCGAAAAAACGTTCCCATCGCTGACAGGTCGGACCCACCAGTTATATCTTCACACGCAAGGAAGTGCCTCCTTATTACGCACAAAAAAAAATTAATACCCCCTGCTAGCTGGGACCCACAATAATGGGAGGCTGACTTGTGGGCCAACTAAGTTGATGGGGGCGGAGGGCTTTGTCAACTTAGTCAATATGAACGATTCTAGCTCCACTGACCGTACGATGTCCATCCAACGGCCGTAGTGCTTCTTCAACCTCTGGTCTTCTTGCTCCAGCCGCCCAAACCAGCGTCGGTCGTGCCTCGTGCTCCTACCTCCCGTGGCCGGCTGCGATGCCACGGAGGCCTCACCGCCCCCTACTACTCCCACCACTGGCCAGGCCATCCCTCTACTCACCCACACCCCCTATTATTCTGCGGCGACGGCAGCCTCACACCGCGGCGAATCAGTGAACCCTCATACTCCTCTACACGTGGGCATCCACTACCTCGTCTTCCCCGGCTCCGCGTCGTCCCCTTCCTAGGCCTCGCCGTCGTCCACCGCCCTGGTGCTCTCGGTGCGGTGTGGTCAACGTGGTCAAGGAACGACTTCCATCAGACGTGGACTGTACGTGGAGAGGCTGACAGCTGGGTCCACGGACGCAGCAAGGAAGTGCCGCCTTATTACACGGAAAATAATGATTCCTCCACTTGACAACAGGGACCCACCGGACGGGCAACCGTATTTCGTGAAAAAAAAATGTTTCCCCCTGACTGCTGGGACCTACCAGCAACATCTTCGCACGCAAGGAAGTGCGTCCGGGCAAAAAAAAACGATTCACCCCCTGATTGCTTGTAACGCCCGGATCCCCGGTTCTGTTATTTAGTTAATCGTCGTTTCGAAATCTGTAAAAATTTATAAAAAAAAAAAAAAAACGGCTGGAGGGGATAAACCCCAACCGCCCAAAAGCAGCCCCCCTCCCCACTCCCCCTGTGGCCCATCTCCTTTCCCCCTCCTTGGGCCAGCCCCATCAGGCCACCAGCCGCCCAGCCGGGCCAACCACCCCCTCTCCCTTATCCCCTCGAGGGAGAACCCTAGCCCTCCCAGATCCCCACCCCCCCACTCGCCCCACCTCCCCGATCCGATCGGGATCGGGCTCCCCCGCCACCGCCCGCCTCCCGACGGCGACCCCCTCCCCCCCGCTGCTCCACACGCCGCCCCCGCCTCGCTCCTCCCTCCGCCTCCACGCCCACTGGGCGCCCTCCCTCTCCTCCGCCCCCCCCGAGGCCGAGCAGGCATGGGCCTCGGCGCCCGGCGCCTCGCCCACCTCGCCCGGCGTGCCTCCCGCCTCCCTCCCGGACTGCCCGGCGCCTGAAGGCCAAGCCGCGCCGAGACCACCAGAACCCCGTGAGCTCGACCTCTCTCTCCCTCCCTCGTCGGCTTCCCCCCCCTCCGGCTCCCTCCGGTCCCTCCGACCGCCCGGCCCGAGCTCCAGCCGCCCCTCGACCCTCTTCCCTTTCCCCCCCATGCCCCCTCGCCAGACCTCATGATTGACCCCCTGCGCGCCCGGGACCTCGCCCGCGCATTTTGCCACCGTGCCCCCCCTCCCGTTCCTTCTCCTCCCCCTCGTCGTGGCCTTCGCCGCCGTGGCGCAGCCCGAGCCCCCCCAGCTCCCCGATCCCTCCTTCCCCGTTCGGCGCCCCTCCTCGCCCGACAGGCCGGGCCCTTGAGCCCGACTGCCTCCGTCGCCCCCCTCACCGGCGTGGCTGGCGCGTGTGGCGTGGGCGTAACAACGGCAACCGCCAGCCCGCATGCCGCCCGGGCAGGTCGCGCCGATCGAGACGGCGCCCGCCACCGCACCTCATGACGCGCCACCAGAGGGCCACGTGTGCCGCGACTACGGGCCCCACCCCAAAACGATTAAAATAAATGTTTTAATTTAACAGAATCGAGAAATGATTTAAAAGTAATTAAAATAATTAACTAATTAATTAATTAATTAATTAATTGGATAATTAATTAAACTAATTAATTCTGGATTAGTTAAACCTAATCATTAGCTAATTAATTGGGTAATTAATTAAACTAATTAATCCTGGATTAATTAATGCTAATCATTAGTTAACTTAATTAACTAAGTTTAATTAATCTGCTTAGGTTAATTAAGCTATTAGTGTATGACATGTGGGCCCCACCTGGCAGGGTTGACTTAGTCAACCCTGTTGGCTGATGACGTCAGCATGACCTCATGCTGATGTCATAAATACTTTTTCGAAATTAATTAATTAATTAATTAATTCCAGAAATTAATAAAACCTTTTATAAATCATAACTTTTAATCCGTAGCCCGGATTAAAATAATTTCAACATGAAAGTTGCTCGTAAGCAGCGAGGCGATTCCGGATCGCGATCCGTTCGTCCACCGCACGTCTCTAACCTATCGAACCTGCAAACTTTCTCCTCCGGTTCATCTGTCTGACAGACGTCCGGAACCGGGATAAATTCCCGGATACTTCCCCCCCTAAACCAGTACCCTTCTTACCACGTTAGGCACGCCTAGCTTCGCTTCTTGGCATGTCATGCATCGTTTTGCATCTGTTATCGTGTATTCATTGTTTCTTCCCCTCTTCTCTTGGTAGACTACGAGACCGACGCCTGCGGTGGCCCGTTCGACTACAAGATCTTGTGATCCCTCTCTCTTGCCGAGCAACCGGGCAAGCCCCCTTTTGATCATCCCGATATCGCCCATTCCATTCTCTTATTGCTTGCACTAGATTTTGCTACTGTTATTGTTGCTCCTATTACATTGCATAGCACATTTATTGTAACTTGCTTTTGTTACCTACACCTTATCCTAAACTGCTTAGTATAGGTTGGTTAGATACCCATCGCTGACCCCACCTTGTCCTTGTTGCCCCTGCTTCATCATTGAAGACCCGATCAGCGGGATCGAGACCGAGCCCGACACGCACATCACTTCCCTTAGTTGCTCGACACTACTAGGTTACTATCAGTACCGAGGGTGAAACCTCTGCAAAGACTTCGATATTAACCACAGTAGTATAGTTATCCGGTTGTGGTCATCGAGGGTGATTTCCTCTTTAACCACTTCCGTCGACTGTCGTGCAACCCCTCAAGTGTGGACCTCGGTGAATCCTCTTATGTTCACCTTGGCGACTACATTGAGTGGAATACACCGGGGTGATTCCTCGTGTTTTCCCTTGATGTTTGGACTCACGGTTACTTGGACTTTTACCATTGTTACTTGGAAAGGCGGGTCGACCACGAGGGTACCAGCGTGTAATTGCGCAGTGATGTGGAGCGGGTTGACTGGAGGGTGCCGCGAGATACTTACGAGGCGTGGCGGGCATTCCTAGCCCTTGCCACAAGTCCTCGAGGCGGGCAACGGGTCACATCTTCGTGAGTTACGCTTGTTACCGCTGCGTTCCTAATCCACTACGATTTGGATATTTGATCCGAGGGCCTCGGCCGATAGCACTAACCATCCGTGGGCTAAGTATGGGCGTCAAGCGTCGTATACATCAGCGAAGCTTATTAGGCGTCGGCGTCGGGCGGCCTTGGCCGGATTGGGCTGGAGCGCTGTTAGGCTAGGTCGCTTCGGCCGCCCGCATAGCGTCAGGAGTTCGGGAGATGGCCCATGACCCCGGGGCATAGGTTTAGTCCGGCGTCTGGCCTCTCTATTAAGCCTAGGTCGGGTTGCGGCGTATTGTTTGACCGAGGCGGGCATGACCACGAAAGTGTGTCCGGCGGAGTTAAGCGGCGTGGTGGGTAAGTTGGTGCACCCTGCAGGGAAGAAAACATCTATCGATAGCCTGTCCTCTGATAGCGGACACTTGGAGTTGTATCGATCGATACAACTAGAACTGGTTACTTGAGATGAGACATGGATATGAGCAATGGATTGTGATAATAAGCTGGATAGTATGGCTCGGGATTTCTTTCTCGCAGGAGTCGAGAAAGGATCTCGGCGAGGTTGATAACACTACTGCTACTTTAAGTTATGTTACTCTACTCCTCTTGTTTGCTGCAAGATGGTGGTTTCCGGAAGATGCTAGTCTTCGTTAGGACTAGGCCTTCTCTCTATTACGGCATTCTGCGATTCAGTCCACCGATATGGCCTTTACACATATATCCTTGCATATGTAGTGTAGCTCCTTGCTTGCAGTACTTTGGATGAGTACTCACGGTTGCCTTGTTCCCCTTTTCCCTATCTCTATTCGATTGCTGCAATCGGGCGATGGATCCCAGGATCGACGCCACCGCCTCGGCGACTACTACTCGGGCGCCTACTACTACGTGCAGCCCGGCGGCGACGACGGGAGTGACCTAGGAGGATCGAGGCGGGAGGCCTGTCCTCTTCGTCTGTATCCCGGTTTGTGCTAGCCATCTTATGGCACCTTGTTTAACTTATGTACGTACTCAGATATTGTTGCTTCCACTGACTTCGTCTATGATCGAGCACTTGTATTCGAGCCCTCGAGGCCCCGGCTTGTATTATGATGCTTGTATGACTTATTTTATTTGTAGAGTTGTGTTGTGATATCTTCCGTGAGTCCTTGATCTTGATCGTACACATTTGCGTGCATGATTAGTGTACGATTGAATCGAGCGTCTGAAGTTAATATCGAGCCATTGCTGTAGGAATCCCCTTCCAACTCCTTGGCGAAGTCGAGTCTAGACATTGCAAAACTTTTACTAACATGGCTGTGTGTCTTATGGGCTGCGTCGCCATTGGGTGGTATTAGGATCTTTTACTCCTCGACCTTTACTCGGGGCTCTAAACTCTCTTCTACTCGGGTTAAGCGATTTTACTAACTATCACTAGGATCCGTGACCGCATTCACCCGAAGATGGATATAGCCTTAGTTGTTTTTGGAATTGTATTTGAGCAATTTCCACCTTGTCATTGACTCCTTTGAAGCGTTTTGTTTTCAGATGGAACCCACGAGGCAGGTAAATGCGCCACACGACGGCCATTGGTGCCTCGGGATCACTGCGGTGCTAGCCGAGATGATGACCTATACGGGTTATCGCTGGCACCCAGTACACCGTCTATGAGGAGTACCGGGACTACAACCGGGGAGAGCGATGCAGCGCCATCGTCCACCTCTACTCTCGGAGTACGAGTCCACTCTTGTGCTGCACACCGCACATGGTGTTGGAGTGACCATCGATATGGCAGTCCACGATGCTGCTTATGCTGCTGCGACACGTCTTCGTGCGAGTATCGAGTTGGACACCTCCCCTTGGGCACATTGCTATCGCGTCGATGTTGGTGAGGAGGTTACTACACTGCTGCCTACACCATTGTCACCAGAGAGCCTTTCCACCATCGAACTTTGTTACGCATGCGATGGGCTGGATCGAGCTAACCGAGCTCTTCGCCACGAGTTGTACATCACCCGTCGGCACCTCTACCGTGCTCGACGCTGATGCACCCCTTTGTCCGTTCGGAGAGCTGCGGCGTTCTGCGATCTACCCGCCGGGACCGTGATGCCCGGGGAGTTGGTTGGCGGGCGTGGGAGGCTACTCTCCGCGCTTGGCCCTTTCACGCCACGGGCGTCGGATTCAGCACGAGTATCCGCGGCCCTCGTGTCAGCGGCGTGGAGGACTATCCTTTGCCGCACTACCAGCTTTTGAGCTACTGACTACCTCCATGATGCCGCGTGGGACTGATGTAGGCTTGCTTGTTAGCATTTGATGTATTCGCGCGAGCACTGCGTGCCGCCTATGATGTAGTAGTCTATGTCTTTGGACTCTATGTATCGAACTCTATGCATGATTCCTTTTGTAAGATATGCCAACTACTATGTAGTTTCCATCATGCTGCTTTCATTATCGTGTTTCATCATGAATGATTCTTGTCTCTTGCTTATCTTCTCAAATCTGAACTACCCTGTTATTTAATAGCGGGATGGTTAGGCCAGCAGGTCGTGGTCGTGGTGCCAACCTTCCACCACCGCCTGAGTACATGGCTGGTATGATCCAACAGCTCGAGATGAATCGCCAGTTCATGGAGAACATGATGGCTCAGTTTCCTCGCCCCAATATGAACCCAGCACCCAAGCGGGACAACTCTGCAGAATTCATACGCTGAACCCGGCGTGTACCGCAGCTCAACTCAGCCTTTGGATCTTGATGATCGGCTCCGTGACATCACCTATGAGATGGAGTCGCTAATGTCCCCCCGCCAGCTATGTCACCTTTGCTTCCTTCTTCTGAAGGGACCCGCAGCTCAATGGTGGGACAGCCACCGTCGTACTCTGCCGGTTGGGACACTCATCACTGGCCAGACTTCGAGCTGCCTTCGCGCCCGCTTCATTCCTCAAGGGGTCATGGACGGAAGAAGCGTGAGTTCATAACCTCACCCAAGGCAACAAGACTGTTGAAGCCTATCGGCGAGAGTTCTTGGACTTGTCTCGCTATCTTTGAAGAGGATATTGCAAGCGATGCCGCAGACAAGAGAAGTTCCGTGATGGACTTCAAGGCGACATCAAGCTCGCACTTCTAGTGCGCGACTTTGCTGATTTCGCCACCTTGGTGAACAAAGCTATCAATGTCGAAACTGGTGCGCAGGAATACGAGCTCTAACAGCGCAACCGTGACACGGCTCATCTTGGGCCCGTCCTCATGAAGCGCAAGATATGGATTCCCAATAGCATGTACCAGCCCAATGCATCGCTTGAAGCGAACTATGCTACACCTCGTGCGCCTACAACTAAGCAGCGAAGCTTCCAGCTCCACCACCCCAAGCTCTGTTCCCACCCCCAATAATGGCTTATGCTTGGTGCGGACAGCGAGGGCACCGTGCTAGAGATTGCAACCGAACCGAGAATCAGGTGGCCCTTCGGCGGTGGCCGTGGAAACAACCGAACCGCAACAACAACGGCAAGTCTTATGGGAAAGCTCGGGCCAACCACGTTGAACTGAATGAAGCTCAGACCAGCACTGCTCTTGTGATGGGTACCCTTCTCGTAAATTCAGTACTGCATCTGTTTTATTGATTCAGGAGCATCACATTCATTCATGTCGAAGATTTTGCATTCATGCATGGCCTTAAGCGAAGACATGAATGCTTCACTATTAGTACACACCCAGCGGGCCAATGTCGGACTTCCATGATTTGCAGCAGCGTCCCGTTGAAATCGAAGGAATGGAATTCCTTGTCTCTCCTATCGTGCTAAAGTCTTGTAGCATTGACCTCATTTTGGGGATGGATTGGTTGAAAGCGCATCTGGCGACAATCGTTTGCGCCACTAAGACCGTCCATCTGCTGCACCTTCGATGAAATCGTGAGCTACAATGCTCGTGCGGTTCAAAATGCGAGGCAAGGCTCTATGCATTGAATGCATTGAGCGCCGCACCCTCGAGGGAATTGAAAACATTCACATCGTTTGCGATTTCCAAGGCGTCTTTCTGAAGAACTTCGAGGATTCCCCTGCTAGGGCTGTCGAATTCGTCATCGACTTGAAACCGGCACCACTCCTATAGCCAAGCGTCCCTACAAGATGCCGCCGCATGAACTCCTTGAGCTAAAGGAGAAATCGACAAATCTCTTCAAAGTGGTTTCATCCGCCCAAGTTGCTCTCCTTGGGAGCACCTTCTCTCTTTGTCAAGAAGAAGGATGGGACAAACCGATTGGTTCAAGACTACCGTCCTATAAATCAAGCTACCATTAGAATAAGTATCCTCTTCCTCGGATCAATGATCTTTATGATCAAGCTGGCTGGTTAAATCGGTGTTCTCGAAACTTCGACTTGAGGTTGGGTTACCACCAGATCCGTGTTCGCGAGGAGGATATCCCCAAGACCGCATTTGTGACTCGTTATGGTTCATACGAGTACACCGTCATGTCTTCGGCAACCAATGCTCCAGCCACCTTCTCTCGCTTTGATGAACTATATATTCATGGATTACCTCGACAAGTTCGTGCGTGGTTTATCTGGATGATATCTGATCTATTCAAGAATGAAGAAGAACATCTTGAACATCTTCGTCTTGTCTTTGGAAAAGCTACGAGAGCATCAACTCTATGCCAAGTTCTCCAAATGTGAATTCGGCTTCCGAAGTAACCTATCTTGGGCATGTCATTTCTAAGGATGGTATTGCCGTCAACCTGAGCGAGTTCAGGCTATTCTCGATTGGACTCCTCCGAAGAGCGTTAAGCAAGTCGAAGTTTTCTCGGTCTCGCCACTATTGCCGTCGATTCGTGAGAACTTCTCCAAGATTGCCGAGCCTCGACTAATCTATTGCATAAAGGCGTCAAGTTTCAATGGGCGAGATAAGTGTCGGGAAAGTTTCCAGGAACTCAAGGACAAAGCGACAACTGCCCGATGCTAGCTCCTCCCGATACTAAGAAGGACTTCGTCATTTCTGCGGCGCTTCTCGTCAAGGATTAGGCGGTGTCCTAATGCAAGATCGCAAAGTGGTTGCTTATGCCTCTCGGCGATTCGCCCTCACGAGGAGAACTACCCAGTTCACGACCTCGAACTTGCTGCTGTCATTCATGCGCTAAGCGATGGCGACATTACCTTCTCGTGTCGTTGCGAGATCTACTTGACCACCAAAGTCTGAAGTATCATTTACTCAGCCAGACCTGAACCTCCGTCGAGAGATGGATGGAAGCTATTGCAGACTTTGATTTGGGAATCTCCTATCGCCGAGCAAGGCTAATGTGATGGCTGATGCCTTGAGCGCAAGTCTTCTGCAACCACCTTGAGTTCACAAAGTTCAGCCCTCACTTGTTGAAGAATTCAGCGGTGAACCTCCATATTGTTCCTCGGGTGCACTCGCCCCCCTCCTCCGGAGTTCCGCAAGATGAATCTCCGTGTTGTTCCCCGAGGATCCCTCTTTACCTGGCTGTTGAACCCGATCTCTTGGGCACCATAAAGACAATGCAGGATCGACTCACGAGGTCTACAAGCTTAAACAAGGCGTCGGGAAGGAAATCCCTCATCCTTCACTATTCTGATGATGGCGCCTTGTACTTCAAAGGCCGCCTAGTGGTACCTTGCAAGCAGGACAACCTGGATATGACTCGAGAAGGTTATGCAAGAAGCTCATGATCGCCTCTATGTATCCACCCTGGCAGTACCAAGATGTATCAAGACATTAAATCGAGAGATTACGGTGGTCTAATATGAAGCGAGGACATTGCTCGCTATGTTTACGAGTGTGGCGTTTGCCGTCGTATCAAAGCGGAACATCAAAGGCCTCTTTGGAACTCTGCAGCCTATCTCTATTCCCGAATGGAAATGGGACCATGTTGAAATGGACTTAATCCTTTGGTTTTCCCAAATCGCAGAAAGGTAATGATGCTATTCTTGTCGTCATTGACGGCTTTCTAAAGTTGCACATTTACGGCGGTCAAAAAGCGATCACTTGCTAGCCAGACTGGCAGCGCTCTATATGTCGAAATTGTTTCACTTCACGGTATTCCACTTTGGTTATCGAGTTCGGACCGTGGCAGCTTATTCACTTCAAGATTACGGGCAAGTTTCAAGAAGCTATGGGGACTCATTTATCTTTCGATCTGCTTTTCATCCATGATCTCAAGGGCAAGTTGAGCGTGTCAACCAAATTCTCGAAGACATGCTTGAGCTTGTGTCGTCTCATTCGGCAAGAAATGGGAGGAATCTCTCCCGTATGCTGAGTTCTCTTATAATAATAGCTTTCAAGCTAGTGCGAAGATGGCCCCCTTGAAGTGTTATATGGGCGAAAGTGCGAACCCCTCGAACTGGTCGAAGCGGGGGCGTCCACTCTTGGTCC
The DNA here is from genome assembly GCA_021605205.1 of Aegilops longissima. NCBI lineage: Eukaryota > Viridiplantae > Streptophyta > Magnoliopsida > Poales > Poaceae > Aegilops > Aegilops longissima. The sequence goes on along the minus strand of CM038676.1, from coordinate 134,211,714 downwards.
GGATATTATCCAACATGCGAAGAACAAGTCCGCATTATTCGCGAGAATCTCAAGACTGCTCGATCGCGTCAAAAAGTAATTATGACCGTCATCACAAGGACATGGTCTATCAACTTTGGCGAAAAGGCCTATCTTCGCGTTACACCAATGAAGGGTGCTCACCGCTTCGGAATCAAGGGCAAGCTAGCTCCTCGCTATATTGGCCCTTTCACTATTCTGGAAAGGCGTGGAAAAGTGGCTTATCAACTGGAGCTTCCTTCGAACCTTTCTCAGGTTCACGATGTGTTCCACGTGTCCCAACTCCGTCGCTGCTTCAAGGACCCAATCCGAGCAGTGGACCATGAAGTGCTCGAATTGCAACAGGACCTCTCCTATAAAGAGCATCCGGTCCGCATTCTCGACCAAGCTGAACGCCGCACCCGTCAGAAGGCGATCAAATTCCTCAAAGTCCAGTGGTCGAATCACTCTGAAGATGAAGCCACCTGGGAACGCGAGGATCGTCTCTGAGATGAATATCCGCACTCTTTCCTTCTACCTCCTAAATCTGGGACGAGATTTCTTGTAATGGAGGAGATTTGTAACGCCGGATCCCGGTTACATTATTTAGTTAATCGTCGTTTCAAATAAAAAAAATTTATAAAAAAAAAAAAAAAAAAAAGGGGGGGATAAAACCCCAACCGCCCAGCAGCCCGCCCCCTCCCCTCCCCCCCTGGCCCATCTCCTTTCCCCCCCCTTGGGCCAGCCCATGGGCCACCCGGCCCGGCCCAGCCAACCACCCCCCTCTCCCTTATCCCCCGAGGGAGAACCCTAGCCCCTCCGCATCCCCACTCCCCCCCCTCGCCCCCCACCTCCCCGATCCGATCGGGATCGGGCTCAGCGCCCCGCCACCGCCCGCCTCCCGGCGGCGACCCCCCCCCCCCCGCTCGTTCCACGCCCCCCCGCCTCGCTCCTCCCTCCGCCTCCACCGCCCAGGCGCCTCCCTCTCCTCCATGCCCCCCCGAGGCCAGGCCGGGACCGCGGGCCTCGGCGCCCGGCGCCTCGCCCACCTCGGCGTGCCTCCCGCCTCCCTCCCGCCCGGACTGCCCGGCGCCCTCGCGCCCGCGCCCGAGACCCCCTGAACCCCGTGAGCTCGACCTCCTCTCCCCTCCCTCGTCGGCGACTCCCCCCCCTCGGCTCCCTCCGGTCCCCTCCGACCGCCCGGCCCGAGCTCCGAGCCGCGCCCCTCGACCCTCTTCCCTTTCCCTCATGCCCCTGCGCCCAGCCTCATGATTGACCCTGCGCCCGGGACCGTCGCCCCTCGCCCTGCCACCGTGCCCCCCCCCCCGTTCCTTCTCCTCCCCTCGTCGGCCTTCGCCGCCAGGCGCAGCCCCGAGCCCCCAGCGCCCCGATCCCCTCCCTTCCCCGTTCGGCGCCCTCCTCGCAGACGCCCGATTCCCCCCCTTGAGCCCTCAGACTGCCTCCGTCGCCCCCTCTGGCGTGGCGTGGCTTGCGCCGTGGCGCGTGTGTGGCAACCACGCTGGCCGCCCAGCGCTCGCCGGGCAGGTCGCGCCCGATCAGGCAGCGCCAGACCGCACCCATGACGCCTTGCACCCGTGAGGCCACGTGCCATCGACTAGGGGCCCCACCCCAAAAGCGATTAAAAATAAATGTTTTAATTTAACAGAATCGAAAATGATTTAAAAGTAATTAAAATAATTAACTAATTAATTAATTAATTAATTAATTGGATAATTAATTAAACTAATTAATTTTGGATTAGTTAAACCTAATCATTAGCTAATTAATTGGGTAATTAATTAAACTAATTAATCTGGATTAATTAATGCTAATCATTAGTTAACTTAATTAACTAAGTTTAATTAATCTGATTAGGTTAATTAAGCTATTAGTGTATGACATGTGGGACCCACTGGCGGGGTTGACTTAGTCAACCTGTTGGTGATAACGTCGGCATGACCTCATCTTGATGTCATAAATATTTTTCGAAATTAATTAATTAATTAATTAATTCCAGAAATTAATAAAACCTTTTATAAATCATAACTTTTAATCCGTAGCCCGGATTAAAATAATTTCAACATGAAAGTTGCTCGAGCGGCGAGGCGATTCGGATCGCGATCCGTTCGTCCACCGCACGTCTCTAACCTATCGAACCTGCAAACTTTCTCCTCCGGTTCATCTGTCGTGACAGACGTCCGGAGCAGGATAACTTCCGGATGCTTCCCCCTAAACCAGTACCCCTCTTACCACGTTAGGGCACGCCTAGCATCGCTTCTTGGCATGTCATGCATCGTTTTGCATCTGTTATCGTGTATTCATTGTTTCTTCCCCTCTTCTCTTGGTGAACTCTGAGACCGACGCTGCGGTGGCCGTTCGACTACTGTCTTGTGATCCCTCTCTCTTGCGAGCAACCAGGCAAGCCCCCTTTGATCATCCCGATATCGCCCATTCCATTCTCTTATTGCTTGCACTAGATTTTGCTCTTGTTATTGTTGCTCCTATTACATTGCATAGCCTGTTTATTGTAACCTGCTTTTGTTACCTACACCTTATCCTAAACTGCTTAGTATAGGTTGGTTAGATACCCATCGATGACCCCCACCTTGTCCTTGTTGCCCTGCTTCATCATTGAAGACCCGATCAGCGGGATCGAGACCGAGCCCGACACGCACATCACTTCCCTTAGTTGCTCGACACTACTAGGTTACTATCGAGTACCGAGGGTGAAACCTCTGCAAGACGCCGATATTAACCACAGTAGTATAGTTATCGGTTGTGGTCATCGAGGGTGATTTCCTCTTTAACCACTTCGTCGACTCTGTCGTGCAACCCCTCAAGTGTGGACCTCGAGGGTGAATCCTCTTATGTTCACCTTGGCGACTACATTGAGTGGAATACACGGGGTGATTCCTCGTGTTTTCCCTTGATGTTTGGACTCACGGTTACTTGGACTTTACCTTTGTTACTTGGAAAGGCGGGTCGACCACGAGGGTACCAGCGTGTAATGCAGTGATGTGGAGCGGGTTGACACGGAGGGTGCCCGCGAGATACTTACGGCGTGGCGGGCATTCCTAGCCCTTGCCACAAGTCCTCGAGGCAGGCAGCGGGTCACATCTTTCGTGAGTTACGCTTGTTACCGCGTTCCTAATCCACTACGATTTGGATATTTGATCCGAGGGCCTCGGCACGATAGCACTAACCATCCGTGGGCTAAGTATGGGCGTTCTGCGTCGTATACATCAGCGAAGCTTATTAGGCGTCGGCGTCGGATGGCGGCGCGCGGATTGGGCTGGAGCGCTGTTAGGCTAGGTCTGCTTCCGGCCGCCCTCATAGCGTCTTGAGGAGTTCGGGAGATGGCCCATGACCCCTGGGGCATAGGTTTAGTCGGCGCGGCTGGCCTCTCTATTAAGCCTAGGTCGGGTTGCGGCGTATTGTTTGACCGAGGCGGGCATGACCACAGGAAAGTGTGTCGGCGGAGTTAAGCGGCGTGGTGGGTAAGTTGGTGCACCCTGCGAAGAAAACATCTATCGATAGCCTGTCCTCTGATAGCGGACACTTGGAGTTGTATCGATCGATACAACTAGAACTGGTTACTTGAGATGAGACATGGATATGAGCAATGGATTGTGATGATAAGCTGGATAGTATGGCTCTGGGATTTCTTTCTCGCAGGAGTCGAGAAAGGATCTCGGCGAGGTTGATAACACTCTGCTACTTTAAGTTATGTTACTCTACTCCCTCTTGTTTGCTGCAAGATGGTGGTTTCGGAAGATGCTAGTCTTCGTTAGGACTAGGCCTTCTCTCTATTACGGCATTCTGCAGTTCAGTCCTTGATATGGCCTTTACACATATATCCTTGCATATGTAGTGTAGCTCCTTGCTTGCAGTACTTTGGATGAGTACTCACGGTTGCCTTGTTCCCCTTTTTCCCTATCTCTATTCGATTGCTGCAATCGGGCGATGGAGCCAGGATCGAGCGCCACCGCCTCGGCGACTACTACTCGGGCGCCTACTACTACGTGCAGCCCGTTGGCGGCGACCGGGAGTGACCTAGGAGGATCCCGAGGCGGGAGGCCTGTCCTCTTCGTCTGTATCGGTTTGTGCTAGCCATCTTATGGCACCTTGTTTAACTTATATACGTACTCAGATATTGTTGCTTCCACTGACTCGTCTATGATCGAGCACTTGTATTCGAGCCCTCGAGGCCCCTGGCTTGTATTATGATGCTTGTATGACTTATTTTATTTGTAGAGTTGTGTTGTGATATCTTCCGTGAGTCCTTGATCTTGATCGTATACATTTGCGTGCATGATTAGTGTACGATTGAATCGAGCGTCTGAGATTGATATCGAGCCATTGCTGTAGGAATCCCCTTCCAACTCCTTGGCGAAGTCGAGTCTAGACATTGCAAAACTTTTACTAACATGGCTGTGTGTCTTATGGGCTGCGTCGCCATTGGGTGGTATTAGGATCTTTTACTCCTCGACCTTTACTCGGGGCTCTAAACTCTCTTCTACTCGGGTTAAGCGATTTTACTAACTATCACTAGGATCCGTGACCGCATTCACCCGAAGATGGATATAGCCTTAGTTGTTTTTGGAATTGTATTTGAGCAATTTCCACACTGTCATTGACTCCTTTGAAGCGTTTTGTTTTCAGATGGAACCCACGAGGCAGGTCGTGCGCCACACGGCGGCCATTGGTGCCTCGGGATCACTGCGGTGCTAGCGAGATGATGACCTATCGGGTTATCGCTGGCACCCAGTACACCGTCTATGAGGAGTACCGGGACTACAACCAGAGCGATGCAGCGCCATCGTCCACCTCTACTCTCGGGAGTGCAGAGTCCACTCTTGTCTGCACACCGCACATGGTGTTGGAGTGACCATCGATATGGCAGTCCACGATGCTGCTTATGCTGCTGCGACACGTCTTCGTGCGAGTATCGAGTTGGACACCTCCCCTTGGGCACATTGCTATCGCGTCGATGTTGGTGAGGAGGTTACTACTGCTGCCTACACCACTTTGTCACCAGAGAGCCTTTCCACCATCGAACTTTGTTACGCATGCGATGGGCTGGATCGAGCTAACCGAGCTCTTCGCCACGAGTTGTACATCACCCGTCGGCACCTCTACCGTGCTCGGCGCTGATGCACCCTTTGTCCGTTCGGAGAGCTGCGCGTTCTGCGATCTACCCGCCAGACCGTGATGCCCGGGGAGTTGGTTGGCGGGCGTGGGAGGCTACTCTCCGCGCTTGGCCCTTTCACGCCACGGGCGTCGGATTCAGCACCGAGTATCCGCGGCCCTCGGTCAGCGGCGTGGAGGACTATCCTTTGCCGCACTACCAGCTTTGAGCTACTGACTACCTCCATGATGCCGCGTGGGACTGATGTAGGCTTGCTTGTTAGCATTTGATGTATTCGCGCGAGCACTGCGTGCCGCCTATGATGTAGTAGTCTATGTCTTTGGACTCTATGTATCGAACTCTATGCATGATTCCTTTTGTAAGATATGCCAACTACTATGTAGTTTCCATCATCTGCTTTCATTATCGTGTTTCATCATGAATGATTCTTGTCTCTTGCTTATCTTCTCAAATGCTGAACTACCCTGTTATTTAATAGCGGGATGGTTAGGCCAGCAGTCGTGGTCGTGGTGCCAACCTTCCACCACCGCTTTGAGTACATGGCTGGTATGATCCAACAGCTCGAGATGAATCGCCAGTTCATGGAGAACATGATGGCTCAGTTTCCTCGCCCCAATATGAACCAGCACCCAAGCGGGACAACTCTGCGAGAATTCATACGCTGAACCCGGCGTGTACCGCAGCTCAACTCAGCCTTTGGATCTTGATGGTGGCTCCGTGACATCACCTATGAGATGGAGTGCGCTAATGTCCCCCCTGCCAGCTATGTCACCTTTGCTTCCTTCTTCTGAAGGGACCCGCAGCTCAATGGTGGGACAGCCACCGTCGTACTCTGCCGGTTGGGACACTCATCACTGGCGGACTTCGAGCTGCCTTCGCGCCGCTTCATTCCTCAAGGGTCATGGACGGAAGAAGCGTGAGTTCATAACCTCACCCAAGGCAACAAGACTGTTGAAGCCTATCGTGAGAGTTCTTGGACTTGTCTCGCTATCTTTGAAGAGGATATTGCAAGCGATGCACGCAGACAAGAGAAGTTCGTGATGGACTTCAAGGCGACATCAAGCTCGCACTTCTAGTGTGCGACTTTGCTGATTTCGCCACCTTGGTGAACAAAGCTATCAATGTCGAAACTGGTGCGCAGGAATACGAGCTCTAACAGCGCAACCGTGACACCGGCTCATCTTGGGCCCGTCCTCGCGAAGCGCAAGATATGGATTCCCAATAGCATGTACCAGCCCAATGCATACGCTTGAAGCGAACTATGCTACACCTCGTGCGCCTACAACTAAGCGGCGAAGCTTCCAGCTCCACCACCCCAAGCTCTGTTCCCACCCCAATAATGGCTTATGCTTGGTGCGGACAGCGAGGCACCGTGCTAGAGAATTGCAACGAGAACCAGAATCAGTGGCCCTTCCGGCGGCTGGCCGTGGAAACAACCGAACCGCAACAACAACGGCAAGTCTTATGGGAAAGCTCGGGCCAACCACGTTGAACTGAATGAAGCTCAAGACCAGCCTGCTCTTGTGATGGGTACCCTTCTCGTAAATTCAGTACACGCATCTGTTTTATTCGATTCGGGAGCATCACATTCATTCATGTCGAAGATTTTGCATTCATGCATGGCCTTAAGCGAAGACATGAATGCTTCACTATTAGTACACACCCCAGCGGGCCAATGTCGGACTTCCATGATTTGCAGCAGCGTCCCGTTGAAATCGAAGGAATGGAATTCCTTGTCTCTCCTATCGTGCTAAAGTCTTGTAGCATTGACCTCATTTTGGGGATGGATTGGTTGAAAGCGCATCTGGCGACAATCGTTTGCGCCACTAAGACCGTCCATCTGCTGCACCCTTCGATGAAATCGTGAGCTACAATGCTCGTGCGGTTCAAAATGCGAGGCAAGGCTCTATGCATTGAATGCATTGAGCGCCGCACCCTCGAGGGAATTGAAAACATTCTGTCGTTTGCGATTTCCAAGGCGTCTTTCTGAAGAACTTCGAGGATTCCCCGCTAGGGCTGTCGAATTCGTCATCGACTTGAAACCAGGCACCACTCCTATAGCCAAGCGTCCCTACAAGATGCGCGCGCATGAACTCCTTGAGCTAAAGGAGAAATCGACAAATCTCTTCAAAGTGGTTTCATCCGCCCAAGTTGCTCTCCTTGGGAGCACCTTCTCTCTTTGTCAAGAAGAAGGATGGGACAAACCGATTGGTTCAAGACTACCGTCCTATAAATCAAGCTACCATTGAGAATAAGTATCCTCTTCCTCGGATCAATGATCTTTATGATCAAGCTGGCTGGTTAAATCGGTGTTCTCGAAACTTCGACTTGAGGTTGGGTTACCACCAGATCCGTGTTCGCGAGGAGGATATCCCCAAGACCGCATTTGTGACTCGTTATGGTTCATACGAGTACACCGTCATGTCTTCGGCAACCAATGCTCCAGCCACCTTCTCTGCTTTGATGAACTATATATTCATGGATTACCTCGACAAGTTCGTCGTGGTTTATCTGGATGATATCTGATCTATTCAAGAATGAAGAAGAACATCTTGAACATCTTCGTCTTGTCTTTGGAAAAGCTACGAGAGCATCAACTCTATGCCAAGTTCTCCAAATGTGAATTCGGCTTCCGAAGTAACCTATCTTGGGCATGTCATTTCTAAGGATGGTATTGCCGTCAACCTGAGCGAGTTCAGGCTATTCTCGATTGGACTCCTCGAAGAGCGTTAAGCAAGTCGAAGTTTTCTCGGTCTCGCTTGACTATTGCCGTCGATTCGTCGAGAACTTCTCCAAGATTGCCGAGCCTCGACTAATCTATTGCATAAAGCGTCAAGTTTCAATGGGCGAGATAAGTGTCGGGAAAGTTTCCGGGAACTCAAGGACAAGCGACAACTGCCCGATGCTAGCTCCTCCCGATACTAAGAAGGACTTCGTCATTTTCTGCGGCGCTTCTCGTCAAGGATTAGGCGGTGTCCTAATGCAAGATCGCAAAGTGGTTGCTTATGCCTCTCGACGATTCGCCCTCACGAGGAGAACTACCCAGTTCACGACCTCGAACTTGCTGCTGTCATTCATGCGCTAAAGCGATGGCGACATTACCTTCTCGGTAATCGTTGCGAGATCTACTGACCACCAAAGTCTGAAGTATCATTTACTCAGCCAGACCTGAACCTCCGTCGGCGAGAGATGGATGGAGAGCTATTGCAGACTTTGATTTGGGAATCTCCTATCGCCGAGCAAGGCTAATGTGATGGCTGATGCCTTGAGCCGCAAGTCTTCTGCAACCACCTTGAGTTCACAAAGTTCAGCCCTCACTTGTTGAAGAATTCAGCAGTGAACCTCCATATTGTTCCTCGGGTGCACTCGCCCCCTCCTCCGGAGTTCCGCAAGATGAATCTCCGTGTTGTTCCCCGAGGATCCCTCTTTACCCTGGCTGTTGAACCCGATCTCTTGGGCACCATAAAGACAATGCAGGATCGACTCGAGGTCTACAAGCTTAAACAAGGCGTCGGGAAGGAAATCCCTCATCCTTCACTATTCTCGATGATGGCGCCTTGTACTTCAAAGGCCGCCTAGTGGTACCTTGCAAGCAGGACAACCTGGATATGACTCGAGAAGGTTATGCAAGAAGCTCATGATCGCCTCTATGTATCCACCCTGGCAGTACCAAGATGTATCAAGACATTAAATCGAGATTACGGTGGTCTAATATGAAGCGGGACATTGCTCGCTATGTTTACGAGTGTGGCGTTTGCCGTCGTATCAAAGCAGAACATCAAAGGCCTCTTTGGAACTCTGCAGCCTATCTCTATTCCCGAATGGAAATGGGACCATGTTGAAATGGACTTCGTCCTTTGGTTTTCCCAAATCGCAGAAAGGTAATGATGCTATTCTTGTCGTCATTGACCGGCTTTCTAAAGTTGCACATTTTACGGCGGTCAAAGAAAGCGATCCTTTGCTAGCCACTTGCAGCGCTCTATATGTCGAATTGTTTCACTTCACGGTATTCCACTGGTTATCGATTCGGACCGTGGCAGCTTATTCACTTCAAGATTACGGGCAAGTTTCCAAGAAGCTATGGGGACTCATTTATCTTTCGATCTGCCTTTCATCCATGATCTCAAGGGCAAGTTGAGCGTGTCAACCAAATTCTCGAAGACATGCTTGAGCTTGTGTCGTCTCATTCGGCAAGAAATGGGAGGAATCTCTCCCGTATGCTGAGTTCTCTTATAATAATAGCTTTCAAGCTAGTCGAAGATGGCCCCTTGAAGTGTTATATGGGCGAAAGTGCGAACCCCTCGAACTGGTCGAAGCGGGAGCGTCCACTCTTCGTCCGGATATTATCCAACATGCGAAGAACAAGTCCGCATTATTCGCGAGAATCTCAAGACTGCTCGATCGCGTCAAAAGAGTAATTATGACCGTCATCACAAGGACATGGTCTATCAACTTTGGCGAAAAGGCCTATCTTGGCGTTACACCAATGAAGGGTGCTCACCGCTTGGAATCAAGGGCAAGCTAGCTCCTCGCTATATTGGCCCTTTCACTATTCGGAAAGGCGTGGAAAAGTGGCTTATCAAGCTGGAGCTTCCTTGAACCTTTCTCGGGTTCACGATGTGTTCCACGTGTCCCAACTCCGTCGCTGCTTCAAGGACCCAATCCGAGCGATGGACCATGAAGTGCTCGAATTGCAACAGGACCTCTCCTATAAAGAGCATCCGGTCCGCATTCTCGACCAAGCTGAGCGCCGCACCCGTCGGAAAGGCGATCAAATTTCTCAAAGTCCGATGGTGAATCACTCGAAGATGAAGCCACACAGGAGCGAGGATCGTCTACGAGATGAATATCCGCACTCTTTCCTTCTACCTCCTAAATCTCGGGACGAGATTTCTTGTAATGGAGGAGATTTATAACGCCGGATCCCGGTTACATTATTTAGTTAATCGTCGTTTCAAATCTGTAAAATTTAAAAAAAAAAAAAAAAAAAAGTGGGCGGGGGGATAAACCCCAACCGGCCCAGCCAGCCGCCCCCTCCCCTCCCCCCTGTGGCCCATCTCCTTTCCCCCCTCCTTGGGCCAGCCCCCATGGGCCACCAGGCCAGCCCAGCCAACCACCCCCTCTCCCTTATCCCCGAGGGAGAACCCTAGCCCCTCCGCATCCCCACCCCCCCCCTCGCGCCCCACCTCCCCGATCCGATCGGGATCGGTCTCAGCCCCCCCACCGCCCGCCTCCCCGGCAGCGACCCCTCCCCCGCCGCCGTTCCACACGCCCCCCCGCCTCGCTCCCCCCTCGCCTCCACCGCCCTGGGCGCCCTCCCTCTCCTCCCCCCCCCCCAGCCGAGGCCGAGGCTGGGCCTCGGCGCCCGGCGCCTCGCCCACCTCGCCGGCGTGCCTCCCGCCTCCCTCCCCCCGGACTGCCCAGGCGCCCCGCGCGCGCGAGACCCCCTGAACCCCGTGAGCTCGACCTCCTCTCTCCCTCCTCGTCGGCGGCCCCCCCTCGGCTCCCTCCGGTCCCCTCCCGACCGCCCGGCCGAGCTCAAGCCCGGACCCCTCGACCCTCTTCCCTTTCCCCCGCGGCCCCCGCGCACCTCATGATTGACCCTTGGCCCCGGGACCGTCGCCCGCTCGCCCGCCACCGTGCCCCCCTCCCGTTCCTTCTCTCCTCCCCTCGTCGCGGCCTTCGCCGCCGTGGCGCGCAGCCCCGAGCCCCCCAGGCTCCCGATCCCCTCCTTCCCCGTTCGGGCCCCTCCTGCCCGCCAGACAGCCGCCCCTTGAGCCCCGTGCCTGCCCTCCGTCGCCCCCCCTCACCGGCGTGGCTGCTTGGCCGGGGCAGCCGTGTGGCCGCCTGGCCGCCCAGCCAGCGACCGGGCAGGTCGCGCCCGTCAGGGCGCCAAGACTGCACCCCATGACGCCCGCGCCCGAGGGCCACGTATGCCATCGACTAGGGGCCCCACCCCAAAACGATTAAAAATAAATGTTTTAATTTAACAGAATCGAGAAATGATTTAAAAGTAATTAAAATAATTAACTAATTAATTAATTAATTAATTAATTGGATAATTAATTAAACTAATTAATTCGGATTAGTTAAACCTAATCATTAGCTAATTAATTGGGTAATTAATTAAACTAATTAATCTGGATTAATTAATGCTAATCATTAGTTAACTTAATTAACTAAGTTTAATTAATCTGATTAGGTTAATTAAGCTATTAGTGTATGACATGTGGGACCCACTGGCGGGGTTGACTTAGTCAACCCTGTTGGTGATAACGTCGGCATGACCTCATCTTGATGTCATAAATACTTTCGAAATTAATTAATTAATTAATTAATTCCAGAAATTAATAAAACCTTTTATAAATCATAACTTTTAATCCGTAGTCGGATTAAAATAATTTCAACATGAAAGTTGCTCGAGCAGCGAGGCGATTCGGATCGCGATCCGTTCGTCCACCGCACGTCTCTAACCTATCGAACCTGCAAACTTTCTCCTCCGGTTCATCTCGTCTGACAGCGTCCGGAGCAGGATAAATTCCGGATACTTCCCCTAAACCGGTACCCTTCTTACCACGTTAGGCACGCCTAGCTTCGCTTCTTGGCATGTCATGCATCGTTTTGCATCTGTTATCGTGTATTCATTGTTTCTTCCCCTCTTCTCTTGGTGAACTACTGAGACCGACGCTGCGGTGGCCGTTCGACTACTGATCTTGTGATCCTCTCTCTTGCCCGAGCAACCAGGCAAGCCCCCTTTGATCATCCCGATATCGCCCATTCCATTCTCTTATTGCTTGCACTAGATTTTGCTCTGTTGTTGTTGCTCCTATTACATTGCATAGCACATTTATTGTAACCTGCTTTTGTTACCTACACCTTATCCTAAACTGCTTAGTATAGGTTGGTTAGATACCCATCGGTGACCCCCACCTTGTCCTTGTTGCCCTGCTTCATCATTGAAGACCCGATCAGCGGGATCGAGACCAGCCCCACACACGCACATCACTTCCCTTAGTTGCTCGACACTACTAGGTTACTATCGAGTACCGAGGGTGAAACCTCTGCAAGACTTCCGATATTAACCACAGTAGTATAGTTATCCGGTTGTGGTCATCGAGGGTGATTTCCTCTTTAACCACTTCGATCGACTCGTCGTGCAACCCCTCAAGTGTGGACCTCGGTGAATCCTCTTATGTTCACCTTGGCGACTACATTGAGTGGAATACACGGGGTGATTCCTCGTGTTTTCCCTTGATGTTTGGACTCACGGTTACTTGGACTTTACCATTGTTACTTGGAAAGGCGGGTCGACCACGAGGGTACCAGCGTGTAATGCAGTGATGTGGAGCGGGTTGACACGGAGGGTGCCCGCGAGATACTTACGGCGTGGCGGGCATTCTAGCCCTTGCCACAAGTCCTCGAGGCGGGCAACGGGTCACATCTTTCGTGAGTTACGCTTGTTACCGCGTTCCTAATCCACTACGATTTGGATATTTGATCCGAGGGCCTCGCACGATAGCACTAACCATCCGTGGGCTAAGTATGGGCGTTCTGCGTCGTATACATCAGCGAAGCTTATTAGGCGTCGGCGTCGGGCGGCCTTGGCGGATTGGGCTGGAGCGCTGTTAGGCTAGGAGTGCTTCGGCCGCCCGCATAGCGTCTTGAGGAGTTCGGGGAGATGGCCCATGACCCACGGGGCATAGGTTTAGTCCGCGTCTGGCCTCTCTATTAAGCCTAGGTCGGGTTGCGGCGTATTGTTTGACCGAGGCGGGCATGACCACAGAAAGTGTGTCCGGCGGAGTTAAGCGGCGTGGTGGGTAAGTTGGTGCACCCTGCAGGGAAGAAAACATCTATCGATAGCCTGTCCTCTGATAGCGGACACTTGGAGTTGTATCGATCGATACAACTAGAACTGGTTACTTGAGATGAGACATGGATATGAGCAATGGATTGTGATAATAAGCTGGATAGTATGGCTCTGGGATTTCTTTCTCGCAGGAGTCGAGAAAGGATCTCGGCGAGGTTGATAACACTCTGCTACTTTAAGTTATGTTACTCTACTCCCTCTTGTTTGCTGCAAGATGGTGGTTTCGGAAGATGCTAGTCTTCGTTAGGACTAGGCCTTCTCTCTATTACGGCATTCTGCGATTCAGTCCCCGATATGGCCTTTACACATATATCCTTGCATATGTAGTGTAGCTCCTTGCTTGCGAGTACTTTGGATGAGTACTCACGGTTGCCTTGTTCCCTCTTTTCCCTATCTCTATTCGATTGCTGCAATCGGCGATGGATCCCAGGATCGAGCGCCACCGCCTCGGCGACTACTACTCGGGCGCCTACTACTACGTGCAGCCCGTTGGCGGCGACCGGGAGTGACCTAGGAGGATCGAGGCGGGAGGCCTGTCCTCTTCGATCTGTATCCCAGTTTGTGCTAGCCATCTTATGGCACCTTGTTTAACTTATGTGCGTACTCAGATATTGTTGCTTCGCTGACTTCGTCTATGATCGAGCACTTGTATTCGAGCCCTCGAGGCCCTGGCTTGTATTATGATGCTTGTATGACTTATTTTATTTGTAGAGTTGTGTTGTGATATCTTCCGTGAGTCCTTGATCTTGATCGTACACATTTGCGTGCATGATTAGTGTACGATTGAATCGGCGTCACATTCTTGGGACCCACCAGCTACATCTTCGCACGCAAGGAAGTGCGGCGATCGGGACCCACCTGGTGAAGCGTATGTAGCGTTGTCATTCTGGTCATGACGTATGCGTATATCTTGGTCGATGTAGAGGCGCGCGCGTGTCGTAGTAGAGCGCGCGACGTAGCATGTACACATCGTCAAATGGCGGCGGTGTGGAAGAAAGAAAATCTGCCACGCACGCACATCTGGGCGGGGTCTCGACGCCTACTCACGCGACACGTGCGGCCAGGGCTCGTGTACATGGCTGGGTCGAACGGAGAAACAACATCATCGTCGTGTTCATGGGGAGCCAATTGGCTGGGTCGGAACGGAATGCGTCGTCGTGTTCATCGGGAGGGATTGGACGGAAAACCCGATGGAAACGAGGCCTGGCATACCGCGGAACGGAGGAAACGGACTTGTGTTCGACCGTCCACGTTCGAAACGGGATCCTGTTCATCGGGAGGGGTCTAGTGTATCGCAAAACGGAGGAAACGGACCTCCTACGGTTGAAACGGGGGTCCTATTGATCGGGAGGGGTGTGGAGACCGCAAAAGCGGAGAAATAGACTTGTGTTGGGCGCCACGGTCAAGCAGGGGTCCTGTTCATCGGGAGGGTGTGGCGTCTTGCAAAGCAGGACTCCACGGGATCTGTTCATCTCCACCGTCGACCCCTCCGGCCTCCACAGACTCTGTTCATCCACCGTCGACCTCCTCCGGCCTCCACTGCATTGTTCATCCACGGGCTCCTGTTCATCCAGCCTCCACCGCACGCTACTCCACCGGCTACTGTTCAACCAGCCCTCTCCACGGGCTCCTGTTCAACCACCCCTCCACGGGCTACTGTTCATCCAACCCTCCACCGTCTACTGTTTATCCAGCCCTCCACGGGGTGGTCCTGTTCATCCAGCCCTCCACGGGGTCCTGTTCATCCAGCCCCAACTGGCTCGATCGATTGGGGTCCTGTTCACCCAGAGGCAACACCACGAGGTCTGTTCATCCACCCCACGGGAACTGTTCATCAAACCCCCAACAACGCTCCTTTGTTTATCGAGAGGCAACACCACGAGGTCTGTTCATCCACCCCACGGGAACTGTTCATCAAACCCCCGCCAGCGCTCCTTTGTTCATCCAGAGGCAGCATCGATCGGCTTGATTAGCTTAGCGGTAGCAAAGGAATCGCTCGATTGGGTTTAGTTAACAGCCATCGATCGATCGCCGGGTTCGATGAAGCGTAGCTGCGCAGGCAATCGCTTCGGGTTCGATTAGAGCCCAACGCCCGCACCCATGCGCGTGCATGTACGAGAAAGCAGCGCATCGCTCGGCCCCGACCACCCACCGTAACCGGGAACACCCTGATATTTTCCTCGCCCTCGCTTCTACCATGATTTTTTTCCATCATGGACGGCCCAAAGAATGTCATGCAGCTGCGTCTCCGGCCCGATTTTTTGTCATAGAAGTAAGAGCCCACCACATCTATGATACCGGGTTTTATCACAGTTATCGTCATAGAAGTGTCATAAGTATGGAAGAATTTTTTTATGTTCGGCCCAAAATGTCACGGATGTGTCTTTTTTTGTAGTGAGGTTGTCAGGACCCCGATTCCAAGTCACATCGATCTAGCCGGTAACACCTCATATCACTTTGCGGCCTCACGCACGGTATTCCCACGGGTGTCGCCTTACCATGGCCCGGGACCGTTTGCATCTTTTGGCTCACGTATATGATAGTGTCGCTAGCATCCATATGACAGAGAACCCGGGCCGACATGGCTAGTCGTGAACCCAAAGCGACACTAACCCATGGGGACAGGCATACATGAATCACATCGAACATGTCGGTCATCAATGTATGAATCCGATGCATGTATTTGGGCTAACAGGACTCCGGTAACCGGGCTGTAGCAGAGCTAGGCAGGACTCCGGATATCACCGCGTGACATTTCCCGAAGAACAGACATAAGGCGAAGTGAAACACATGCCCGCCAGATCAAGTGTCCAAAGCAGCGATCTTTGGGCTAGCGAGACTCCGGTGAACCGGGCTGTAGCGGACTACTATCGCTCGAGGAAGCACTAGACTACATTTCCCCATATGAGAGGTTGCCAAGGATAAACAACTAGATTGTCGGATCCCACATACCAAGCATTTCAAACATACACACAATATGCTCAATATGTGTAAATACAACATGGCATCACAACATAACTCTCGACTCAAATATTTATTCATTAGGCTCGAGGGGCGAGATATTACAAACATGGGTCTCATGACCCAACTTTTCGAAACATACAAGTCAAAGCACAAGCGGAAGCTTAACATGTCGATCTGAGACATCTACAAATGAAAAAAGTGAGAAGCGACTATCTACCGAGATCTGCCGAGGCACAAGATCGTAGCTGAGGTAACAAGCTAAGCGTCGAAGTCCAAGCGGAACTACTAAGACCAGCGTCTCTCGCAAAACATAAAATAAGCAAATGTGAGTACAAATGTACTCAGCAAGACTTACATCAGAACTAACTACATATGCATCATTATCAACAAAGGGGGTGGTGGAGTTTGACTGCAGCAAGCCAGCTTTGACTCGGTGGCTATCTGAACTACATTGCAAGTAACTCTTTTGAGGTGGCGCTACGAGTCCACATATTCACCATATCAATACACCACTATGGACCGCTCCCATCTCCCTCACGAACGCCATCCATAGCACTCATGCTTATCTTGCGCATTTTAGAATATCCACTTTCACTTGTCTATGAACTGTTATAGGCAACCCGAAGTCCTTTTCACGGACACGGCTATTGAATAGATCATATTAACCTGCAGGGTGTACTTCTTCACACACGCTCTCACCACTTACGCCGTTTACACGACATGTACTCGGCAAACTTCAGCGGAAGCCTAGCGTGGGTGTCGGCCACGGCCTACCTAAACGCTCAAGTCCCTAGTCAGGTTTATCGCCTATTCGGGTTCCATCCGCAGGAGTCCGGCCGAGGTTTCCACTACGGCCCTGAGCGATGTGTGCAGGGTTCCCGAGATACCAAGCGGGCATTGGTACAGGCCACGGTGTATCTACCGCATCATAGCCCACCCCTAGGGTCGGCGCCACGCACGGCCTCCAACACATATCCTACAAACACGAAACTAGTTGCAACTCACGGACGAGAGAACAAGGGTGGTTAAGAAGCCAAGAGGGTCCATTGGTTTCGGGCCCAATGCGTGGTAATGCTGTTTCATGGATCACAAACACAGAACTCAGTTCACGAGGGCGGCTGCAATGAGACAACCCACCATGTACTCCTACATGGCCTCTCACCTTACCTTTACCAAATCGTGTTCACACACTTAGCTCACACATAGTAGGACATGTTCACACACCATTCCAATTCATTCCCGATGAATCAGACTGACTCAACTCTAAGCGATGGCAGGCATGACAAACAAGCATGAATGAGTAGGCACAACAGGCTCAAACAACTCCTACTCATGCTAGTGGGTTTCATCTAATTCTTGTGGAATGACAGGTCATGCAGAGGATAAAGGGTTCAGCTACGCAGCAAGTAACAGATGAGTCGTTGTTGTCCTAATGCAGTAAAAGAGAGCAGGAGCGAGAGAGTGGGATTGTATCGGAATGAATAAGGGGGGTTTTGCTTGCCAGGCATTTTTGAAGATATTATAGCTCTTCATCGGTGTCATCGAACTCATCGTCGGAACCACGTCTATCGGGAGGGGACAAACAAGAAGAAACACAATCAATGCAATGCACAAACAAATGAATGACATGTCATGTTAAGGAACTGAATTGACCTAATGCAGCAGTAAGCCAAGTTAATTGAAGTGGAATTCAAACAAGGTTAAACTCCAACTCCAAATGCTATTTCATAAATTGCCCTAATCATGATTCATCCTATTCAGTGAGGTTAACTTGTTCAATCATGCATGAAAGTGGTACAGATGGATAGATTGGATTTTTCTGATCATTTTTCATATATAATTTATTTCATTTGGAGTTACGGATGAATTTATATGAAGTTTACAAGTTTAAAACATTTTCTGGAATTTCTAAGTATTTAGAATTAAACTAATTCCAGAAAATGAATTACTCGTCGGCGCTACATCATCATGGCGTCAGCGAGTCAGCAGGGCAGCCAGGTCAACTCTGACCGGTGGGTCCCGCGTGTCGATGATTAGACTAACTAACCTAATTAAAATTAACCCTAACTAACTTTCGGTTAGCCGGGGCGGCCCCTGCGTCGATGACCTGTGGGGGTCAAATCCTGGTCAGCAGGGGCTAATCCACGTGGCGAGTCACGGGCGAGCCGAGATGGCGGAGGGCTCGAAGCGCTGCTCGGCGACCAAATGAGCGGCGGAGGAGCTCTATCGTAGCTGGAGATCTCGCGCATCTAACGGTGTAAGAAGCAAGGTGGGGTGGTGCGAGTCGGCGGCGGCGAAAGCACGAATCTGGCGGCGGCGAGTTGGGATTAGTGCGGGTTAGCGCTAGGAAGCACGGGAGGGGGGAGCTACTGGTGGATACGGACTCCTGGGGCAGCTAGGAGCATGATGCGGTGCAAGGTCATGGCTGGGTCGAGCTCAGGCCACGGCGGCGACATCGCCGGCGAAGCCGAGCTCTCGGGCTCGATAGGGCAGCGGCTAGAGAGGAAAATAGAGCACAGGAAGAGAGGGGTTGGCGGAGGAGCTCACGGCGAGGTCGATGAGTAGCTCGGCATGCTCGGGAAGGCGGACGGCGTCGAGCATCTCCGGCGATCTCGGGCGAAGGTTGAAAACGACGGCGTCGGCGTCCTCTGCGAGGCTCAGCGTCGCTTGGCGGTGAGGAGGAAGAGGGGTCGGCGAAGCTTTTGGGCACGTCGGAGAAAGAGAGGGAAGGCGGCGGCGGCAGCAGCAAGCGGGCGGCGACGGCCTTCGGGTCGAGGGAAAGCAAGCGAAGAGCGGGGTGGGGCGAGTGAGAGGTCAGGCGGATCAGGCGACACCGGGAGGCGTTCAGCGGCGTCGAAGCGGTGACCGAGGCGTCTGGAGAGCGAGCGAGGTGGTGGCGTGGCGAGCTCGGGCGCGTGCGCCGTGTCCCTCCTCTGCCTACTGGCAGAGGTGGGCGATGACTGGCAAGGTGGGTTGTTGGGCTGGGCCAACTGGGCCAGCTCCAGGTAAGACAGGTAGTCTCCCTGTCTCTCTCTCTCTCTCTTTTATTTCTCTTTTCTATTATTCTGTAAATTTTTAGGGCTTTATTAAAATACCTATGCACTTTCAAAAATCATGAGACTGCTTGTGGCCACTATTTGGATTATTTCCAATAACCAGAATTTCAGTTCATGAATATTTGGACATTTAATATAATATATAAAATTTAAATGCCCAAATGCAAATAAGGTATGATTTAAATCAGAGCCCAATATGTCATGGAAAATGTGCATCACCTCACAGTTCTTGTTTCGGCATTTTCCAAGAATGATGAACATTTTGGAAGTCATTTGGATTTCTTGGAAATATTTTGGTTGAACCTAGTGAATTCCTTTAATGCTAGGGTTTAGGCAATCCCCATTTCAAGTTTCTTAGAAATTTAAACATGATGACATGATGAGCAATCAAAGTCAAGCAAAGGCCGATCTGGGCTGTGACAGCTCACCCCACTAAACAAGAATCTCGTCCGAGATTCAAGGCGTGAGTAAAAAGTCGGAGGGTCACAAGCTAACACGATCTTCACGATCCAACTGTCCTTTTCAAGATGTTGATTCATTGCTTCATATTGATCTTGACGTCTTTGCTTTCGAGATCTTCATCCAACATGATGGCGACAGAAAGAAACTCTATAGGAAACGGTCTCCTCGAAGATCGAGCACTCAAGATCAACTCGTGGAATGAGATGTTGAAACATCTTGAGTTGAGACACAAAACACATCGAGAGGGATGGAAGAACAAACGACGGGGTTTGATTGGTTGGCAACAATTCTACGCTTAGAAAGATGGTGGATGGTGTCAAGGTGGCGAGGAAATATTTACCATGATCGCGTAACGGGGCACCTCGAGAAAGATGACTCGTAGAATTATTCCCTCAAGTGGCAAAAATAATTACTTTTGATTCAGAGATCATTGAAACTCTTTATACCAGCCTAAGGCAATCACCATCGATCGTTTGGCGGAGTTCAAAGGAATGGCATAACTAGATTTGAATGGATGATGTGGACTATCTTGTTGAAGGCAAAGCAATAGATGATTTTGCTTATCATCGAAATGGATGGGACCCATGGTAGGACCACTTTTGAAGATGATCTGGGCAACAATTCTTTGGGGTGCAAGCTGGAAACATAGCATAAATCTTTGGGAATGTTTCAACCATCATATCTGCTCGAGATTCAGATCTCGTTGGTAGCAGGACATTTCGCACAGCATGTCCGAAAAGGAAAGGTTGCAACACAAATCGACAAGATGACGTTGCGAGATTCTCGGGATATGAACTACGATAGCAAGCTCCAAAACATGAGCGGTTACGCTACATACATGTGAGCATGTTGTCCAAGACAAGAATGACCACATAGTAGTCTTACAATAAAATACTATCGAATTCTGGTTGGGAACCATCGTCGAGGATATCAAAGTCCTTGCATAGGGCATGCTCTTAAGAAGGAACTTCCTCTCCTTGAACAATTCAATCAGTGGCTTGGTGTGCTAGGAATACATATGGAATGAAGGTTGCAAGTCTCCAGACCACA
The DNA here is from genome assembly GCA_021605205.1 of Aegilops longissima. Taxonomy (NCBI): domain Eukaryota; kingdom Viridiplantae; phylum Streptophyta; class Magnoliopsida; order Poales; family Poaceae; genus Aegilops; species Aegilops longissima. Next base: position 134,191,169 of record CM038676.1, on the reverse strand, counting down.
GAATACTTCGCACATATGCATGACTGATTTGGGATGATTCCAAAGGAAACAAAACAAACCTTTCTCATAATCATGGCGGCAACTTGCATCAAATGCACATGAACTAGAGGAAGTCACTTCTTCCATCCAAGCATAAGCTTCATGAACGGCACATGAAGGCATTGCTTACAAAGTTTCCAACACTAGGTTGATGTTCAACATGAATCATGGGGGAGACAAAATGCTCTTGATGGGCTCAACAGACAACTCATCGAATTTCCATATCTTTGGACTTCCACCATCATGTGAACACGGTGATAGTATTGGTCGGACCAAAAGATATAATGGTGTATGCTCGAGGATCAACCACGAGTAAGACAACATTACGAACATCGTTGGTTCTGATTTGACTTGACGATAGCCCATACTTGAGTCAAGGTTTGGACAAGACAATAGATTCAACAAATGATCACAGGAACCATTCGATGAAGATATCATCTTTCTTCAACACACACTACACAAGAATATCCCTTTGGAACGAACTAAGTTAGGCAAGCTTTTATCTTCCAACTCTCCAAGTTGTTGTCTAGCTTAACCAACTAGCTCGAGGGATATCCAACACAGATTCTTGGAGAAAGGGTGGTTCACAAGAAACCAACTTGATCACGAGCTCAACATAACAGTCAGGAAACAACCCGGTAACACTTCCAAGAAGATATTTGGAAAGTCACGAACCACCGGTATGTTACTAAGCTCGAGAACAATCTTGCTTTTGAGGGCAATACGATATGATCAAATGAGTGAGGACTTGACAAGATCCTAACTCATCAATCGAAGTGTGCACCAGAAATAAGGACTAGGTAGCACGATCAATCTTAGGATGATGATTTAATAACCAACACGCTAAGAACGAGGATATTGTCCATTAGCTACCAAGCAACGAGTTGCTCGGAGTATTGATTTCACACATCACAATTCACTTGTCGGCATTCCGGTTACAACAACTCGGGACCGAGGAATGAATAATGATGGCGAGAAGTATCACTGCGTCAAGAATTCATAAGAGAAGGTGCAATTCTCATGACGTTCCTGACATAAAGTGGGTAATACTTCAGGATAGAACAGAATCAAAAGCTGGATGGCACTTTGATCTGCAGAATACAACTGCTTTGACCCAATCCTAGAAATGGACAAGGTACTGGAGTTTGTTTCTCCTAGTCATTCCAGAACAGAATGGCTTGACGGACCACAAGAGTAAAAGGGGCACCAATGAACACAAATGCACACATACTCTTGGTTATCAACTGATAGAGGAGGGTCAGAATATAACTAAAGAGAACAACCCAAAGGAACATATAATTTTCTGAGTTGTGGATGCACAGATTAGTATGTCGAGCAAAGCTCAACATTTCTTCCGGATAATCCATGCAGAGAAGGTAGAACTGGCAGATTCGCAATTATGGATGGAGAACTCATCGAGAGCACTGTGATTGTGATCCTTCGGTTCCGCGAGGCACTTCTGCCTTATTGGTTCATGGTATTCGAAAGAAAGAAATACTACGACCTCGAGGACTAATGCAAAGGTTACTAATAACCTAAGGGAGCTAGCAATTACTATCAACATGAAGTAAGTAGGGTGAATCTCGGGTTCAAGAACCCAGGATTAGAATGCCTACTAACTAATAACATCACGGGATGCTTCCAAGAATAATGGCCAGAATCATCACACTGGGAATACAAAAGCATTGCTAAATTGCTAGGTGACTTCCTAAACACCTAGGGTCATAATAATAGCTCCAACATATATGTCGAGGCAGAAGGTACCGCAACTCACCGATTAGTGTGCTTATCCTAACCCAAAGGAACAACGGGGTGGAAAGAAGGGATTTTGCAAATGCATCAGACTAATTAGAAACATGGGATGACTCGGACGGCATAACGGCTATAAATGCTCAAAAAGATTTGAGACATCCTGCAAAAAAGGTGGCATAACCACTCAACATCACAATATCAAGGTTCCGAGATCAACTTGAGTTATCATACGAAATAGTAGGAACTGAGCGGGGCTTAAAACCAACAATCTTAAAGGTCTATGGATTAGTAACACGTCATCCTCGATAGATAGATGAGAAGCCTAGTTCTTAAACCCGTAGAAGAGAAGAGGTTGACTCGGATCGAAGGCCATGAGGTATAAGGAGCAAAAAGAGCCTTACGTTCCTTCCACAACCAATTCCCTTACATAACTAAAGCATTTCTAGACACAACTTCGACCAGTTTGGCTTGGTAATCCTCTGAGCGATCAGCTCGATACCAACGCTGTCAGGACCCGATTCCAAGTCACATCGATCTAGCGGTAACACCTCATATCACTTTGCGGCCTCACGCACGGTATTCCACGGTGTCGCCTTACCATGGCCGGGACCATTTGCGTCTTTTGGCTCACGTATATGATAGTGTCGCTAGCATCCATATGACAGAGAACCCGGGCCGACATGGCTAGTCGTGAACCCAAAGCGGCACTAACCCATGGGGACAGGCATACATGAATCACATCAAACATGTCGGTCATCAACGTATGAATCCGGGCTGTAGCGCTGGGCTAACAGGACTCCGGTAACCCGGGCTGTAACAGGCTAGGCAGGAATCCGGATATCACCGCGTGACATTTCCCCGAAGGGACAGACATAGGAATGAAGTGAAACACATGCCGGCCAGTCAAGTGTCCAAAGCAGCAGTGCTGGGCTAGCAGGACTCCGTGAAACGGGCAGAGCGGACTACTATCGCTCGAGGAAGCACTAGACTACATTTCCCCATATGAGAGGCTGCCAAGGATAAACAACTAGATTGTCGGATCCACACATACCAAGCATTTCAAACATACTCACAATATGCTCAATATGTGTAAATACAACATGGCATCACAACATAACTCTACGACTCAAATATTTATTCATTAGGCTCCGAGGAGCGAGATATTACAAACATGGGTCTCATGACCCAACACTCGAAACATACAAGTCAATGCACAAGCGGAAGCTTAACATGTCTCGAGTACACATCTACAAATGAAAAAGGCTGAGAAGCGACTATCTACGAGATCTGCCGAGGCACAAGATCGTGGCTGAGGTAACAAGCTAAACGTCAAGTCCAAGCGGAACTACTAGCGAGACCGGCGTCTCTCGCAAAACATAAAATAAGCAAGCGTGAGTACAAATGTACTCAGCAAGACTTACATCAGAACTAACTACATATGCATCATTATCAATAAAGGGGGTCACTACTAGAAAAACCACTACTAATGGCGCACCTAATTTGGCCATTAATGGCGCATCACTGGTGCGCCATTAATAGCACGCCATTAGTAATTTTACTAATGGCGCACCTCCAGTGCGCCATTAGTATCAGTATACTAATGGCGCACCACCGGTGCGCCATTAGTATATGCCAATCGCCATTAGCATGCCTCCCGAGGGGCATGTATACCAGTGCTTTGGCATACTAATGGCGCACCACCTCGGATCGCCATTAGTAATCATGACATACTAATGGCGCACTACCCATGATCGCCATTAGTATGATTGTCATACTAATGGCGCTTTGTCATGTGATGCGCCATTAGTATGAATATTAGGTTTTTTTTTTTATTTTTTTTTCTTTTGCACAGGTTACAAAATGTATAATTTGACAAAATATAGACAGCACACATCAACAATAGATTCATCAAATACAATAGAAGATTAGTCTTTGAATACAATTCATCATATTAGTCTCCGAATACAATTCATCATATTAGTCTCGAATTGAAAAGACCGAACAAAGATAGAACATTATATTACAAGTCTCGAGACCGCGAGTAGCGAGTTTGTCTTCACATTACAAGTCGATATCGATCATCTAAACTACCATCACATAGAAGAGAGTTGCGGTCATCACGATGAAACTTCGTCTTCATCCGGTTCCTCAACGCTCCCTCCTCTCCCGCTAGATAGCGGGCGTATCTAGATTGGCCTCGTCCCTAGTGGTGTACCCTTTGTAGCTGTTACCGCTGAATCGGTGAACCTGTCTCCGACACTCCTCCCGGTCATCGAGACTCGGGAACCTTACCCTTGTACACGACATACGTCGGCATCCCTATGCACTAGCCAAACGTAAACGTTAGTACCAATTCACAGACAATACATAAGCAATATATAAGTATGCAAATGAGCGATCGGAAGAGAAAAGCAAGACATTAATAGCATCGATTACATCTAAGTTGAGCGACTCTCGAAACCAAAGAGACATACTACAAGTTCATTAAAGTTTAATTACAACATGAGCCAATCGATGTTTGAGAACTAGACAACTCGACTCAAGGGACGGAGCGTGGATGAAGCCACCGTCTATCGTGGGAGTCATGAAAGAACGGGCGTTGTCATCCTGCATTTGTAGCATTGTGTCGATGTCACCGTTGGACGGTTGATTTCGAGGTAGAACTGCCCGAGGTACGAAGGACATCTTGATGGATGATTTCCGCAAACTCCATTTGGATGCGAAAGAATTCTTGTCGGAGGTCCGCGTCTGGATTGCCGACACGCTCGCGGCCCAATCTTGGAGTTTACTCGGTAGCGAAGTTGATGATGGTCCCGTCGATCGCCCGCATGTGATGGATGGCGTAGTAGGCACCCTTCGACCGCCCGGCGGCTGCTTGACGCAGCGAGCGTCGATTGTGGGAGAACACATGCTTGCCGTGCTTACGAATAGGCCTGGTGAAGGTGCCTCCAGATTTGGCGTGGCCGGGAGAACATCATCAAGAACCTTCTTGACATTTGTGTAGTCTACGTTCGATCGACGGTCCGGTCGAAATCGTGGCCATGGAATATTTGGGGCTTAGGAGGATGGCGTGCAACGTGTGTCACCGCAGAAAACACGGAATGTTAAAATAAAACGATCGAAATGTAAGAATTCATATGTTACGGGCGGTTGAGGGAGGACTTACTCGGGAAAGTAAGGCACGAGGAAGTTATCCTTATCTTGGTTTGCGAAATGCGCCTTCGAGGTAAGAACTTCGCGACTTGCGGTCCCAGCGCTGCCCAAGATCTTGCACGCATGTAGAAGGGGTCAACTATCACGATGTCCGGGGTCTTGTCGCGAATGATCCGCATCTCCATACTCGCGAAAATAGCGAGCGAAGGTGTAGTGCAGCGGATGAAGGTTCAACATAGCGTGGATGTCATCAAAACGCAGGACGATCGACGCCCGATGGAGTTATCCACAAAGCCCTTGCCCTCGGCACCTTGGCGCGAAAACCGGTATGCCACATCCTTCTCCACGAGACGCCGCTTCTCCAAAGAAAGAACAACATCATGCAGACTCCGCATAGCACGGTTGCAGCATTGAGCATATTTGTCGGTAGCATCGCCCTACCCGCCACATGCACCCTCCTCGAGATATCCTGCGGTGAAGGTGGCCCGTTCGAGCACGGATCGTACTCGGTGCGGCTGGCTCGCACCCTTCTTAGTCTTTCTTTTGCGTGCCTTCTTCTTCTCTGTAATGGGACCGAGTTTTGCTCACGGACCGCCTTCTTGAGTGTGTTGGGGCTGATAATATTTCACACCTCGCCTATCTCGAGGCTCGGTGAAGTCGGCGGTGGAGGCGTCTCTCGAGAGCTGAACGCCGCGGCGCTGTTGCAACTTGGCTTCTCCGCAGTACGAGCTAGATCGCACACGTCTTTTGTTGGGTTTGGTTCTTGAGAAGGAGGCCCCATGAAGTCGCCATCGCACCCATGCTCGGCAAAATCTTGATCGGCGTTGCCAAATGTATCATAGTCGCCGCCGTCGTCGTTCGATCCATGCCATATGCATGTTTGGATCCGATGGCATAGGGATGTCCGCACCGTTCGGCGGTCTTGCCATGGGGCCGACTTGGCGCCGCAGACGATGGCGGTGTGTCTTTGGGGTGGTGTCCCCGCCCCAAACGAATCTGGCTCTTCGCCAAAGCAGTGCCAGCTCAGCGGCGCCGAGGGTCATCACGTCATCATCGTCGGCCCGACGGGTCGATTCGGAGGTAACAAGTCGTCGCAGCTGGCAGCACCGAACCAGTTGAACCCTAAACAAGTTGGGTGGCATCGGGTACCGTGGAACAAGGGTTGCCGGTTGAGCGATTTTTCCCTTGGCGACATCGACCAACTCGTTGTTCACGAAGTGGAGGAGAGTGCACGGAACGCCGGCGGCGCCCTGCGAAAACATGTAGGGCGTCAGGATGCCCGATCAAAGGCAAGGAGATGAAGTCCTCGGCGAGAGAGGCTTAATTAGTTACCGTGATGATGGCGTCGAGCTCGGCTAATGTAGAGGCACCGCCAACGGCGGCGTGCGATTGACGGAGGGGCTTGCTGCTGAGAGGTGCGGCGGCGTACACCGGGTGCATTAAGCTCCGTGCGGCGTCGGAGACACCAATGCCGCCTCCGGAGGCACCAATGGCCCCGCCATCGCATTATGCGAGTTGCTGGCCGTGAAGCTAGGAATCGGGCGGCCCTGTTGGCCGCCCGCAATCCACGCACTCAACCCGAGATCAAGGTAGGCACAAAGGCGGTGATCGTCGCTCGAGTCGTTGTTCCACTTGCTCTTGGACAATCTCCGAATCCGGCACTGTGCCTTGAGTTCTTGAACCTCTCGCGCCCGGCTTTCCGAGCTGGTCTTTTCTCCTTCCGCACACCAGCGTATAGTATGACCCCATTTTGTCGACAAGCCTTTGCCGGCCACACGACCAGGTGACGTCGGCTTCATCGAGCTTATCCTTGTTCTTCATTACATTCAACCCCTATTTAGAGTGGTGTCCCAAGGGTTGCTCTGAGTCGACCCAGCGCCATCGCTTTCGATCGCTGCGGAAGGAATGTGAACCATTTAGAAATTGGCTTCATTAATTAGAATGCAACCATATGGAGCTAATTACGCGGGGTGTATTCCTTACTAGAACAAGCTCAAGCTGCCCGGTCTTGGATCCGTGGTAAGCTCCTTTGTTTTGGGTCCTTCTTGTACCGGGCCCGACAAAGTTCCTGGTCCGCTTGTCACCGTATGTATCGAAGAGGCGGTAGGCCTTGCTCGCACGGTCCGCCTCCTCCTTGTCCCATATAGGCTCCGCCACTCTGAACCGCCGGGACCGAGTGTGTGTTCCCCTATGTTCAGCTCCGCATTTGTTTCCCCACTCACTTGATTGGGAGCTTGCGGTGCTCGAGCAATTGATCTTGAAGTCGTTGTAGTCATCTTGGTGATCGAAGGATTTTCTCCTTGATCTTCGATAACTCTCACCTTTCTCGATCATTCTCTTCACATTGCTTTTCCAAGTAGACAGGGCCTTGCTCATCTTCGTGAGGGCAGCATTGTTCACTTTATTCCCTTTGAGGCTTGTGTTTTCAAATTCAGCGGGAACTTGTATCGTTCGTGCAACCGTGAAGAGGAGGTTGCAAATTCCCTCGGTCGGGATGCCTCGGGTTCTCGGTGTTGATCGAGGCGGTGCTCGGACAATGCACCCGAGCTGAAGCGAGTACCCTTGACTATTCGTTCGGCGCCGTTGGATTCCGTTGGAGTCCACTTGATAACTTCCTCCTTGAGGGTGCGGAGCACGATCGAGGCGCCGTCCTTCCGTTGCCTCTTCGGTTGGCTGCCATCCAGCGTGCGCCGCCATCATCGATGGTGGCATCCTCGGCGGCACCATCAATGGTGGCATCGGTGTGGTCATCCTCGGCGGCACCATCCGTGGTCTCGGGATCGGTGGGAAAGCGGCGGCCTCATACAAGTGAGGTTGTTCCTCCATCTCTGGGACAGCTCCGAGAATGCCTTGCCGCCCGAACCCCGGCCTCATCGTTGTGGGCCATGTTTCTCTCTAAATAGAAACAAAGTTTGGTCAAAAGTTGGTTATTGTCAAGGAACAAGATCTCTAAGTTGACCAAATAACCTAATTCTCGAGGAATGTCGCCAAAAGTTGGTTATTGTCAAGGAACAATTGAGAGATGTTTGTGATATTGCCTAGGTGTTTTGGGATAGAACCTGTTTGTGTGTTGTTGCTAAGGTCCAAGTCCACGTTCTCGTGGTAACCTAGTTCTTGAGGGTGTGTCTAGAAAGTTCACTCTTCTTTTTAGAAGACAAGCGTCTGAAATGGTATTGCCTTTCCTTAATTTGTACTATTTTTCATTGTGCTGAATACTTATGTGGGTGAGTGTATCTGTAATTACTTTTTACTACACCGCAGGTGTTCAAACACATGTCAAGCAAGGGTGTCTGAGTGTGTGAATAAAATAATAAACTAATCCAACCACTAAAGCAAATTAATTTTATTTAGGTTGAGAATCGGGCACCTTCTAGGTCAAGAAAATTGGGAATGACCTTTGCTAATTTTCTTGACCTAGGAGTGCCCCATTCTCAACGAAACGAAATTAATCAACGTTTCAGGAGAAAGGGTCATTTAGAAGATCACAAGTAGCAGCAGCATCACTTGACAAAATCACAACTAGCAACAACATCACAAGTAGTACAGCAGCCTTTATTTACACAAAAATATCAACGTTTGCAGCAGTAAGGTAAGATGCTTAAGTCCAAAGACTCCAGCCTTTATTTATGAATGTACAAAGGAAAGATGCAAAAGATTAAGTGGTACACAATTAAAGCAAGGAAAGAAACATGTAGATCTGATAGAACCAATCCTTTGGTTGGCTAAGTTGATGAATTGTTACAGAGAAACAAAAAAAGGATTTGACTCCAAACCAATGTCGAACTCTACATCAAACACAGCCATCGAATGTTTAGAACATCTTGGTTCAAAAATCACAAAGAGGCTCTAATAACATCAGGCATTGGCACCGTGTCGGCCCCTTCATCTAAAATCACAAAGAGGCTCACGATAACCTGCCAATACCCTGAATTTTTCTACAGGTTCCATCATAATCAACAAAGAATCTCGCAGACACACCTATCGGTAGGTAGCAAAATCTTAAGATTGGAACAATGTGTGATACAACCAAGCATGAGCTACTAAACCAAACCCAACACCAACCTTTGGAGGGTTGTTTTCCTGAAAACACAAGAACAATGATCATGGACAACATAGGGTGTATATAACATGCATCACGGTCCTGTAAGTTCAATTATGAGTTCGCCGAGTGGTCGAGTAATGGGTGCACGAAATATCATGCAATTATCTCCATGAAAGATGCAGGCCGTTGACAAATATCAACCATACATGTCCCCATCTATTCATAGTACCGAAGGACGAGCTGTCTAGCATGAGCATATGCACGATTGCAAGGTCACGGACGTTTTACAAAATGCCCGGAGAAAGCATGAAAAGAAGTAGTATCCGTAGTTCGTAAAATAGAAATAAAATATATTTTCATATTATATCAATGCTTTCTTTTTGGAGTTGGAGGGAGTAGTTAAGCATAAGCAAACACGGAAATTGACGGTTGTGAGACGTCCATTTCTTACAATGTCATTGAGCCATGAAGAGTCGGAGCCCGATTGAAAGGTCCTTGGACATTTCGGAAAAATGCCTAGGACGAGCATAAATCAGCAAGTTGTAATGCCGTGATGAGCATAAATCAGCAATTTGTAGCTGTACTACTACTTAAGCACAAGCAAACACGAATATTGCGGTCGACAGAGACCTCCATTTGTTGCCATGTGATCCGAGCTAAGAAGCCGCAAAAGTAATGAATTAAATCATGATGCAATCTGGCAAGGCATTATAAAACACCCAAAACGTTGGCAATCTAAGTATGCATCGGGCACTTAAAATGTTAGTGGTCTACATCCACGAGTAACGCAAGCTCTCTACATCTCGTCATCTAACTTGATTCGCGATCGACCAAGAACACAGAATTTAAATGTGGCAGCAATCAAAAGGCGAGACCTTTTAACAGCTTGGTTAATTATGCATCCACGCAACTGATTCTTGAATGCCACACACCTCAACCAAGCAGTGATAAAACAGGAGGTTTGGTTCCAACAAGCAAATAGCAGTTCGATCAAGCAAGAAGCTGCTTATTGTTGCTTGAAAAAGCAGCAGAAATCAAGAAGTCTTTTGTCCACAGACAAGAGATGTGGACGGTGAAATGAGAGGAGGGGAGGGAGGAGGGGAGGAGGAGGGGAGGAGGAGGGGAGCTCACGGGGTGGTGGTGCTCCGCGACGGTGGTGTGGACGGGCGGCGTCCGGGCGGCGGGTCGCGTCGCGAGGCGGCGTTGGGCGGGTCGAGGTGGGGCAGCGGGCGTGGGCGGGTCGAGGGGCGCTGGGCGGCGGGCAGCGCCGAGGCGGAGTCGGGCGGCGCCCGGGCGGCGGGTCGCGTCGAGGCGGCGTCTGGGCGGCGGGTCGCGTCGAGGCGGCGCTGGGCGGCGTCCGGGCGGCGGGTCGCGCGAGGCGGCGCTGGGCGGCGGGTCACGCCGAGGCGGGCGTGGGCGGCGTCCGGGCGGCGGGTCGCCGAGGCGGCGGGCAGCGTCGAGGTGGCGGGACGGTGGCGTCGAGGAGAGGGAAGGCGAGGAGAGGGCAAGGGCGAGGGCGAGGGAGGCAGGGGCGGGCGGCGGCGGCGGTGGATCGAGAGGAGAGGGAGGCTGGCGAGGGGAGAGGAAGGGGGATCGGGCGAAGGGGAGAGGGCAGGGGATCGGGCACAATACTAATGGCGCACCTCACCGTGGTGCGCCATTAGCATCCATACTAATGGCGCACCTCACCGTGGTGCGCCATTAGTATTTTTTTTATTTCAACTCGAGCCAACAGGTTATGTACTACGAGAACTTATCCACGTCAAGCCCACTCTACTAGCTCGGTGGTCACAGCAGTTCTCACACCGGGAGGTCCTGGGTTCGACTCCTGTGCTCCACAAATTTTTTTAGCATTTAAAAGTTGTTTGATACTTATTTATGTTTAAATATGTTCAAACTTGTTTAAATAATAACAGTAATATTTTTTATAAGACAGTAGCATTTAAAAGCTGTTTGATACTTATTTTTTTATAAGACGGTGCTGGGTGCAGGGGGTCGGGTGACGGCGGTTGAGTAGGGGAATCGAGGTGCAGGGGGTGGCGGCGGCCGGTGGATCTGGGGGTGCTCGGCGGGGACCGGATCTGGCGAGGTGGGATAGCGATCGAGATGGAGGGGGATCGAGGTGGGCTCCACAAATTTTTTTAGCATTTAAAAGCTGTTTGATACTTATTTGTGTTTAAATATGTTCAAACTTGTTTAAATAATAACATAATATTTTTTTATAAGACAGTAGCATTTAAAAGCTGTTTGATACTAATTTTTTATAAGGCGGTGCTTGCTGGGTCTTGTCGGCGCAAGTGTTGAGTACGTGGGGAATCGAGGTGCGGGGGTTTGTGGCGGCGGTGGATGGGGGTGCTCGGCGAGGGGACCGGATCTGCGAGGTGGGATAGCGATCGAGATGGAGGGGATCGAGATCGAGTGTCCATGAAATTTAAAATATTCATGATAGTTCAAAAGTACCCATGAAATACAATCGAGAAATGAAGGCTACGATTTAAATACAATCGATCTTAGCTAGCTATCTGTTCACAATCTTCTTGCCCTTCTTTTTCGCAAATGGAGTTCTTACGTGGAACGGACGTCCTTTAGGTAGGGTGGTCCTGCTTCTTCTTGTGGTGTATGCCGCTACTTCATCATCGTCGTCATGTTCGATCCTCGGTCGCCGTGATTTGTCAAGTCTTGCTCATTGGCTACTCCATCCATTCCGATGATCTTCCTTTGCCTCTCCTCACGACAACACGACCGGGCTTTAGCGGGTCGGTAATGAAGAAGCATTGGTCCACTTGGGAAGCCAGTACCATGGCTCATTTTTCGCGGTGACGTATGCGCGCGGTCTTGGATTTGGCTTCGTATAACCATGGTGGTGAAATACCGGTCTTCTTTTATGATGTTCTTGGCCCATCGACACGGAACATGGGACCTTCTCTCCAGCGTAGCTCAGCTCCCAGATCTCCTCGATCCTTCCGTAGTATCTGTCCTTGTCGTTACGGTGTAGGATTCCATCGTTACCCGGAGTTCGATAACCATCGCTCTTCATGTCCTTGGCCTCGTGTAGAATGTGTAGTCGTTGATATCGACGCCTCATAGGTCATCGAGGTTGTGCTCGGCGCTCGTGACAAGGCGAATATGAGTTGTTCTTCCGCGGAAGAATCCTCATGTAAAGGGTGCGACGAGCGTATGCTTGAACCAACGCGTGAAACATGAGTTGTGCTCTTTGAGTGTATCTCCGTCCGTCCTCTGTTGGCCTCGGTCATTGTACGCCTTTTTAATAAAGGTTTTGTGCTCTACCACCCAAGGATCGACCACGTCTATGTGTTGTAGCGCGACTAGGTTTGCTCTTTCAAAGTCGGCGAGTCGACCCTCGAAGTCGACATGCATTTGCGGCGACCCTCACGGTGACCCCATCCGGCGAGCCTGCCGAGGTGCTGTTGACGGCAGACCAACGGGTTCTCGATGCCTAGATAATTCGTGCGAGAGGAGATGCACTCTTGATCGAAAAGCCCCGGCTATGCTTCCTTTCGACGTGACATGTTGCGAACGTATCCTTTGATGACACCATTCATCCTTTCGAATGGCATCATCTTTGTGCGAGAACGCCGCCCGAGTTGGATGATATCCTCCACTATATGGACCAGCAGATGCACCATAACGTCAAGAATGCGGGCGGAAGTACATCTCAAGCTCGCATAGTATCACCACGATCTCTTCCTGTAGCCTTCGAGTTGCCTCACGCCAATCGACTTCCGAGATGACGTCAAGAAGTTGCATAGGCCAAATAGCGTTTCACGGACGTGCGCGCCCATGATCCCACGGATTGCAACTGGAAGTATCTGCGTCATCGACCGACGTGACGGTCGTGAGACTTCATCCCGCTGAACTTCGCTTCACTGGGTCTAGGTATCTGCTTATCTTCCCAGCAGAATCAGAAGGAAGTTTTACTCCTAGGAGGCAGGTGAAAACTGCTCGATCTCCTCGACTTAGAGTGAAGCACGCGGGAGGGTAGTCATTTCCGGTCTTCTTGGCCTTTTGCCTTTGCGACGACTTTTCGTGTCCCGCCTCATCATCATCATCATCATCATCATCATCATCATCATCATCATCATCATCATATATAGCGTGAAGCTCCCGCCGATGCCCATTGATTTCAAGTCCGCCCTTGCTTTCGCCCATCTTTGGTCCTCTCGCATGTTGAGCAGGGTACCAAGCAGACTCTCGCACACGTTCTTCGTGATATGCATGACATCAAGGCTGTGAGGCACACGGTGGATCTTCCAAGACGGCAAGTCCCGTAAAACAGACCTCGCTTTCCATACCTTCAGCAGCGGCTCTGGCGCCTTCGCTTCTTTCCGGCTCTGGCGCCTTTTGCTTCTTTCGGCGGTGGGCGTCTTTCCAATTTTTCAACAGCTTGTCTATTTCCTCGCCGCTCCTCGTACAGGCGTTTTGGGTTCGGTTTCACCATCGAACAGATCCTTGCGTTTCCTCCACGGGTCATCGTCGCGAAGCCACCTTCGATGTCCCATGAACACGGTTTTCAAGACCCGGATCTCTATCTAGGCTGGCGATCGTTGTGTCATCCATGCACCTTACGCATCCGGAAAATCCGTGGACTACCTGCCCGCGAGATATCCGTAATCGAGATAGTCGTGCACCGTCGTGAGCAAAGGCGGCTCTCATAGGAAATATTCTTCTCCGCGGCGCCCCACGATTGGTGGCGTTTTCCACAACGTGTCAAGCTCCTCTTTCAGCAGCCCCGGATCTGATTGATGTCGTTCCTGGTTGTTTCGCCCTTCAATTAGCATACTCATGTGAATGTACTTCCTCTTCATGCACAACCGGGGAAGGTTGTACATCCACACAAACACAGGCCGGTGCTATGTGTGCTTCTCGCTTCCAAACGGATTGACTCCATCGGTGCTCGTGCCAAAGACGATGTTCCTTGGATCGTTCCCAAATTCGAGTCTTGAAGTTCAACGCTTACACCGCTCGCATCCTTAGGGTGACTCAAGATCTTGTCTTTTTATCTATCTCCGGATCATTTGCGTCATCTTCCCGCTTCTTCTCCTCCCTATCCGCGTGCCAACGCAGGAGCTTTGCTACCTTAGGGTCCGCGAAATAGCGCTGCAGACGAGGAGTGATCGGAAAGTACCACACCACTTTTCGAGGAGCTTTCTTCCTCTTCTTGTATCGAGTGACGCCAAGACACCGGACATATGGTAGACTCCGCGTGCTCGTCCCGATAAATGATGCAATTGTTCATGCACACATGGTATTTCACGTCGCGGTAAATCGAGAGGACACACGATTTTCTTCGCCTCCTCAAACTGGTCGGGCACTTGTTCCCCTTGGGAAGACGTTCGTGCGAATGACATGTTCTCGTCGAAGCATCGTCGGTCATTTTGTGTTTTACCTTCATCTCTCGAGCCATGAGCGTTACTTTCGGCGGTATCCTCGGGCCTGCATCCTTCATACAATGGAGTAACCGCGTCTAACTCAAGTTGATCCATCTTGGATTTCTCTCGGCGGCAGCTCTTGCGTTATCCGTCCGCTTGAGAAGCAGCTCTTGAATATGAGGGTCCTGCACCCAGCCCATCGATGGTCCAGCGTCGTGCTCTCTCCGCGGCATCATCATCTTCATGATCATGCTCGTCGCTTTGCTCCGCATCTTCCTCATCATCATGTCCTGCATCTTCTACATGATGGCGTGTACAACATCACGTCGTGATCATCTCCGGGATTCTTCGTCTTCTCGCCCGCCCGAGCCGCGGTGGTTGTCATGCTGCCCTTCCTCATTTCTTGCCCGCCCGCATGGACGACTTCGTAGTCATCTTCATCACCTTGCCACCGATAGCCATCCATGAAACCACGCAACAGCGGTGGTCCCGCACCTGCCGAATCCGGGTCCGCAATAAGGCTCTTCACTTGCATCTTCGACACGGACATCTTATCTCCGTCTCGTTCTTTTGAAGCATCTCGCCTTCGCGGACCTCAAAACCTATTCACGATGCCTTCGGTCATCGTATGCGGACCATGGTCGTCATGAGGTAGAGCAAAACGATATTTTAGAACCAAACAAAATTTGGCATGACTTTCCTAAAAATAGGACCAAAAGAATGCTTAATGCCAAAATTCTCACCGAAACGGAAATGAATCAACGTTCCGGCAAAATATTGGCAACTATAGCATTTCAAATACCGGTACACCTCCAAACACAAACACATATGCAACACCACAAACATATGCAACACCACGAACATACATAGATCTAGCTAGGCCGTAAAAAGTGCATGTGCACATTGTTGTAGGGAGAACAACCTAAATATAGCTTCCCCCCTTACTTACCTATTAAAACAAGGTAATTTAACCACTTAATTTGAATGAATCTATGGTGGAAATGAGGTGAAAAATAGGAGGCACCCGAGACAAGGAGGAGGTGGAGAGAATGAAGTGGGGAGAAAGTGAGTGTGTGGGTAGGAGAGGCTGTCCCAAATATCTTGTTGCTGCCCACTTACTAATGGCGCACCTCTTGCATGGTGCGCCATTAGTAGTTACAACTACTAATGGCGCACTTAAGCAGGATGCGCCATTAGTATGTTTGGATAGGCGCACTAGTTCAAAAAAAAATTCTATACTAATGGCGCACCCATCGTTGCAGTGCGCCATTAGTAGTTACAACTACTAATGGCGACTTGGGCAGGATGCGCCATTAGTATGTTTGGATAGGCGCACTAGTTCAAAAAAAAATCTATACTAATGGCGCACCATTGTTGTGCGCCATTAGTAGTTACAACTACTAATGGCGACTTGGGCAGGATGCGCCATTAGTATGTTTGGACAAGCGCACTAGTTAAACTTTTTTGATACTAATGGCGCACCCATTGCAAGGTGCGCCATTAGTAGTTTAAACTCTAATGGCGCATCAGATGGTGGTGCGCCATTAGTATATACTAATGGCGCACCATCTTTCTGGTGCGCCATTAGTGTCAATCCCATCTATAGCCCTTTTTCTAGTAGTGGGTGGTGGAGTTTGACTGCAGCAAGCCAGCTTTGACTCGGTGGCTATCCTGAACTACGAATGCAAGTAACTCTTTTGAGGTGGCGCACACGAGTCCACATATTCACCATATCAATACACCACTATGGACCCGCCCCGTCTCCCTACGAGAACGCCATCCATAGCACTCACGCTTATCTTGCGCATTTTAGAGTATCCACTTTCACTTGTCTATGAACTGTTATAGGCAACCCGTAAGTCCTTTTTCGCGGACACGGCTATTCGAATAGATCATATTAACCTGCGCAGGGTGTACTTCTTCACACGCGCTCACCACTTACCGCGTTTACACGACATGTACTCGGCAACCTTCAGCGGAAGCCCAGCGTGGGTGTCGGCCACGGCCTACCTAAACGCTCAAGTCCTTAGTCAGGTTTATCGCCTATTCGGGTTCCATCCCAGGAGTCCGCCGAGGTTTCCACTAACGGCCCCGAACGATGTGTGCATGGTTCCCGAGATACCAAACAGGCATTGATTTGCGGCCACGGTGTATCTACCGCATCATAGCCCACCCCTAGGGTCAGCGCCACGCACGGCCTCCAACACATATCCTACAAAACCGAAACTAGTTGCAACTCCCGGACAGAGAACAAGGGTGGTTAAGAAGCCGAGAGGGTCCATTGGTTTCGGGCCCAATGCGTGGTAGTAACTGTTTCATGGATCACAAACACGTAACTCAGTTCACGAGGACGGCTGCAATGAGACAACCCACCATGTACTCCTACATGGCCTCTCACCGCTACCTTTACCAAATCGTGTTCACACACTTAGCTCACACACAAGAGGACATGTTCACACATCATTCCAATTCATTCCCGATGAATCAAACCTGACTCAACTCTAAGCGATGAGAGGCATGACAAACAAGCATGAATGAGTAGGCACAACAGGCTCAAACAACTCCTACTCATGCTAGTGGGTTTCATCTAATTCTTGTGGAATGACAGTCATGCAGAGGATAAAGGGGTTCAGCTACCGCAGCAAGTAACAGATGAATCGTTGTTGTCCTAATGCAGTAAAAGAGAGCAGGAGCGAGAGAGTGGGATTGTATCGGAATGAACAAGGGGGGTTTTGCTTGCCTGGCATTTTTGAAGATATTATAGCTCTTCATCGGTGTCATCGAACTCATCATTGGAACCACGTCTATCGGGAGGGGACAAACACCGACAAACAAGAAGAAACACAATCAATGCAATGCACAAACAAATGAATGACATGTCATGTTAAGGAACTGAATTGACCTAATGCGGCAGTAAGCCAAGTTAATTGAAGTGGAATTCAAACAAGGTTAAACTCCAACTCCAAATGCTATTTCATAAATTGCCCTAATCATGATTCATCCTATTCAGTGAGGTTAACTTGTTCAATCATGCATGAAAGTGGTACAGATGGATAGATAGGATTTTTCTGATCATTTTTCATATATAATTTATTTCATTTTGGAGTTACGGATGAATTTATATGAATTTTACAAGTTTAAAACATTTTCTGGAATTTCTAAGTATTTAGAATTAAACTAATTCCAGAAAATGAATTATAACGTCGGCCTTCGTCATCATGACGTCGGTGAAGTCAACGGGCAGCCAGTCAATGACCAAAGTGGGTCCGCGTGTCGATGATTAGACTAATTAACCTAATTAAAATTAGCCCTAACTAACTTGGTTAGCCGGGCGGGGCCTGCACGTCAGTGACCCAGGGGGTCAAATCCCTGGTCAAACGCTGCTCCGGCGACCAAATGAGCGACGGAGGAGCTCTATGCGTAGCTGGAGATCTCGCGCATCTAACGGTGTAAGAAGCAGCAGATGGGGTGGTCTGAGTCGACAGCGGCGAGCACGAATGCGGCGGCCGGAGTTCGGGGTTGGTGCGGGTTAGCGCTAGGAAGCACGGAGGGGAGCTCTTGGTGGATACGGACTCGGGCAGCTAGGAGCATGATGCGGTGCAAGGTCATGGCTGGTCGAGCTCAAAGCACGGCGGCGACATCGCCGGGCGGCCGAGCTCTCGGGCTCGCGGGGAGCGGCGGCTAGAGAGGAAAATAGAGCACAGGAAGAGAGGGTTGGCAGAGGAGCTCACGGCGAGGTCGATGAGTAGCTCGGCATGCTCGGGAAGGCCGGACGGCGTCGGAGCATCTCCGCGATCTCGGAGCCGAAGGTTGAAGACGGCACGGCGTCGGCGTCATCTGCAGGGCTCCGGCGTCGCTTGCGCGGTGAGGAGGAAGAGGGGTCGAGGCGAAGCTTTGGGCACGTCGGAGAAGAGAGGGAAGGCGGTGGCGGCGCAAGCAGCAAGCGGCGGCGACGGGCAGCCTTCGGTCCGAGGGAAAGCAAGCGAAGAGCGGGGTGGGGGCGAGTGAGAGGTCAGGCGGATCGGGCGACACGGGAGGCGTTCAGCGGCGTCGAAGCGGTGACAGGCGTGCATTGACGAGCGAGGTGGTGGCGTGGCGAGCTCGGGCGTCGCCGTGTCCCTCCTCTCGCCTCTTGGCGAGGTGGGCGATGACTGGCAAGGTGGGTTGTTGGGCTGGGCCAATGGGCAGCAGCTCGGGTAAGACAGTAGTCTCCTCTCTCTCTCTCTCTCTTTTATTTCTCTTTTCTATTATTCGTAAATTTTAGGGCTTTATTAAAATACCTATGCACTTTCAAAAATCATGAGACTGCTTGTGGCCACTATTTGGATTATTTCCAATAACTGAATTTCAGTTCATGAATATTTGGACATTTAATATAATATATAAAATTTAAATGCCCAAATGCAAATAAGGTATGATTTAAATCCAGAGCCCAATATGTCATGGAAAATGTGCATCACCTCGTTAGTTCTTGTTTCAAAGCATTTTCCAAGAATGATGAACATTTTGGAAGTCATTTGATTCTTTGGAAATATTTTGGTTGAACCTAGTGAATTCCTTTAATGCTAGGGTTTAGACAATCCCCATTTCAAGTTTCTTAGAAATTTAAACATGATGACATGATGAGCAATCAAAGTCAAGCAAGGCCGATCTGGGGCTGTGACAGAGGTGACATGATGTAGAGGGATAAACCCCATCTTTTTATCCTTGATGGCAAACAATACAATGCGTGCCTTGTTGCCCCTGCTGTCACTAGGAAAGGACACCGCAAGATTGAATTCAAAGCTAAGAACTTCTCCCATTGCAAGAAAGATCAATCTAGTAGGCCAAACCAAACTGATAATTCGAAGAGACTTGCAAAGATAACAAATCATACATAAAAGAATACAGAGGAGATTCAAATATTGTTCATAGATAATCTTGATCATAAACCCACAATTCATCGGATCTCGACAAACACAACGCAAAAAGAATTACATCGAATAGATCTCCAAGAAAATCGAGGAGAACTTTGTATTGAGATCCAAAGAGACAGAAGAAGCCATCTAGCTAATAACTATGGACCCGAAGGTCTGTGGTAAACTACTCACACATCATCGGAGAGGCTATGGTGTTGATGTAGATGCCCTCCGTGATCGATTCCCCCTCCGGCGGAGCACCGGAAAAGGCCCCAAGATGGGATCTCACGGGTACAGAAGGTTGCGGCGGTGGAAATAGGGTTTCGTGGTGCTCCCGGATGTTTTCGGGGTATATGAGTATATATAGGCGAAAGAAGTCGGTCAGGGGAGCCACGAGGGGCCCACGAGGGTGGGGGCGCGCCTCCCTGCCTCGTGGCTTCCTCGTTGCTTGCTTGACGTCCACTCCAAGTCTCCTGGATTGCGTTTGTTCCAAAAATCACTCTCCCGAAGGTTTCATTCTGTTTGGATTCCGTTTGATATTCCTTTTCTGCGAAACACTGAAATAGGCAAAAAAACAGCAATTTGCACTGGGCCTTTGGTTAGTAGGTTAGTCCCAAAAATAATATAAAAGTGTATAATAATGCCCATTAAACATCCAAAACAGATAATATAATAGCATGGAGCAATCAAAAATTATAAATATGTTGGAGACGTATCATATTCACACATGTACTAAGTTTCCAGTTAATACAATTTTAGCATGAATAATAAACATTTATCATGATATAAGGAAATATAAATAACAACTTTATTATTGCCTCTAGGGCATATTTCCTTCAACATTAAGCAATATCGGTTCTCTAGAATCATAAGCACGAAATAACCGCATCGACATTCGTCTTGTTTCTTCCAACTAATCCTTAAATGACCCATAACCAGAAGACCCGGACCCGAAATAATTTTTTATGGTGGTCACCTTTATCCCCCAACACATGAAAGATGCTAAAAATACAACATGTAGCAATATGAGCTAAAATATCACATACTCGATACAGAACACACCATTTTACTGCCCAATGTCTTTCCTTTATCCACAATATCTTTCATGCTCAAGTCTAAATGAGTAAAATTTTGTGGGGAGGTAAAGGTAAAATGCATTTGATGTTGAGAAAGGCAACAATAACTAATGACATTAAGCAATATCTCATCTCTAGATTCGTAAGCAGGAAACAACTACATCGACATGTAGCACGGTGAGCTAAACTATCACAGACTCAGTATGGGACACCTTTTTACTGCCCAATAATCTGTCCTTATCCACAATATCTTCAACGCTCAAGTCTTTATAAGTAAAATGCATTTTGTTGGGGAAGGTGGTAAAGGTAAAATGCATTTGATGTTGGGAAGGACAACAATAATGAATGATATTAAGAAATATCTGATCTCAATAATCATAAGCATGAAATAATCTCTTTAGGCTTTCTAACTGAGAGATAAATCTCTCGATAAAAAGGTGAGTAGACATTGGGCTTTGGAATATCACCTCGATTTTCCCCGCGTTGTCCATATCGCCCATAGCGTGATCGCCATCTTGACAAACTCACCGTGAGATAGAGATTCTAGCTTTGAAAAAGCCAATTTTTAGCATTAGTTTCATGGGTCTCCACCACATGCTCGATGAGTTGTTCATCGCCCAACGCCCACATACATCTTCACATTGTGCACTCAATAAGAGAGTGTCTCCAGGAGTCATTGCTTCCACATATTTGGCAGTTATCCGTATGGCTCATCTTTCTACGATGACGAACATCCTCGAATGGCTACAAATGTTTGGCTAACCTCCACAAGAAAGTTCTAAACTTTCCTGGTATTTGAATGTTCCATAATGATGTCCAATACTTCTCCTCGGCTGAAGCATTTGAAGAAGCTCCTTTCTCATCAAGCAAATCTTCTCTCCCATTTCTTGTGTTTACTAGCATAGGGTAGGGCGATCTAACCGAGAGGTATCCCTTTCTTTCAAGCTGCCATTGGTGTCGTGCTTAAAGGAATGCCTCTGATTGCTGCCGCATCAGAAGTAAGAAAATACGGTTGTAGTTTATCCTCTCGCCACAGCGCTGACATGTATTGGGGGATCACTCGCCAAGGATGCAACATGCCTCATAGTAGTATCTCTCGGGATCCAATTCTCGGTCCAAATCCGTGTCGATGACCGGTTCCCAATTTTCTTTATGAGCCCGTACGAGAGCACGCCCCTGCCTTCCAATATTGACCTCCAAACTTGGGAGGGATGGGACCCGAGACCAGCAGCCAAAATGTCTTACAATGGGTAGAATTCGGCTTTTAAGATCCTTGAACAAAATGACTCAGGCATAGTCAACAACCGCCATGATTGTGGCGCAAGAAGGACTAGGTTAAAAAGCTTGTGGTCTCTAAAATCCAAATCTCCATATTTCTTTGGTTGAGCCATTGTTTTCCAAGAAATCCAATGTGGTTTTCGATGGCCCTCCTTGCTGCCCCAAAAGAACCGACAAATTAGCTTATTGAGATGCTCATAGGGTCCTCGGGGTAGCTTGAAACAAGACATAGAATAGACCGTAATCACCTGCGCCACCTATTTAATTAAAGTTTCTTTGCGTGCTGCTGAAATTGTTCTCTCAATCCATCCTTTCATCTTCGCTCACAATCTGTCCTTTAAGTATTTGAAGGCACCCATCTTGGAAGCACCAATGTTAGATGGCATGCCCAAGTACTTCTCATTCAGAATCTTGGTATGAACATTAAGCACTCCCTTAATTTCATGTTTGACATGTTCCCTTGCTAAAAAAAAGACGGAAGAATTATTGGTGTTGATTTTTTGTCCCGAAGTTTGACAATAAAAGTCTAATAGGTTTGACACTTTCATCGTCCCTTTACTATTTGTCTTAAAAAGCAATAGACTATCATCATTAAATAACAAGTGGTTAACTCGTGGCCCCTCCCACAATCGAATGTAGTAATTTTTTTTCTGGGATTACAATCGAACGTCATAGATCAGCCTGAAACGTACCACGAGGCCCAGGCCCAGCCTAGTCACGAGGCTCTCCGCTCTGTCACCTCGCGCCGCATCCTGAAACGTCACTTTTCTTCCCTAAAAAAAGAGAATGTTGCTCTCCCCTTCCTCCATCGCCTCCAGCTCCAGTGCTCCATCCGCCATCGCCTCCAGTGCTCCCGCCGCCATCGCCGGCGCACGGCACTGACCGGAAAACACGTTCTCAGCTAGGCGCCAGCACCGCCGCCGCTTCCAGGTTCGGAGCGCCCTTGACCGGCAGCCGGCCTCCATTGCCCCGGCCAGGTCGCAGGTTAGTAAAAAACCTAAGTTTGTCTACAGTTCGGCGGGCACCACTTCTGCTATGTTGTTGCTATTCTGCTTTAGTTAGCACTAGAATGGAGCAAATTGATATTCTGCCTGCAGACGCTCCTTCAACCATAACCCTGAGATGTCTAGTTTGGTCAAAACTGACATGTCAAATTGTGCGAAGTCCTGTTGTTGTTGATTACGAGCTAGCTAGTGTAAAATTCTGCTTTCGTTTCCTACTCTACTTCCTTATACCGCACTGTATGATGCGCACCGACGGACATATCAGTTGACCAATAGTTTGGTTGCAATTTGTTACAGCAAAAGAAAAATGGACAAATCAGGGAGGAACCTCCCCGGTTCCAGTTTGTATAGGAACGGGACCACCTTTTCCACCAACATTCAAAGTTACGTAGGTTTAGAAACAAAATATACGTTCACCTTTTGTTACCTGATGTCTACAGCGGAAATGATTCTCGAGCAATAGGTGTGATGAAGTTTGCCTTAGTGAAGAAAAACAAAAATATCCAGTAAAATCTTGAGGGGAAGGGAAACATGGTTATTTGGTCATGGTCAACCATGTCGCCTCTTGTTATAATGGAAAATAAAAACATTAGAATGTCACCAGAGAAATTAGTTCATTCAGACGCTTACGATGGAAAATGTGTTAAATCCAAAAATGCTAGTTGCAAACTTGCAATGAAGATTTCACCCAAATTTTCTAAACTGTCTCTTTGATACAATTTTATGTAGGTGTAGCTCCAAGAACAGGTGTTCTGTGGCGTGTATTGATGGCCAATAGCGAGTACGAGTATGTGAAGAGGGAATTCGAGTTCAACCATCACCTCCCGGCCTCCAACTGGATCATTGTCTGCTTCGATGGCTGTCATTTCCACCGGTACTGTTCATCTCTTCCTTCAATAAGGAAAAAAAGTGGTTAAGCAACTGCATAGATCATTTCACCATGTCAAGTTCTTAATCTAGTCCATGTACCAATGTCTTTTGCTTGATTGTTTAAGTATAAGCATGTGGGAAACATGCAATGAAGGTTACTATATGCATATCTGGGAATTACTGTTGCTTCAGATTATAAATAGCTTATCTTTGTTGTTCCAGTCTCCACTAATTTCACTCCTCTTTTTGTTAGATTCTTGAAGATACACGCCTTTGAGAAACCAAATGATGAGAGCGCTTTAAGATTGATGAATGCTTGTGCTAGTTCTATCCTCGAGGAATTTCCTGACATAGTGTTTTCTTATGGTATTAGAGCATCTCGGCAGATCCCTTAAAAGAGCCAAAACTGTAAAATAACTGCTTTTTACGGGATTGAGCAGAAAAACCGACCCGACCAGACCACTCAAAATAGGCCGACCCGCATATTTTTTTGAGGGAAACCTTAAAATAAGCCTCCAATCCCGCAGTTGTTCAGGATTTGGGGCAAATTTTACAATTCACCTTAAAAAAAGACAGTTGGCGGGAGGGAAGTTTCAGGTCCAACCGCCAGAATAGTTTTCATTTTGACCAAGATCTATCATGTCAGTCTCGATTCCGGCCAAATTTCCAGCGGACAGGCCTGATTTGGAGCGATTCTAGTTGATTTTGATGGGCCGGCGCGAGCTCCGCGCGTGCTCCTTGGGAGGGATGGCGAATGCAACTGCCGCTGCGGCTGTTCATGGACGGGAGGTATGTAGGCGTCGACGACGAGGTGGTGGCGCTGCACGAGCAGTCGCGGCTCTTGTTGGTGCTCCGCCGCGCAGCCGGGCGCGTGCTAGGCGGCCTTCGAGGTGTGCGGCGACGCTTGGTTCGTCGTGTGCGGCGGCAAGGATTCAGGGAGATGCGGGTGAAAGGAAGAAGGAGAAGACCACGGGGAATATTTGGTTTTATGGTAAATTTTTACGGAATCTGTTTCAATGTAGCCTGCACGGTACCGCAAAACAGGTTTAAGGTTCCCCTTATAATGCTTTTATGGTACCGCGATATAAGGGATCTGCTAGAGATGCTCTTAGCGATGAGTACAGGTATAACCCGTATAACATCTTCTCATGAAAGTTAGATTATAAAATGGATGCAAATTTTACATTAAAAAATTGTATGCAAATACTGTTATGAATGGAGATACTTTTGAATTGCACGGGCTTTGTTCTCAGATAATAATGTCAGGTTCTCATATTACTGTTTGCTTTGCGGTTTTGTTTTCAGAGAGGGAACATAATTCTATCAAAGACTTCTCTACCAATAATTGCAGCAAAATTCTCTCTGTGTGTGTTTCTTTCTTCACACCTGTGTATGTGATGAAGTTAAAAGATTTCTTTCCAAATAAAGAGTTGAGAGAGGCTCCATATTTTGATGGGCGAGTTGTATGCTATCCAAATATGAAGACCATTCGTGATTATTTGGCATGGAGGCAACTGGACTGTAAGCTTCTTGAACTACAGTCGACAGTTTCCTAGTATAAGTGATAAGATTCTTGTATTGTGCAATTGTGCATGTTGATCTCCTCTACAATAACATCTTGTCGTGTATGTTATTCCCCCAAAGTTGTAGAAACGTCAGCAATATTAAATAAACACAAGTATGGTGTATATATCACCATTCAATAGATTTGTATGTCCGGTTGCTTCGTTACTTAGTTTGTTTTAGTTTATTGGGTAAGTAATGAACATATTCAATTTGAGACGTGTGTTTCAGGTCATATAAATAATCATTATAATACATGCTTCTGGACATTAGTGATATCTGAAAAAACTGAAAAAGAGGCATAACAAGCATTCAAGGTAATCTAAGTTTTATAGAGTTTGAGTTGTCTTTTGTATCATTTGTATAAATTCTTTTTCATGAATCATCTATTCTAGGGAACATTTTCTAAGGATAAAAACGAGTTGCTTTCACAACAGTTCCAAATCATCCATCAGGATGAACTGGCTATGTTCCGAAAAGGATCCAGCGTTTATCAAGATAACGTAATGGTGTCAACCATACAAAAGGAAATCATCATTAAATGTTCCTACTCATTCTCAGTGACATATTTTCCATGTTTCTGTCACAAGATATCGCTTGCATGATTTATGCAAATGACCATCATAGTTTCTAATCGTAACTTGGTGCAGAGATCAATCTAGCATTTCTCAATTCGCATCTGATATCCAGATAGTTAAATGTAAAAAGTCTTGCTATACTTTAGTTGTGAGGGATAATCGGAACTCCGTATTTGGCATTTCACGCCATTTCCTTGTCTGATATTGGTCGAATGCTATAATTATTCTAATCAGCTGTGCAGATTACATAATGTATTTCTTTTGTGGGTCTGATTGTTGAATAATGTTATTTTGTGGAACATGTTTTGCTCAACTCTTAGTTAAGAACAGTTAACCCTGTAAGGTGCTCTTTCGAATACTGATGAAGTGTTGTTGTACATATCATTGCAGGTAGAAACAACGGTGAAAATCGACGATTATGGGAATCTTATAAAAAGAACCCGGTTGGCAATTACAGTGTCAATTTTTTATATCATAGGACATGAGTTTTGAGAAAAACATCAAAACATTCTTCGAGAAGGTTAGTTGAATCATTATAGTTTTAGCAATGCTTCCAGTCCAGCTCCAGTCAACTTTTGATACATACAACCAGTACTGTATACAACATCGGTCTAACTGTGTGTTTGGGAGAAGAAAAATATAGATACGAGTATATTATAAGAAGTACGAAAACATCCATAGGCTTCCATGTTGTAATTGAACTGTTGTTCATATCAGCGCCTGCCAAATTGATCAGTGAGGACCCCCTAGTTTCCTATTTATGGAATGTATATGCTCCAATGCCATTTCCGTTTCTTGTCGACAGTACTACAATATGTAACATCTGAATTTATCTGTTCATCTACACCAGTATGTATGCATTAAATTTAGTTCTTGTTTAGTGTTTTACTGTGATGAATACTTATCAATGCCCTTGTCCCTTCATTTTCTAATAGTATCCTAATGCAAGGGCTTATTACTGTTGTAGCTAGTTCGAACAACAAACCATAAGAAAATGAGCTGACTCCCTGTACAATTCACAGGCCACAACAGGATCCAGTACAACACATGCTTTTGGATACTAGTGAAGTCCAGAAAGGGCGAAAACGAAGCTTACGATATGCTGAAGGTCTTCTTTCATCATCTACGTAATCTAAATATTTGTTTGCATTATCCTATTCAATTCTTCTGTTATCTACAGTCCCTGACTTTCTACTTTTCTCTGAAGGTCAAAGGACAAGAACGAGTTGCTCTTTCAGCCGTTTGAAATGAACTACAACAACGAACCGGCCATGTACTGAAAGGGCTCATGTGCTTACCATGAAAAGGTATGTTTACCATCATCCAAGAACTGTTTTCAACAACAATGCTGTTTGTGCTGCAGTTTCATATTAAGCATTCCAAAATACAATGTAGCGATGCTGAAGAAACAAGATTTACTTTGCCTAATAAAAAGATCAAAGTAATTTTTTTTCCAACCCTGTATGTATTACGATGATGGGTTGTGCGGGTCGGCTTATAGCTGTGCGGGGCGAGTAGGTGGCGGTTCAGGGCATGGTAATGCAGCGTCGGCAGTGGCCCGCGGTGCATCTTCTCCTTCCGTGGCGTCCGGGAAGACTAGGGGACCCGGCAGTCTGCTGGGTACCCTGCTTAGCACCCCAGGCACAGCCCGCGTGCGGCGCTGCTGGAGCTAGTCATTCCCCGGCGTCGCTTCCTGGCATTTTCGCGTGGGCACTGCGTCCGGTCTTTGGTCCTGTGCACCCACCTCGCCGGGAGCGGAGGGAGCCCTGCGTGCACCAGATGTGCGCAACAGCAGCCTTGTCTTCGCCACCGATTGCGTGCACCAGTTCATTCCCGCCCGTGCCTGCTTCGTGTCTCTCATGCGTCGACATGCTATCCGTTCCATAACCTTCGGATGCCTCTGAAAATATGGCATGATATCGGTTCCTTGGCGACGCGCTGGTCTTGTGGTCCTCGAAGCGCCAGCCCACGGCCTCCCGCTCCAGCGTGGAGGCAGAGAACCGTAGCGTGGCCAACACCCTGGCCAAGTGTGCTTTGACAACTCCTCAGCGAGCTCCGCTGCGCGGTCACCACTGCAACGCTGGTCTACTGCGACAACATCTCCGCCGTGTACCTATCCAGCAATCGCGTTCACCACCGCGGCACCAAGCATGTCGAGCTGGACATCCACTTCGTCTGCGAGCACGTGGCTCTCGGTGATTTCCGCGTTCTCCACGTCCCAACGCGGCAACAGTTCGCTGACGTGATGACCAAAGGGCTGCCAGCCGACGTGTTTCATGATTTTTGGTCCAGTCTTTGTGTCGTCACGACTGCGGGGGATGTTAAACCCTTGTATTCTGTACATGAGTTTTGTATGTAGCTTGTGCAGTTTTGTAGTCAGCACACACGACCTCCACCTCTCGAACATGGCCTGACCACGATCACCATCGTGGGCTCACGCCCTCTGTTCCCCCTGTATAAGTCTAACCTTGATCAATGCAATCGGTGTGTTCCCCTTGTATAAGTCTAACCTTAATGGCTATACACAGAGCGGATGGCTGCAGGTGGACGATGCTGCGAGTGGGCGGTGGCGCACGTCGACATGAGGCCAGAGTTTTGGAGAACGCATCCTCGTGGTCGCCCTTCATCGGCAGCAGCACCAGGCGGCAGCCGGCCACGAGCCCCTCCACCATGGAGCTCAGCCCGGCGTGGTTCACGAAGCACCCCACGCTGCGGTGCCGCAGGATGTGCTGCTGCTGCACCCACCCCGTGTGCACCACGCCCTTGCCCTTGGTCCTCTCGGCGAAGAACGGCCGGTTGGTGGATTCTAGGCCGAGGAGGAGCTCCGTCGCGGCGGCGGACGGGAGGAACGTCTCGCTCTCGAAGGAGGCGAACACGACGGCGTTGTCCGGGAAGGAGGAGAGCCACTTGGCCCACCGCTCCTCGAGCTCGCCCTGTGGCGGCTCCGGCACGACCGGGCCCGTGACGAGCACCGGCTTGCCGTGCTGGGCGGCGAGGTAGTTGATGTAGGGGCCTTCCATCTCGAAGCACGTCTTGATCAGGAGGGCGTCACTGGCCTCGACGGCGGCGAGGACGCGGTCGTACACGCACGGTTCGCCGTGGAAGCTGGTGAACACGTAGCTGAAGTCGGCGGCCTGGTAGGCCGGCACGGTGGCTTTCTTAGCAGGAACAGGTGATAACTTAAGTACCAGGAGGAGTACTAGTTCTCATCATTGTCTCGAAGAAAACGTGACGGTTTATTACGGTCTACAAGGTCCGGCGTTCGATCTCTGGACCGTGTATTATATTAGCGATATTTTGTCGATCGAATAAACCTCTGGTGGGCCGGATACTGTGTCAGCGCGCGTGCATGCCGAGTCGGCCCATGCGGACGAGCGCACAGGTCGTATGCTCTAAAAATTGTCCCACCTCGCCTGCTGTGGGGCGCTGTGCCCAGTTTATATACTGCCTTCCTCCAATCGTATTACCTCCATGGGGACAACCAGCCGAGAAAGAGGCCTTAGAGCCCACGACAAAAAGAAAGAGGCTTCAGAGCTCACGAGAAAAAAAAGAGAAAAGAGGCCTTTATTAGTTTCCACAAAAGAAAAAGAGCCAGAGCCAACCAAAAATGAACCAGAGGCCAGAGCCAACCAAAAAAAAAAGAGGCAAAGAGTGTACCCGTGGAGTTTGTGCTAGACAGCACATGGCTTTTTTTTTTAGTTTTGATCTCTTTCACAGCCTTTTTTTAACTCCTACTAATTTTTCCTGATATATATACGAGAAACAATTTATTTATTTATACATTTAATCCCTACATGACAAACAATTTATTTATTTATGTCGGTCATTTTTATCCTCCAACCAGGAGTGTCAAAATGCCCAAAAATAGGAACATGTAGTTTTGATCTCTGTCACAGCCTTTTTTAACTCCTACTATTTTTTCATGATATATATACGAGAAACAACATATTTATTTATGGCTATTAATTTTTCTTTTAGTACAGCCCACAAAAGAAAAAGAGCCAGAGCCAAAAAAATGGACCGAGGCCAGAGCCAACCAAAAAAGAGAGGCAAAGTACCCGTGGAGTTTGTGCTAGACATTAGCACATGGCTTTTTTTTAGTTTTGATCTCTTTCACAGCCTTTTTTTAACTCCTACTAATTTTTTCCTGATATATATACGAGAAACAATTTATTTATTTATACATTTAATCCCTACATGACAAACAATTTATTTATTTATTTATGGCGGTCATTTTTATCCTCCAACCAGGAGTGTCAAAATGCCCAAAATAGGAACATGTAGTTTTGATCTCTGTCACAACCTTTTTTAACTCCTACTATTTTTTCATGATATATATACGAGAAACAACGTATTTATTATTGAGCACCATCTTGTTGTCTGTCCCTATGCGCGGCCCGTCAAGCAGAAGGTTAGGAAGCAAGTTTTGAAGCGGCAAGAACGTATCACTGAAGAGATTAGAAAGTTGGAAGCGGCAGGTTTGGTCAGAGGAGTGCTCTACCTAAAGTGGTTGGCCAATCCGGTTGTGATGCGTGGCAAGGGGAAAGGATCTTTTGGACACGCTTTATTGATATCTGTATAATCAATGACAGTCTCCATTTTCCAGCAAAGTACCCGTGGAGTTTGTGCTAGACATTAGCACATGGCTTTTTTTAGTTTTGATCTCTTTCACAGCCTTTTTTTTTAACTCCTATTAATTTTTTCCTGATATATATACAAGAAACAATTTATTTATTTATACATTTAATCCCTACATGACAAACAATTTATTTATTTATTTATGGCGGTCATTTTTATCCTCCAACCAGGAGTGTCAAAATGCCCAAAATAGGAACATGTAGTTTTGATCTATGTCACAACCTTTTTTAACTCCTACTATTTTTTCATGATATATATACGAGAAACAACGTATTTATTATTGAGCACCATCTTGTTGTCTGTCCCTATGCGCGGCCCGTCAAGCAGAAGGTTAGGAAGCAAGCTTTGAAGCGGCAAGAACGTATCACTGAAGAGATTAGAAAGTTGGAAGCGGCAGGTTTGGTCAGAGGAGTGCTCTACCTAAAGTGGTTGGCCAATCCGGTTGTGGTGCGTAAGGCGAATGGAAAATGGAGACTGTCATTGATTATACAGATATCAATAAAGCGTGTCCAAAAGATCCTTTCCCCTTGCCACGCATCGACCAGATCGTGGACTCCACTGCCGGGTGCGGCTTGCTGTCGTTTCTTGACGCTTACTCGGGGTACCATCAAATCTTCATGATGAAGGAAGATGAAGAGAAGACCGCGTTTATCACCCCATGTGGTACGTATTGTTTTATACGAATGCCTTACGGGTTGAAAAGCGCTGGTTCAACGTTTGCCAGAGCAGTCCAGATAGGTTTTGAGCCCCAGCTACATAGAAATATGGAAGCATATATGCATGACATAGTGGTCAAAACCAAGGACAGGGCAACACTCGTGCAAGATTTAGAAGAAGTACCTCTCCTCAAGCTCAAGGTCAACCTCAAGCTCAACCTTGAGAAGTGTGTATTTGGTGTCCTATCCGGCAAGCTTCTCGGATTCTTTGTGTCTCAGCGTGGGATCGAGGCGAACCCCGACAAGATCAAGGCGATTGAGCAGATAGAAGCACCAAGACGAGTCAAAGATGTGCGTTGACTTGCTGGCTGTGTTGCTGCTCTGAGCAGGTTCATCTCCAAATCTGCAGAGCGCGCCCTCCCCTTTTTCAAGATCTTGAAAATGGCAGGTCCAATGAAATGGACTCCGAAAGCGGAGGCAGCGCTGTAAGATTTGAAGAGGTACCTCTCCTCCATGCCAACACTAGTCGTGCCTAAACCGCAAGAGCCGTTGCTGCTATATCTAGCGCCAACGAATCAAGTGGTCAGTTCTACGCTAGTGGCGCAGAGAGAAGTTGATGAAGAAGCAGCGGTAGTAGTGAGACCGTCGGATGATGAGCCAGAGCTCTCCCCGGCTGATCTCGCCCAAGGTGATCAAGAGGTTGCAAATTCCTGACGGAGATCTCAAAGAAACGGGCACGTTTCAAGGGATCAATCCGGGAAGAAGCCAGCCGAAGGGTAAGATCACACTATCAGTTACATTTGGTGGTGAGCTGAACTACAGGACGGAGAAGATCGTTTTTGATGTCACCAAGATCTTGTTGCCATATAACGGGATCCTTGGCCATCCAGCACTGGCCAAGTTTATGGCGGCGTCACATTACGCCTACAACATGCTGAAGATGCCCGGCCCAATGAGCATCATCACTGTCAACTCCGACAAGAAAGATGCACTCATCTGCACCGACCAACTCTACTGGGAGGCAGTTGTAGCACCCGCCGCCAAGGCGCTTGATCCTGCCACTAGAGCTTCCGGAGGGAAGAAGACCGCCAAGACCTCTTGCACCGGCAAGACCTCTTGCACCCACTCCGGAAAACGCGCCTCCTTGGAGTGATGCGTTCTCGTCGAGGACGTGCCAGAGAGCTCCACTGGCAAGAGCAAGAAATCCAAGGCAGCCCCACCAGAAACCAAGAAGGTGCCCGTCAAGGAGGACGGCACGGGCGGAGCTTTCACTATAAGCGCGCTCATCGCCTTCCTGCGGGCGAATGTAGATGTGTTTGCATGGGAAGCATCTAACATCCACTACAACAAAAGACACATTCGTGACATTTTGGGCCGAACGAAAAAAATTTATGTCATACTTATGACACTTCTATGACGATAATTATGACAAAACCCGATATCATCATAGATATGGTGGGCTCCTACTTCTATGACAAAAAATCATGATAGAAAATGGGCTTTTCGTCTTGGGCGGGCCGGAGACACAGCTGCATGACATTCTTTGGGCCGTCCATGACGGAAAAAACCGTGGTAGAAGCGAGGGCGAGGAAAATATCAGGGTGTTCCCGGTAACGGTGGGTGATCGGGGCTGAGCGATGCGCGCGTTTCTCGTATATATGCTGCAGCGTGGAGTGCGAGGCGTTGGGCTCTAATCGAACCCGGCGAGGACCGACTGCAGCTACGCGTTCTTGAACCCGAGCAATCGATCGATGGTCGTTAATCGAACCCGATCGGCGATTCGCTTCGCTCATCGCCGCTAATGAAGCCGATCAATGCTGCCTCTGGATGAGCAAGTGAGTGTTCTTTGGGGGGGTTGGAGTTCGATGGGGTGGATGAACAGGACTACGTGGTGTTGCCTTTGGATGAACAGGACCCGTCGTCGAGCCGGTTGGGGCTGGATGAGCAGGTCCCCATGGAGGGCTGCATGAGCAGGACCACCTCGTGGAGGTTGGATGAGCATAGATGATGGAGGGTGGATGAGCGATGCCGTGAAGGGGTGGTTGAGCAGAGCCCGTGGAGAGGACTGGTTGAGCAGTAGCGCTGAAGTAGCGCGGTGGAAGCTAGATGAACAAGAGCGATGGATGAGCGATCGCGGTGGAGGTGGAGGAGGTCGACGGTGGATGAACAGTAGCCCATGGAGGTGGAGGGGTCGGCGGTGGAGATGAACAATATCCGTGGGGTCCCGTTTTGCGGTACGTCACACCCCCTGATGAACAGGACCCCCGTTTCGACCGTAGCGCTCCAACACAAGTCCGTTTCCTCTGTTTTGCGGTACGCCACACCCCTCCCGATCAACAGGACCCCTGTTTCGACCGTAGGAGGTCCATTTCCTCCGTTTTGCGGTGCGCCAGACCCTTCTCGATGAACATGATCTCGTTTTGACCGTGGCCGGTTGAACACAAGGCCGTTTCCTCCGTTCTGCGATACGCCAGGCCTCGTTTCCATCGGCTGTTCCGTCCAAGCCTTCCCGATGAACACGATGACGCATTCCGTTCAAACCTAGCCGGTTGGCTCCCCATGAACACGACGACGACGCAGTTTCTCCGTTCCGACCCAGCCATGTACACGAGCTCGGCCGTGCGTGTCTGTGAGTAGGCGTTCGAGACCCCACCGTATGTATATGCGTGGCGTATTTTCTTTCTTGCACACCGGCGGCTGACTTACGTGTACATGCTACGTGCGCGCATCTACATCGACCAATATGTGTGCGTACCGTTCGCGACTGAATGACAACGCCACGTGCGCTTGACCGGTGGGTCCGGTATCGAGCACTTCCTTGCGTGCGAAGATGTAGCTGGTGGGTCCCAGCGATGCGGGAAGCGAATCATTTTTTGCGGACGCACTTCCTTGCGTGCGAAGATGTAGGTGGTGGGTCCCGGCGATCGGGAAACGTTCTTTTCGTGAAATACGGTGGCACGTCCGGTGGGTCTCCATTGTCAGGTGGAGGAATAATTATTTTACGCGTAATAAGGAGGCACTTCCTTGCTGCAGCCGTGGACCCAGCTGTCAACCTCTCCACGTACAGTCCACGTCCGATAGAAGTCGTTTCTTGACGATGTTGATGATACGTCCATAGCATCATGCTTTTATATCAATATTTATTGCATTATGGGCTGTTATTACACATTATATATCAATACTTATGGCTATTCTCTCTTATTTTACAAGGTTTACCATGAAAAGGGGAATCTTAAACTGAATTCAGGTGGAAAAGGAGCAAATATTGAAACCTATTACGCACTGACTCCAAAAGTCCCGAAACTCCACGAAACAACTTTTTGAAATTTATAAGAATTTTTGAGCGAAAGAAACAGGCCAGGGGGCCCACACCCTGTCCAGGAGACAGGGGGCGCACCCTATAGGGACGGCCCCCTGGTGGGCCTCCGGCGTCCATCTTTTGCTATATCATCACTTTTACCATGGAAAAAATCGTGGGAAAGCTTACGGGACGAAACTCCGCCGCCACGAGGCGTAACCTTGGCGGAATCAATCTAGGGCTCTGGCGGAGCTGTTCTGCCGGGGATACTTCCCTCCGAGAGGGGGAAATCATCACCAACGTCATCACCAACGATCCTCTCATAGGGAGGGGGTCAATCTCCATCAACATCTTCACCAGCACCATCTCCTCTCAAAACCCTAGTTCATCTCTTGTATCCAATCTTGTATCAAAACCACAAATTGGTACTTGTGGGTTGCTAGTAGTGTTGTTTACTCCTTGTAGTTGATGCTAATTGGTTTACTTGGTGGAAGATCATATGTTCAGATCATTTATGCATATTATTACCCCTCTGATTATGAACATGAATATGCTTTGTGAGTAGTTACGTTTGTTTCTGAGGACATGGGTAAAGTCTTACTATTAGTAGTCATGTGAATTTGGTATTCGTTCGATATTTTGATGAGATGTATGTTGTCTTTTCCTCTAGTGGTGTTATGTGAACGTCGACTACATGACACTTCACCATTATTTGGGCCTAGAGGAAGGCATGGGGAAGTAATAAGTAGATGATGGGTTGCTAGAGTGACAGAAGCTTAAACCTTAGTTTATGTGTTGCTTCGTTAGGGGCTGATATGGACCCATATGTTTAATGCTGTGGTTAGGTTTACCTTAATACTTTTTATTGTAACAGATGCTTGCAATAGGGGTTAATCATAAGTGGGATGCTTGTCCAAGTTAGGGTAGTACCCAACCGGTTCATCCACATATCAAATTATCAAAGTACCGAACGCGAATCTTATGAACGTGATGAAAACTAGCTTGACGATAATTCCCAATGTGTCCTCGGGAGCTCCTTCCTCATTATTAGAAATTGTTCAGGCTTATCCTTTGCTACATAAAGGATTGGGCCACCTTGCTGCACTTTATTTACTTTATTTACTTGTTGCTTGTTAGAATTTATCCTATCACAAAACTATTTATTACTTACAATTTCAGTGCTTGCAGAGAAAACCTTACTGAAAACCGCTTATCATTTCCTTCTGCTCCTTGTTGGGTTCGACACTCTTACTTATCAAAAGGACTACGATAGATCTCCTATACTTGTGGGTCATCAAGACTCTTTTCTGGCGCCGTTGCCGGGGAGTGTAGCGCTTTTGGTGAGTGGGACTTAGTAAGGAAACATTTATATAGTGTGCTAAAATTTTCTGTTACTTGTCACTATGGAAGCTAATCCTTTGAGGGGCTTGTGTATCTTCACCCCAACCAGAAGAGCAAAGAGTTGCTCCTCAACCTACTGAACTTTATGAAAATATTTACTTTGAGATTCCTTCGGGTATGATAGAAAAACTGCTAGCTAATCCATTCGCAGGAGATGGAACATTGCATCCCGATTTACACCTTATCTTTGTGGATGAAGTTTGTGGATTATTTAAGCTTGCAGGTATTCCCGATGATGTTGTCAAAAGGAAGGTCTTCCCTTTATCTTTCAAGGGAGATGCATTGATATGGTATAGGCTATGTGATGATACGAGATCTTGGAATTATAAGCGATTGAAGTTGGAATTTCACCAGAAGTTCTATCCTATGCATCTTGTTCATCGTGATCATAATTTCATATATAATTTCTGGCCTCACGAAGGAGAAAGCATCGCTCAAGCTTGGGGGAGGCTTAAGTCAATGTTATATTCATGCCCCAATCATGAGCTCTCTCGGGAAATGATTATTCAGAATTTTTATGCTCGGCTTTCTCTTGATAATCGTAACCTACTCGATACTTCTGTCTTTGGTTCTTATATCTTTGAAGACTATTGATTTCAAATGGGACTTATTGGAAAGAATTAAACGCAACTCTGAAGATTGGGGTTCCGACGATGGTAAGGAGTCAGATATGACACCTAAGTTCGATTGTGTTAAATCTTTTATGAATACTGATGTTTTTCGTGGATTTAGCGCTAAGTATGGACTTGACTCTGAGATAGTAGCTACTTTTTGTGAATCTTTTGCTACTTACGTTGATCTCCCTAAAGAGAAGTGGTTTAAATATAATCTTCCTGTTGAAGTGAAAGTAGTTGCACCTATTACAGTCGAAGAAAAGACTATTACCTATAGTGATCCTATTGTTCCTACTGCTTATGTTGAAAAACCCTCCTTTTCCTGTTAGGATAAAAGATCATGCTAAAGCTTCGACTGTTGTTCGTAAGAGTAATACTAGGACTTATACACCTTCCGAGCAAATTAATGTTGAACCTAGTATTGCTATGGTTAAAGATCTCTTGGATGAGGACTTAGAAGGGCATGTTGTTTCTTTCTTGGGTGAGACTGCTAATATTGCTAGACCCGATACTAAGACACGTAGACCTGTTGTACGCATGCCTGTTATTTCTGTTAAAATAGGAGATCATTGTTATCATGGCTTATGTGATATGGGTGCTAGTGCTAGTGCGATACCTTATGATCTTTATAAAGAAATTATGCATAACATTGCACCCATTGAATTAGAAGACATTGATGTTACTATTAAGCTTGCTAATAGGGATACCATTAAACCTATTGGGATTGTTAGAGATGTTGAAGTTTTGTGTGGGAAGGTTAAATACCCTGCTGATTTTCTTGTTCTTGGTTCCCCACAAGATGATTTTTGTCCCATTATTTTCGGTAGACTCTTCTTGAATACTGCTAGTGCTAAGATTAATTGCAAAAAGAATATTGTTACTGTTGGCATAGATGGGATGTCTCATGAGTTTAATTTCGCTAAGTTTAGTAGACAACACCGTGAAAGGGAACCACCTAGTAAGGATGAAATTATTGGTCTTGCTTCCATTGTTGTTCCTCCAACTGATCCGTTAGAACAATATTTGCTAGACCATGAAAACAATATGTTTATGAAGGAAAGGGAAGAAATAGATGAAGTGTTCCTTAAACAGGAACCTATGCTGAAACATAACCTTCCCGTTGAAATTCTTGGGGATCCCCCTCCACCCAAGGGTGATCCCGTGTTTGAACTCAAACCATTACCTGATAATCTTAAGTATGCTTACCTTGATAAAAAAGAAATATATCCTGTCATTATTAGTGCTAACCTTTCAGAGAAAGAAGAAGAAAGATTATTGAAAAACTCTGAAGAAGCACCGAGCAGCTATTGGATATACTCTGGATAATCTTAAGGGCATTAGTCCCACATTATGTCAACATAAAATTTCAGTGGAGAAAGATGCCAAACCAGTTAGAGATCCTCAAAGACGGTTAAATCCCAAGATGAAGGAAGTGGTAAGAAAGGAGATACTAAAGCTCGTTGAGGCAGGTATTATTTATCCCGTTGCTGATAGTGAATGGGTAAGCCATGTCCATTGTGTCCCTAAAAAGGGAGGTATTACCGTTGTTCCTAATGATAAAGATGAATTGATCCCGCAAAAAATTATTACAGGTTATAGGATGGTAATTGATTTCCGTAAGTTAAATAAGGCTACCAAGAAAGATCATTACCCTTTACCTTTTATTGATTAAATGCTAGAAAGTCTATCCAAACACACACATTTTTGCTTCCTAGATGGTTATTCCGGTTTCTCTCAGATACCTGTGTCAGCGAAGGATCAATCTAAAACTACTTTTACTTGCCCTTTTGGTACTTTTGCTTATAGACGTATGCCTTTTGGTTTATGTAATGCACCTGCTACCTTTCAAAGATGCATGATGGCTATATTCTCTGATTTTTGTGAAAAGATTTGTGAGGTATTCATGGATGACTTCTCAGTCTATGGATCCTCTTTTGATGATTGTTTGAGCAACCTTGATCGAGTTTTGCAGAGATGCGAAGACACTAGTCTCGTCCTGATTTGGGGAAAATGTCACTTTATGGTCAATGAAGGCATTGTCTTGGGGCACAAGATCTCCGAGAGAGGTATTGAAGTTGATAAAGCCAAAGTTGATGCTATTGAAAAGACGCCATGTCCCAAGGATATAAAAGGTATAAGAAGTTTCTTTGGTCACGCCAGTTTTTATAGGAGGTTCATTAAGGACTTTTCTAAAATCTCTAGGCCTCTGACTAATTTATTGCAAAAAGATATCCCTTTTGTCTTTGATGATGATTGTGTAGAAGCTTTTGAAACACTTAAGAAAGCTTTGATCACTGCACCTATTGTTCACCACCGATTGGAATTTACCTTTTGAAATTATATGCGATGCTAGTGATTATGTCAGAGGTGCTGTTTTAGGGCAAAGAGTCGATAAGAAATTGAATGTTATCCAGTATGCTAGTAAGACTCTTGATACTACCCAGAGAAATTATGCTACTACCGAAAAAGAGTTCTTAGCAGTTGTGTTTGCATGTGATAAGTTTAGACCTTATATTCTTGATTCCAAAGTTACTATTCACACTGATCATGCTGCTATTAAATATCTTATGGAAAAGAAAGATGCTAAACCTAGACTTATTAGATGGGTTCTCTTGTTACAAGAATTTAACTTGCATATTATTGATAGAAAGGGAGCTGAGAACCCCATTGCAGATAACTTGTCTAGGTTAGAGAATGTTCTTGATGACCCACTGCCTATTAATGATAGCTTTCTTGATGAACAATTAGCGGTCGTCAATGCTTCTCGTACTGCTCCTTGGTATGCTGATTATGCTAATTACATTGTTGCTAAATATATACCGCCTAGTTTCACATACCAGCAAAAGAAAAAGTTCTTTTATGATTTAAGACATTACTTTTGGGATGATCCACACCTTTTTAAAGAAGGAGTAGATGGTGTTATTAGACGTTGTGTGCTTGAGCATGAACAGGAACAGATTCTACGCAAGTGTCACTATTAATCTTATGGAGGACACCACGCTGGAGATAGAACTGCACACAAGGTACTACAATCTGGTTTTTATTGGCCTACTCTCTTCAAAGATGCTCATAAGTTTGTCTTGTCTTGTGATGAATGTCAAAGAATAGGTAACATTAGTAGACGTCAAGAAATGCCTATGAATTATTCTCTTGTTATTGAACCGTTTGATGTTTGGGGCTTTGATTATATGGGACCTTTCCCTGCCTCTAATGGTTATACACATATTTTAGTTGCTGTTGATTACGTTACTAAGTTGGTAGAAGCTATTCCAACTAGTAGTGCTGACCATAACACTTCTATTAAAATGCTTAAGGAAGTTATTTTTCCGAGGTTTGGAGTCCCTAGATATCTTATGACTGATGGTGGTTCACATTTTATTCATGGTGCTTTCCGTAAGATGCTTGCTAAGTATGATGTCAATCATAGAATAGCATCTCCTTATCATCCGCAGTCTAGTGGTCAAGTAGAGCTGAGCAATAGAGAGCTCAAATTAATTTTGCAAAAGACCGTGAATAGATCTAGAAAGAATTGGTCCAAAAAACTTGATGATGCATTATAGGCCTATAGAACTGCATACAAAAACCCTATGGGTATGTCTCCATATAAGATGGTTTATGGAAAAGCGTGTCATTTACCCCTTGAACTTGAACATAAGGCATATTGGGCTATCAAAGAGCTCAATTATGACTTCAAACTTTCCGGTGAGAAGAGGTTATTTGATATTACCTCACTTGATGAATGGAGAACCCAAGCATATGAGAATGCCAGGCTATTCAAAGAAAAAGTCAAATACCGGCATGATAAGAGGATACAAAAGCGTGAGTTTAAGTTTAACGTAGGAGATTATGTGTTATTATTCAACTCTCGTTTAAGATTTTTTTGCAGGTAAACTTCTTTCAAAATGGGAAGGTCCCTACGTTATCGAGGAGGTCTATCGTTCTGGTGCTATAAAAATCAACAACTTCGAAGGCACAAATCCGAGGGTGGTAAACGGTCAAAGAATTAAACATTATATTTCAGGTAATCCTATCAATGTTGAAACTAATATTATTGAAACCATAACCCCTGAGGAATACATAAGGGACACTTTGCAGAACGTTCCAGACTCCGAAAAGGCATAGGTATGTGGTACGGTAAGTAAACCGACTCCAAAATAACTCTAATGGCAATTTTTATCAGTTTTGGATTATTTAAGAATTTTAGGAAGAAAGAAGTAGTCCGAAAGGGACACGAGGCCCCCACGAGAGTGGAGGCGCCCCCCCTATAGGGCGCGCCCCCTGTCTCGTGGGCACCTCGTGTGCCTCCCGGACTCCGTTTTCTTCTATGTTACGTATTTTGGTCGGTAAAAATTCATTATATATACCCCCGAAGGTTTTGACCACCGTACCACGCAAATATCCTCTGTTTTCGTTTCGAGCTGTTCTTGTTGTAGAATAAAGCAAGATGTCTTCTCAGGAGTCAGTTGGGGAGAGTCGGGTGTCTCACCCAACGCCAGGTCCAGGAGCAAATAGCGATGCCTATCACTTTGGACCATCAACGGAGGATGAGATGGAGGCTGATTTGAAAAGGATAGATGCCATGGAGGAAGATCAAGAAGTTACCTCTCCTCCGAGCAGAATTCACTATGGGGGAACTTCCTAACTTGGCTGCCCCTGCTTCGGTCATCCCTTCCAACTCTAGAATTCTTTCTTATGAAATGAAAAAGAGTTTCACTTGTTCTCCAGAAGCTATGCAACATCCTTGGGTAAAAGGAGCTTTGGCCGTTACGGGCAAGCTCCGTAAAGAAATCATGGATCTCAAACAACAAGTCAATAAGCTCGTGGAGGAGAACCGTATCCTGAAGGGTATCATCGCCAAGAAGATCATAACACCAACTGTGAAGAAGGAGACTTAATCACATGGGTATGGGCACTCCCCTTGGCAACTGCCAAGCTTGGGGGAGGTGCCCCGGTATCGTATCACCATCACACTCCTATCTTTACCGCTTTATTCATTTCGATCCTTTTAGTAGTATCTTGATCTAGTAGTTTGAAGTTTTGATATCAAGTAGTTTTGAGTTTTGCATTGTTATCCCTTTATGTAATCGAGTCCGTGTGCTATCTATAATAAAGATTAGTGTTGAGTCAAGGGCTTTGCTATGATGCTATAATATTGAGAAAGTAGAAAGAATAAAAGAGTTCATATTGATCTTATGGATAGTAATGACTTCACACATAGAAAGTATGAGGCATAAAAATTGTTGAGAGTTGATAAACTTAGCCTTGGTCATCGTTGCAATTAATAGGAAGTGATAAGGAAAGAGGGGATCACATATAAATATATTATTTTGGACACCTTTTATAATTGGGAGCACTCATTAAGTATGACATGCTAAAAGAGTTGACGCTGGACAAGGAAGACAACATAATGGTTTATGTTTTCCGACATCTCAGTTAAAGTATATTGTCATTGACCTTACAAACATGTTGAGCTTGCCGTTCCCCCTCATGCTAGCCAAATTCCTTGCACCAAGTAGAGATACTACTTGTGCTTCCAAATATACTTAAACCCAGTTTTGCCATGAGAGTCCATCATACCTACCTATGGATTGAGTAAGATCCTTCAAGTAAGTTGTCATCGGTGCAAGCAATAAAATTGCTCTCTAAATATGTATGACTTATTAGTGCGGAGAAAATAAGCTTTGTACGAACTTGTTGTGGAAGTAATAAAAGTGACGGATTGCATAATAAAGGTCCACATACAAGGGGCAATATAAAGTGACGTTCTTTTGCATTAAGATTTCGTGCATCAACCCTAAACGCGCATGACAACCTCTGCTTCCCTCTGCGAAGGGCCTATCTTTTACTTTATGTTTTTACTTTATGCTTGAGTCAAGGTGATCCTCACCTTTCTCTTTTTCATTTTATCCTTTGGCAAGCTCCTCGTGTTTGAAAGATCATGATATATATGTCCAATTGGATGTAAGTTAGCATGGGCTATTATTGTTGACATCACCCAAAGGTGAATACGTTGGGAGGCAATACAATAAGCCCCTATCTTTCTCAGTGTCCGGCTGAAACTCTATAACCACAAGTATTGCTTGAGTGTTAGCAATTATAGAAGACTACACGATAGTTAAGTATGTGAACTTGCTGAAAGGCTTTATTGTTGACTCTTTCTGATGTTATGATAAATTGTAATTGCTTCAATGACTGAGATTATAGTTTGTTGGTTCCCAATGAAGTTTTTGAACCATACTTGACATTGTGAATTGATTGTTACTTGAGCATAGGAAATCATATGACAAAATCTATATATGTTGCCGTTATTAGAATGATCATGATGCCCTCATGTCCGTATTTTATTTTTATCGACACCTCTATCTCTAAACATGTGGACATATTTTTCGATTTCGGCTTCCGCTTGAGGACAAGCGAGGTCTAAGCTTGGGGGAGTTGATACGTCCATTTTGCATCATGCTTTTATATCAATATTTATTGCATTATGGGATGTTATTACACATTATATATCAATACTCATGGCTATTCTCTCTTATTTTACAAGGTTTACCATGAAGAGGGGAATGCCTGGCTGGAATTCTGGTGGAAAAGGAGCAAACGTTGAAACCTATTCTCGCACAGCTCGAAGTCACGAAACTCCACGAAACAACTTTTAGAATTCATAAAATTTCGAGCGAAAGAAATAGGCAGGGGCCCACACCTGTCAGAGAGGCAGGCGCCCCCCATAGGGCGCCCCTATCTCCTGGGCCCTGGTGGGCCTCGGCGTCCATCTTCTACTATATCATCACTTTTACCCTGGAAAAAATCGTGGGAAAGCTTACGGGACGAAACTCCGCCGCCACGAGGCGGAACCTTGGCGGAATCAATCTAGGGCTCTGGCGGAGCTGTT
Source organism: Aegilops longissima (assembly GCA_021605205.1). Lineage (NCBI taxonomy): Eukaryota > Viridiplantae > Streptophyta > Magnoliopsida > Poales > Poaceae > Aegilops > Aegilops longissima. The sequence goes on along the minus strand of CM038676.1, from coordinate 134,148,030 downwards.
CTGCCGGGGATACTTCCCTCCGGGAGGGGGAAATCATCACCAACGTCATCACCAACGATCCTCTCATCGGGAGGGGTTCAATCTCCATCAACATTTTCACCAGCACCATCTCCTCTCAAAACCCTAGTTCATCTCTTGTATCCAATCTTGTATCAAAACCACAAATTGGTACTTGTGGGTTGCTAGTAGTGTTGTTTACTCCTTGTAGTTGATGCTAATTGGTTTACTTGGTGGAAGATCATATGTTCAGATCCTTTATGCATATTATTACCCCTCTGATTATGAACATGAATATGCTTTGTGAGTAGTTATGTTTGTTCTTGAGGACATGGGTAAAGTCTTGCTATTAGTAGTCATGTGAATTTGGTATTCGTTCGATATTTTGATGAGATGTATGTTGTCTTTTCCTCTAGTGGTGTTATGTGAGCGTCGACTATATGACACTTCACCATTATTTGGGCCTAGAGGAAGGCATGGGAAGTAATAAGTAGATGATGGGTTGCTAGAGTGATGAAGCTTAAACCCTAGTTTGTCGTTGCTTCGTTAGGGGCTGATATGGACCCATATGTTTAATGTTGTGGTTAGGTTTACCTTAATACTTCTTATTGTAGTTGCGGATGCTTGCAATAGGGGTTAATCATAAGTGGGATGCTTGTCCAAGTTAGGGCAGTACCCAAGTACCGGTCCACCCACATATCAAATTATCAAAGTGCCGAACGCGAATCTTATGAACGTGATGAAAACTAGCTTGACGATAATTCCCAATGTGTCCTCGGGAGCTCCTTCCTCATTATTAGAAATTGTCCAGGCTTATCCTTTGCTACATAAAGGATTGGGCCACCTTGCTGCACTTTATTTACTTTATTTACTTGTTGCTCGTTAGAATTTATCCTATCACAAAACTATCTATTACTTACAATTTCTGTGCTTGCAGAGAAAACCTTACTGAAAACCGCTTATCATTTCCTTCTGCTCCTCGTTGGGTTCGACACTCTTACTTATCGAAAGGACTACGATAGATCCCCTATACTTGTGGGTCATCAGTTGACGTCGCCGCACCGAGAGCACCAGGACGGTGGACGGGGGCGAGGCCTAGGAAGGGGACGACGCGGAGCCGGGGAAGACGCGACAGTGGAAGCCAGCAGAGAGAATCTGATGGTTTCTTTGGTTCGGTGTGGTGTGAGGCTGCCGTCGCCGCTTGAGAATAACACGGGTGTGGGTGAGTGGAGGGATGACCTGGCCAGCGGTGGGAGTAGTAGAGGCGGTGAGGCCTCGCGACAAAGACACCCGACCCACGGGAGGCAGGAGCACGAGGCACGACCGGCGCTGATTTGGGCGGGTGGAGCAAGAAGACCAGAGGTTGAAGAAGCACTACGACCATTGGATGGACATCGACAGTCCTTTGGAGCTAGAATCGTGCATATTGACTAAGTTGACAAAGCCCTCCGTCCTGTCAACTTAGTAGGCCCTAAGTCAGCCTGCCACTATCTTTGGGTCCCGGCTAGCAGGAAAGTATTCATTTTTATGCGTAATAAGGAGGTACTTCCTTGCGTGCGAAGATATAGCTGGTGGGTCCGAGCTGTCAGCGGCGGTAACATTTTTTCGCGAAATACAGAGGCCCTTTCGATGGGTCCCAGATGTCAGGTGGAGGAATCCTTATTTTGTGCATAATAAGGAGGCATTTCCTTGCGTGCGGTCATGGACCCAACTGTTAGCCTCTCCACGTACAATCCACTTCAGATGCATGTTGGTCGTTGACCACGTTGACCAGGCAGCGCCGAGAGCACCAGGCGGTGGACGACGGCGAAGCCTAGGAAGGAACGACACGGAGCGGGGAAGATTCAGCAGCTTGTTTCCCGCGCGGGGAATCTGTTGTCTGAGGGTTCTTGGTTCATTTGTTGTCGCCGGAGAATAACAGCAGGTGTGGGTGAGTAGAGGGATGGCTAGGCCAGCGATGGGAGTACGGTGGGGCGGTGAGGCTGTCTTGGCGGCACAACCGCCACGGGAGGAGGGAGCAGCAGTCCATGGCGCTTGTTCGAGCGGTGGTGCAGAAGAGCAGAGATTGAAGAAGCACGACGGCCGTTGGATGGACATTCAATAGTCACTGCTTGTGCGTCAACCTTTTTCTTTAGGAAAGCCTCAAATATGTGGAAAACAGCATACAACCCATTTTCCATTATTTTTAATAATTTACAGCCCATTTGCTAATTCTTAAGGTTTTTTTGAGCCCATATTCTTTTTGTTAGCATTACAACCTATATTGTTGCCACGGTTAAAAAATTGTATGAAATTTTGCATATTTCGGTGCGGTCCGAACTATTTTAATCCCGAAATTTTGAGTCACATTCAAACTGATTTTAAAAATAAATGTATATCAATATAAAATCCAACAAATTGTCCATGCATAAAAATCAATGCAATTTAAAATCTAGAAATTAAAAAAAAGAATTTTAAAACTAATTGCCGATTTGATGTGTTTTTAAAATGTACAACCCATTTCTCATTACTGATAGGCCATTTTCTCGGCCAGCCGAATGAAGCTCTCCTGGTCTTGAAAGAATTGCAGCCCAACAGGCCTGACAAAGCGACTTACTTGGCAAATCACAAAAAAACTTAGCTGTGGCCGTGGACCTAGCTGTCAGCCTCTCCAAGTACAGTACTCTTCCGATGGAAGTCGGTCGTTGACCACATTGACCACGCCGCGCCGAGAGCACCAAGGCGATGGACGATGGCGAGGCCTAGGAAGGGGACAACGCGGAGCCGGGAAGACGGCGCAGTGGATGCCCAGCGGAGAGAGTACGAGTGTTCCTTTGGTTCGGCTGCGGTGTGAGGCTGCCGTCGCCTTGAGAATAACGGGGGTGTGGGTGAGTGGAGGATGGCTGGCCAGCGGTGGGAGTGGTGCAGGCGGTGAGGCCTCCGGCAAAGACAACCGACCACGGGAGGCAGGAGCAGGCGGCACGGCGGCGCTGCTTTGGGCGGCTGGAGCAAGCAGACCAGAGGTTGATGACGGTGTCCTGGACAAAGGGGTACTCACCACGTCGTCTCCCGGTCAGTTGGATTGGGCCGAGGACCCCAGGGCCGAATACTTATGGGCCAGTTCGGACTGCCGATGACATGTACAAGGAAGATTCCACAAGACTTGGTGATCAAGACAAGGACTCCTCTCCACCGGCGTATTCGGCTAGGACTCCTTTAACCCTATGCCTCTGGTGCATTATATAAGCCGAGGCCAGGCTAGTCGATACAGGGATGATATATGCTAGATCATTATGATATAGACATTACCATAGTCATACAGGCTAGACTTCTAGGGTTTAGCCATCACGATCTCGTGGTAGATCAACTCTTGTAATACTCATATTCATCAAGATCAATCAAGCAGGAAGTAGGGTATTACCTCCATAGAGAGGGACCAAACCTGGGTAAACATCGTGTCCCCTGTCTCCTGTTACCATCGATCCTAGACGCACAGTTCGGGACCCCCTACCCGAGATCCGCCGGTTTTGACACCGACGTTGGTGCTTTCATTGAGAGTTCCGCTGTGTGTTCGGCAAAAGATCGATGGCTCACCTACAGATCAACTGCGACTTCGGCATCTTCGTCACCAGCTCGACTGGTCACCTTGGTTCGACCAAGAAATGCGCCATGTGTTCGGATCACCATGTTCGGACGAGGGCCTTCATCAAACATCAACTCCGATCTCTATCAAGATCATGGAGGAGTCATCCATGGAGCTCGGGGGCTCAACGTTAACATTGCCCTCGAGCGACCGTGCTGTTTTTCTGGACAGCGAACTCGTATCTGCCGCCATTGCATCCTCGAGTATCGCTTTGACGATTGCTTCAGTAGGATTGTGCGGAATTGAGTCTACAACAACCATGCAAAATTTCATCGAGTTCCGATTGAGGAATCTCTGGCAATCTATGATATATTGGAGCCGTTTCGAATCTGGACGGAAATCTGGACGAGTTTGGAGCGTGGCGTACAACATCTAGCTCGTACGTCCTTTGGAAGATCCAACTGTTGATCGGCTGCGGAATTCCTATATCTACCACCCCTCAAAATTTCAGCTCGATCCGACCGTTCAAACTCCAGGAAACCTCCGATGAGCGCAACAATTTTTCGATCCGTTTTCTACGCGAATACGAATCCAGCCCGAGTTCATGTTTCTTCATGAACGGAATATTGGACACCCCTTTTGAAGGAATTTTTTTCTAGGGTATTGCGCGTTGTTTTTAAACACGTACCCATAAAATTTTAAGCCTCCTCCGAGGTAATCTTCACCATCACGCTGGTGTCAAACCAGTCCGGCATTATTGCTCCACGGCTGCCAACCTGCGCTAGACACGTCGCCGCTTTATTGAGCCAAGCTCAACTCCTTCGATCATCATCTCGGCAAGCCGAACAAGAGTACGGTATCGCGAAGGATAAATCATCATCAACATCGCTGCCCCACGGATTACACGGAGCGGGCACACCGGCATCGCCACGCGGTAGCTTCATCAAGCTAGCGTTGATCGCGTCACAAGTCTTGACCTGCGTCGGCATCACCATGCTGCCTCTTCTTCAAATCATCATCAAACACGCCGACCTGTTTAGACACATCGGCTGACATGTAGACTCCGGCATCTCTTCGCCGAGCTGCTCCAACACCTCGGCTAGACCCGGGGCTTCATCATCTCTTCATCAACCTACTCCGGTGACTTTGGCGTCACCAGCCGACCAGCTTCGTCACGATTAGCTGGACCGAGGGCTTTGTCTCGGCAAGCCAACCTTTGTCGGCATCACCATGCCGGCGCTTTATCACCCATCAGGCAATGGGTGTGCGGATCGAGTCCCAATTTTGGGAGTCACCTTTCTTCGGATTGCTACAATAAATAAACTAGGTGCTATTTATCCCAGTAATTTTTGCTTGTTTGGATCTATTCTCCCTAAAGAATTATTACTCTAGTTTGTTCCATCATCTCTACGCAGGCCTGTCAAAGGGCGGCCGCATTATCGACGGTCACGCGGTGGTACGGTCAGTTTCCGTATATAGTCCGACAAACGCTGAATCCGGAACTCGGACCGGCATGTGAATTCGGGCTTTTGCCTCGCCTTTATCGCGTCACGCCGACGCTCTGCATCAACATTGACTTCGGCGCCAGGCCACATCTCTTTAAATAAATTATTTTTGCGAAAAGCAATTATGCAAGGATTATATATATATTTATATTATTCTTTTTGGAACGCACTATTTTATGCGTGTAGGTGATCGACTTCGACTGCGTTACGCGGTCGCTTCGGGAAGCCAACGCCGCTGTCTCAAATTGGCATAAATCGGCTTGCGTGATCACCTTGTTTGTCGTGTTGCCATACCGACGTGTTCGGTTGCCTCGGGGACTTCGGCATTGCCGAGAGAGCTCTACCTCACAGAGTGTTCGGCGCACAGATAAATGAATCGAGTTGGGCAGTGCTGTCTCCTCAGCTGGACGGAAGGCTTCGTCAACACTTCATTAACCCGCACCGGGGGCTTCGGCGTCACTCTGCCTGCCCGCTTTGGCCGTGCTATGCCACCACTTCGGAGTGCCAAGCTCTTTGCTCCGCCACCTTGGGACCGGCTTGGGGGATGGAACCTTGTCCTGCATCAAGCTTGGACTGCGTCATCAATGCAGAACACATTAATAAGCTAAGTCGCTTTCATGCTAAAAAACCTTTGGTTTTAATTTTTTTTTGGTTCGACCAAGCGTCATACTTCCTTGTCAAAACTTTGTTTGTGACGCACAAATTCAAATACCCTGTTTACTCGGGGGCTTCCTTCATGAAGCTTTTCCTCTTGCATATGATTATACTTGTACGGCTTCGTTCCTTGTTCATGTATTACGCCACAATATGCACCATATTGACTTAAGTGTTCCGTAAGCTGGGTTGCCTGGCTCCTGTGCTTACCCCTACGTTCCCGATTGTTCGGCTAGGGAGTAAAGGGAGCATCTCTGCGATTGTCACGACCGGGTCATCTGAGCTCTGACCTTAGACTGGGTGAAGCCGAAAGCTAGCGCTCTTATTGTTTTCAATCATGGTCGGCGCACAACGGAACTCATGAGTTTAAAAAATCTATTGCACAAGTCTCATAGTAATAATGAGCACCAAAGAAATGTATCTGTGGGGGCACTATTTTCTTCGAAGATGCTTCTTACACTTCGTCTGTAATATAGCATAAGTTCCCTGAGCGCGATTTGTCTGTTACAACCTTATGGCCTGGTTTCCTAGTTATCGGAAACACTGCCGATATACTCGATAGGTGGAGTACATAACACTCTTCGGCCCTTGACCGAAGAGGGAGAAACCGGCGGTCAGTTAAGACGCGTTTAAAGTTCGGGCGAACACAGATATGATATAAGTACTTCGGTACATACAATCATTATACATAAAATAAACATATATCACCAGTATTTGTATTCTGTATACAAGCGTTGCCTTCTATAATTATCGTTATAAAGCCATAAATATGCATCAATTTGACTTCAGATTTTGGCCAAGCTGGGTTGCCTGGCTCCTGTGCTTACCCCTACGTTCCCGATTGTTCGGCTAGGTGGTAAAGGGAGCACCTCTGTGATTGTTACTACCGGGTCATCTGAGTAAGTACCTCAGACTGGGTGAAGCCGAAAGCTAGCAATCTTAAAGGATCACATTGGCCGGCAACGACGGAAGTGAAAATTTTGGTTTATTAATACCATAGAGTTCGGGAACTTTCGCCGAACTAAATCCTCAATATTTTCCTCCCGCATTGATCGGAGGTGAGGTTTCATGATCATGGTTGGCATGACAACCCAAAGAAAGGAACCGATAGCGGGACTATTTTCTTTGGAAGATGTTTCTTACGTTAAAAAGTAATATAACATATCTCTATGCGTACCTTTGTTTATAAAACCGTATGGCCGGATTGCCTTGTTTTCCATAAATCTTTGCCCTTATCACGACTATATAAAGTAGGAAAACACTCCTCGGCTACTGGCCGAAGAGGTTGAAGCCGATGGTCGGTCAACAAAGTTTTGTACAATGCGGATCTGAGCATTAATGATGTAAAGTACTTGGGTACATAGAATCATTACACAGAAATTGTGAGCAAAAATCAATTTTTTATCAGCCAATCTTTTAAAGAGTCAATGGCACAGTCTCTTTGAGACGCCTGAGAAGCTGACATAACGCTCTCATAGTTCCTTATTGGCATTAATTTTATTTCTTTTGAGCCCCTTGAGGCCTACCTTGGCGAGCTCAGCTTTTGTTAGCTCGAACTCCTTTATGAGATCTTTATTCTCTTTCCGAGAAGTTTGTGTTACACACAAGAATTTTTTTTTCAAATGGATATCGTTCCTTAATTCGGCCACCCGTGCCCACATTAAGGCTCGGGGGCTGCTGGGCTTCGTGCTCATTATTTATAAATATTAAAAGGGGCACATCGATCCCCTGATCTGGTGTTGCCACCCAACCACTGTCTCGGGGGCTACTGCATTGCCTATTTCAATGCAGAAAATTCCAACTGCCAAGTGTTCGGCTTGACCGAACTATGGGCAAACGTGTCTTCGGATAACAATAGGTACCATTTGGACCTATCCGGCGTCAAGCATAATATATTACGACAACTTTTCAAGACCCTCTCTCAAGGGCCCGTTCGCCGATCACTATTATCTCTAATATATTACACTGCGTTTCTATTTCTATGAGTGCTGCCGAGCTAGGATTTGATCCTCAGGCCGATTTCGTGCATCGACCTGAGTCTCAGGGGCTACTAGGATCAGCGGTTTCATGTTTTCCTTCAGGTGCATCTCGGGTTTTAGACCGACATACACCTTGAGGGCTACTAGTTATACATGTTGACAGCGAATAAATTTACACGCATCGGAAATAAAATCCGTAAACAATCAACCCAAGCCCGAGGTGGTGCACCACCTTGGAGGTAGTCCGGCATAAAGCTCGGATTTGAATGGCTGGCTCCATAGAGGGAATTACCGGCATTAAGATCGGCTAAACTCCTTCAACTTTTTTGAACCGGGGTGTTCTATGACACCTAGGATATAGTCCGACGTTGGAGCTCGGATACGGTCCGACGTTGGAGCTTGGACATAGTCCGGCGTGGGGGCTTGGATACAATCCGGCGTTGGAGCTCGAAAGCGGTCCGACGTGTGTGCTCGGCTGCGAAAGATACCTCGAATACAGTCCAGCGTTGGAGCTCGGATGTGAGAATACACCAACGCACGGGAAACACTTCAAACCCGAGGTGTGGCGTCAAATATAACAAGGCATTGATAAAGGCCAGAACTTAAAAGGTCTCCTTGGATACCCGACGTGTAAACTTTCCGGATTCACTTCGGCGATCCTCATGATCGAAGATGAGAGGATTTGTTGAACCAGTTTTCAAGACCGACGATCGAAGATAAAGAACAGTTTGGAAGAATCGAGGAGCGTCCCCAACTTGAAGACCGGTTCAGGGGGCTACTGACGGTGTCCTGGACTAGGGGGTACTCACCACGTCATCTCCCGATCAGTTGGATTGGGCCAAGGACCCCAGGACCGAATACTTATGGGGCAGTTCGGACTGCCGATGACATGTACAAGGAAGATTCCACAAGACTTGATGATCAAGACAAGGACTCCTCTCCACCGGCATATTCGGCTAGGACTCCTGTAACCCTAGGCCTCTGGTGCATTATATAAGTGGAGGCCAGGATAGTCGATACGGGGATGATATATGCTAGATCATTATGATATACACATTACCATAGTCATACATGCTAGACTTTTAGGGTTTAGCCATCATGATCTCATGGTAGATCAACTCTTGTAATACTCATATTCATCAAGATCAATCAAGCAGGAATTAGGGTATTACCTCCATAGAGAGGGCCCGAACCTGGGTAAACATCATGTCCCCCGTCTCCTGTTACCATCGATCCTAGACGCACAGTTCGGGACCCCCTACCCAAGATCCGCCGGTTTTGACACCGACAGTTGAAGAAGCACTACGGCCGTTGGATTTACATCGTACGATCACTTGAGCTAGAATCGTTCATATTGACTAAGTTGACAAAGCTCTCCATCCCCGTCAAGTTAGTGGGCCCACTGTTGGTGTCAAAACCGGTGGATCTCGGGTAGGGGGTCCCGATCTGTGCGTCAAGGCTGATGGTAGCAGGAAACAAGGGACACAGATGTTTACCCAGGTTCGGGCCCTCTCGATGGAGGTAAAACCCTACTTCCTGCTTGATTAATATTGATGATATGGGTAGTACAAGAGTAGATGTACCACGAGATCGTAGAGGCTAAACCCTAAGAGCTAGCCTGTGATGGTATGATCGTAATTGTGATCGGCCTTCCAAGGACCAACCTCTCCGGTTTATATAGACACCGGAAAGGGCTAGAGTTTACATGGAGTCGGTTACAAGGAAGGAAATATAATATCCGGATCGCCAAGCGTGCCTTCCACGCAAAGGAGAGTCCCATCCGGACACGGGCCGAAGTCTTGAGTCTTGTATCTTCACGCTTCATTAGTCCGGATGTTGTACACAGTTCGGCTGTCCAGATACCCCCTAATCCAGGACTCCCTCAGTAGCCCCTGAACCAGGCTCCAATGACGATGAATCTGGCGTGCAGTATTGTCTTTGGCATTGCAAGGCGGGTTCTTCCTCCGAATACTCCAAAATAATTATCGAACACTTGAATCGTGTCCGGATCCACAAAAATGATATCCATATGCCACCGTAGAGAGAATGATATTTCACAAATGCAATCTGCTGACAATTTTTCCTGATGACGTGACATGTTATTACGGTCGGAGCATCATTCGAACCGTTTTCCCACAACCAGCTACAACGCATATTACGAGGCGGTTTCTTTGACACGTCTTGTCAAAGCAGAGATCGTGTCCCCTTATCACGGGATTCTCATCAATACGGGTATGGGTAATCCCACCACGCCATCAATCGTGGCACTTGGGAAGCAAGCGATTCCCAACGGGCAAGTGGGGAGGCGCATCGCTTTCGGCGCCTCTATAAAGGGATAAGATTTGCTCATTTTTAACCACGCCTTCTTCCTCCTTTGCCCACTCTTGCCCCCTCGAGCTCCAGCGCCCAAGCCCAAGTCTCCTCCGCATAGCTAAACATGTCCGGAGCAGGAGGCAAGTGGGTGGCTTCCACCGTCAAGGATAAGCACATCACAAATCTTGGGCGGCGGATACTTGGCAGCGGATATAGCGCACCGGCTACGGACGCCGGAAGGTCATTCGACCCAGGACCCCACGAGAGGTCGATTCGCCGCCCACGCCGTCCGTGGATGGGATTTCCCTCCATCCCTTCGTCTGCGGGCTCATGTTCTACTATGGGCTAGATTTCCATGATCTAGCCCCGAATTTCGTCCTCAACATCTCGGCGTTCATCGTCGTTTGCGAGGCCATCCTCCTCATCCGGCCTCATTTTGGCCTATGGCTGCAAACCTTCTGCGTGAAGCCGAAGGTTGTAAGCGGCCAGCAAGCGGAGTGCGGAGGAGCCATGGTGGGCAAGATGCCTAACGTCACCTGGATGGACGGTTCCTTCGTGGAGACCGTAAAAGGATGGCAATCGGGGTGGTTCTACATCACCAAGCCGCGCGGCGCCAACTGGGCAGCGGCCCCCGAGTTCTGATCCGGAGCCCCCATGCGGCTCACCTCCTGGGAAAAGAAGGGCCTGTCCTGGGGCGATTCCACGGAGCTGGCCGGACTCCAGACATGCATCAAAAGCATGAAGGACAAGAACATCAAGCTTGTCAACGTGATCCAGGTCATGCTCGTTCGCCGGATCCTGCCATGCCAAAGGCGAGCAGTCAATCTGTGGGAGTTCGTCCCGACCGAACACCAGACGCTCCGGAAGCTCTACGACATGACGCATAAAGGCGCATGGAAGGTGCTGTTCAAGGCCTCCGAAGTACCTCCTCCCACATCCGAGGACCGCGGGCTTCACGCCGCGCGGGCTCCAAGTCAGGTGAGTTCTCAGAATGCCACCGGACCTAGTTCTTCCCAATATATTCATGGGAGTGCCTTAAGTAGTTGTGCATATTTGCTTCAGGACTATGTGGAGACAGCGGAGCACTGTTCGGCTCCGCTGCCAGAAGGCCCAGCGGATGCTCTCCTGACGGAGATGCTGGTCCCGGCACCGTACAGGGTGCCGGAGAAGAAGGCCGAGAAGAAGGCCCCGGGGACCCAAAAGGGTCTCCGTCGTAAGGTTGTGCCAGAAGCCTCGTCCGAAGACGACGAGGCGCACTCCTCCCACGAAGGGGAGGAAGAAGAAGAAGACGCCCTACCCGAAAAGGATGAGGGGCCCGGGGAGGCGGACCAGGGGGCCGGAAAAGGTCCTCGGCGCAAGGCCGTCATACCCCTGTCGTCTGATGATGACGAGACAGATTCCTCCCGTGGAGGCTGGGGGAATCAAGAAGAAATTCCACCTCCCCGCACTTGGGGGGGGGGGGGGAGAAGAAGAGAAAAACCGCCCCGGAGGGGGAGGCTGGGGCGTCCAAGAAGGGGAAGGTGTCCCTTCCGGATTATTCCGCCACGACCACTCACAGTGAGGAGGGGTGGCTTCCCAGAGGGAAGCCCCCGGTGCGATCGTAAGTGTCCGCCCTCCATCATAACTTCACTTTATAGCTTTTGTCTAACACCGGACCTATATGCAGTCCGGCCAGGGATCACCCTGAAGTGTCTTCCTCCGGGTCCCTGAGTGATTCGGAGATCAATTCGCTTCCGACAGCCACTACTCCTCAACCCGCGGATGATACAGAGGTGTTGTCCCGAAGGCTCCCAGAGTGGGGGGAGGTGACTCTGGAGACGCCCCGAAGCGGGGTCCCAGACGTCGGACACGTGGGGTTCAAGATCCCCGCGGATCGTGTCGATGGGAGCTACAATAGGCCGGTCTCTCAGCCGAACACGGTCCCGGAACCTTCAATGGTTCCGAACTCAGGCGGACAGCCCCTCATTAGGGAGGGCGAGCCGTCTGCATCGAGGACTTCCGGTGCGCACAAGGCGCCGGATTGTCTGCTGGAAGCGCTTCCCGGCGCTTCCATAGATGAGGAGCACCGTACTCTTATGAGTTCGGTGATTCGGAAGGTTTTGTCCGCCAAGAGCGGACTAATCGAAGCTTGCACCAGCCTCTTGACAGGCTTTGAGGTAAGTAATAAATATGTGTAAAATCACCACCCGATAGGTAGTAGCCCCTGATACTCTGTTTGGTGTTCGGAAAGAAAAACCAAATGGAGGGTCAATTATAATCCGCCAGAGTCTGACAAATAATATTCGTGTACATAAGCAGGCTGTGCTGCTTGCTGCGGCTGCCCGTACTGCCGAGGTTGCCGAACTGAAGCGGGACCTGGAGCAGGTGCAGGGAGAGCTCGGCCTCACGAAGAGGCAGCTCGAGGAGAATAAAGGTAAGCGATTCCCCGCTCGCATGTATTTAAAGATAGGAAAAATTGGCTAGTCTAACGCCAACGCGTCGTGATTGTGTAACAGGGGCCACCGCCGAAGTGGCGTCCCTGAAGAAAGCGCTGTCCGAGGCCGAAGACAAAGCAGCCTTGGAATGCAAGGAGCGCGAAAAGCAAAGTGCTAAAGTGGGCGAGGTACAACGAGAGCTCCAGGACCTTGGCAAGAAGTGCGAGTCCATGGAGCATGATATGAAGATGAAAGAGGCCGAGCTTGCAAAGGCCCTTGTAAATTTGAAAGACGCCAAGGCTGAAGCCGAGAAAGCACAGCAGGAGATCCAGGAGGCCAAAAAGATAGCTGCGGGTAAGAAGTTCTTTATGCAAAGCAAACATGTGGAGGAGGCATTTCTTTTACTTACTCGAATTCGGAGCTCTCCAGGGGCATTCACAGATCTGCCACGCAGCATATCAGACGCTGCGGAGTCTACCGTGCCCAGGAGGGGAGCTCAATGGAGAAGCTGTTCTGGTCCCAGTATGCTGGGGCCGAACACCTGATGCCTCTGAGTGACCAACTGAAGCAGTTGGTCGAACTTCACAGGGCGTCCGAACTGGCTATGAAAAGTTTCATAGTCCGGATGTGGCCTGGTGAGCTCCTGCCCAGTAGCTATTTTGGCCTGATCAAGCAGATGTTGGATGCCTGTCCGCGGCTTGAAGTGATCAAGCGATCTGTTTGTGTCGAGGGTGCCCGCTGGGCTTTCGCCCGTGTCAAGGTGCATTGGGGCAAGCTGGATGCGGGGAAACTGGTCAAGGACGGGCCGCCGGAGGGCAAGGCGCATCGCCATCCCGAGATGTACTATGATGGCGTTATGAAGGGTGCTCGTCTCGTGGCTGATGAATGTACCAAGGACACCATTTTTGAATGAATTCAGTTCTGTCATGTTTGTAATCTAAGGACGAAGTTACTTGCGCTATGTAGCGCTTTTGTTATTTAAAATATTACCTTCTGTGCGGCTGTTTATAAAATTCTGAAAGTAGGCCAGTCGTCGGCTTCCGCCCCCACGTAGCTAGTACTGGGGTGTTCGTGGAAAACCCGGACACTCTTTATCCAAATGGTTGGTCCATTAAGGAGGTGTCCGGCGCAGCGAACAAGGCAATCGGACTATGCGGCTTTATAACTTTCACTTAGCCATAGAAGTCTACAATTTTAAATTTCGGCGAAGCCCCTAAAATCCGGAAGGCCGAATTGGGGCGCTATATTCGCCTGGATCGGACGAAGCCAATTTATCGCCTAAAGCGGAAAATCTTTAAGGATTTTAAGACCTCTCGAACAGCGACCAACTCTCGCCACATCATGCCGGTCAGTTTTCGGCTTTCTCTACTGAGGTGCTCGTCTGGAAGAACCCGGACACAATCGCAGTAGTTCTCCCTGCGCTATCTTAGCCGATATAACGGAACGTAAGACACCAAAACAAGGGAGCCGGGCTATCCCAACTGTAGACCCAAGACATGATTCGGAGCTGATGCATATAGTGCTATAAGTTCGGGGTGCCGCACTGTTGAAAGTGTTCGGACTTTATTTGCCATATTACGGGGCGCCGTGAGAAGCCCCTGGCAAACTGACCACACCAAGGTGTACGGATGCAATATCAAATAAATATTTATAAGACAAAAATGCTCAAATAAGAATAATAAGCTGACGCTATATATAATCTCCCATTGATGAAAAATACGTTTAAGCGTATGTTTACAATGGATGCATTAAGCGGAGAAAAAAATAGGACTATTTGACATGTCCTATCCAGGGGCAGGCTGTGTACAGATAGATAAAGCAGGTATAATGATCGTAAATAGATTCCACCTTGGTATTTCCTTTTGTGCACAACATTTGTTGCCTCCTTGGATGTCTCTCCCATATAAGTCCGGCAATTCGGCTCTTCTAAGGATGCTGCACTACCGCGGTGTCCTGAAAGGTAAGAGGGAAAGAGTATGAAGGTATTTGGCGGTTACCCGCACTATTGACTGAGTCGTTGATGCATCTCCGCCTATGCCCATGGTATCTTGAGTGCGTAATTGTGTACGCGTGGCACGAATGCTGCTTTGAAGGGGCTTGAGCGGAGGCCGGACTGCTAATCGCGCTCTTAGCGTTCCTGATGATCCTGTTGCGGGGTGCTCCGGACTCGCTTGACGGTGCTCGAAGTTGTCGCCGGATTGGTTTGTCGGAGTAGGCGACTTTGTACTTCTGCCGCGAGGGCTGCAGTATGCTCTTCTGTTCGAAGGGAGCGGTCCATATTTCCATTGACAGTGATGACCCCGCGCGGTCCTGGCATCTTGAGCTTGAGGTATGCGTAATGTGGTACCGCATTGAATCTAGCGAATGCGGTTCGTCCGAGCAGTGCGTGGTAACCACTACGAAAAGGGACGATATCGAAGATTAACTCTTTGCTCCGGAAGTTATCCGGGGATCCGAAGACCACTTCCAGTGTTATAGAGCCCGTACAGCGGGCCTCTACTCTAGGAATTACACCTTTAAGGTGGTTTTAGTGGGCTTGATCCTTGAAGGGTCAATGCCCATTTTGTGCACTGTGTCCTGATAAAGCAGGTTCAGGCTGCTGCCGCCGTCCATAAGGACTCGCGTGAGGTGGAATCCCTCGATTATTGGGTCTAAAACCAATGCGATTGAGCCGCAATGACGGATGCTAGTAGGATGATCCCTACGATCAAAGGTGATCGGACAAGCTGACCATGGGTTGAATTTGGGGGCGACTGGCTCCATCGCATAGACGTCCCGTAGTGCTCGCCTGCTCCCGCTTGGGGATGGGAGTGGCGAGATCATATTGACCGCTTTCACCGGGGATTTTTTGTCCCCAGATTCGGACGCCGGGGCTCCTCGTCATCGTCGCTGTGCAGCCCCTTATCCTTGTTTTCAGCGTTTCTCTTACCGGCCTGTTTGAACACCCAACAGTCTCTATTGGTGTGGTTGGCTGGCTTGCCCGGGGTGCCATGAATTTGGCACAAGCGCTCTAGTATGCGGTCCAGGCTGGACGGTCCCTGATTATTTCTTGTGAACGACTTTTTCCGTTGACCGGACTTAGATCCGTTGAATCCGGCGTTGATCATCGTGTCTTCAGTGTTGTCGCCGTTGTTCTATCTCTTATGTCTGTTACGCCGTGGCTTGCCGTTAGTATCGTGGACGTCCGAAGTGCCGGAATGTGGCGTGGTGCCGCTACGAGCCAGCCAGCTGTCCTCACCCGCACAAAAGCGGGTCATTAGGGTTGTGAGAGCTGCCATGGACTTGGGTTTTTCCTGGCCGAGGTGTCGAGCGAGCCACTCGTCACAGATATTATGCTTAAAAGCCGCCAGGGCTTCGGCGTCCGGACAGTCGACTATTTGGTTCTTTTTAGTAAGGAACCGAGTCCAGAATTTCTGGGCTGACTCCCCAGGCTGTTGAGTAATGTGGCTCAGGTCATCGGCGTCTGGTGGTCGCACATATGTGCCCTGGAAGTTATCGAGGAATGCGTCTTCCAGGTTTTCCCAACTGCCGATGGAATTTGCTGGCAGGCTATTCAGCCAGTACCGGGCTGGTCCTTTGAGCTTAAGGGGAAGATACTTGATGGCGTGTAGATCATCTCCGCGGGCCATGTGAATGTGGAGAAGGAAATCTTCAATCCATACTGCAGGGTCTGTTGTGCCATCGTATGATTCGATGTTTACAGGTTTGAACCCTTCTGGGAATTCATGATCCATCACTTCGTCGGTGAATCAGAGGGGGTGTGCGGCGGCTCTGTGCCGGGCTATATGGTTATGCAGATCGAATTGATCTGGGTTGCTGTGTTCGGCCCGGCCGGACTTTTTGATGATATATCCGGCGTGATTAGAATTGTTATTTGGATCACAGCAGCCCCTATATAGGGAGCGATTGGTTGTTCCCGAACCGGTGCAAAAGAAAAAATATACCACCCAACCCCGTCGCCCTCCCGCATCCCTGCCTTCTTCCCCGATGCCCGCGCGCCATGCCTGATCCAGCCTGCCTCCCGCGTCCCCCCTCCTCCTCCGCCCAGCCTCCCCCGCCTCCCCTAGAGCTTATTCCCCGGTGCCGTCTGAACCCCGGTCGAAGCAACCATCACCGCTCCCCCCAAATCGTTCCGCCACCGCCGTCACTGGGTCGCGCCGCCACCGCCGCCCTCCCCAACCGGCGTCCCCCCGGCAGGAACGCGCCACCGCTCCCAACTAGTGTCGCCCCCACCGGAAAGCACCACCACCACCAACCGGCGCCGCCCCCCGTCGCGAACGCGCCACCGCCCCCAACCTCCAGCTCCGCCCTCCGCTATGGCGGCCGCCGGCGGCCTTCCATCCGCGCTGGAGTCGCCCCATGCCAGGATTCGGCCCCGCACAGCCCCTCGCCTGAATTTGGCCCCGACGATGCCCCACGACTGGCTCCGGCCGTCGCGCTGCCTCCGCCCTGGATCCGGCCACCGTGCTACCTCCTCCCCGTGGATACGGTCGCCATGACACCTCCTCCCCCAAGACCAGCCTACGGGACAGCTCCGGCCACCGTCACCAGGGAGCCCCGTCGCCTACCTCCCTTAGATGCCTCGTCCCACATGCCGGATACCGCCGTCGCGCCAGGACCCCCACACGCCGGATCCCGCCATCGTACCAGGCTCCATCTCCAACCCGCCGCTGGTATGGTCCGGCTCTTCCCCTCCCACTAGCCGCCAGCGCGAGCCCGCCGCCCGCCATCACTTGCCGTCGTAGGCACCCCCTGGTCATCCTCCCCAGCTGAGGCAAGTGAGCGCGAGCAGCGAGTAGAGGAAAAGTTCTGCCCAACGCCCCTGGACTTCCAACACATCGTGATGCATTTTTTTTGATGTGCTATTGGATGCATAATTATCACTATATGCGTTTGTATTTCCCGACATGTTTCTTCATGCATTTCGTGGTGATGGATTGAAATTCTTTCTTTGTTTATATAGAAGTTCAAAATGAATAAAAATGGCGGTCCGATGTTTATTGAAGGCCACTTTGGTAAAAATCTACTAGATTTGAGATTCCCATGTGCAGAAAATGCAGGTAGGAAAAGTGCCCATGAACAATGTGAAAAATGTTGTTTCAGATGAATCAGTGCTTTTGCTTGATTTATGTTATAGCGTATGGTTTGAAGTTCATGTTCTCAAGATCGCGAAATTCAAAAAACTGTACCTGAGAAAAGTTCAATAAGAGCTTTCTTTGCATAGTGCTTCAAACATATTATTGTGTTAATGGGGTCGTGGCCCGGGAAGTTCAAACCTTTTGTTTGTGGAAAAAATGCCGGTTTCAAACAAGATAAACAAATCCAACATATGATACACCAGGATAAGGTTGGTTTTTTAAATTCATTGTGCACATAAAATGATCATTGTAGACGTTGACATATTTTTCTTGTTATTTCTCACTACGTTCATTTTTTAGGTGTTGGAAAATGTGTAGCAGAAGTTCAAGTTAAACTAACGGGGCGATTCAGCATTTATATAAGAATAAAAATTTTCATAAAAAAATATTAAGAAATAAAACCAGGAAGTTTAAATTAAAAAGATGCAGAAGTTTGATGATTATAGAAAACTCAGATTTCCCTCGTATTAAAGAATGAAAATAAGAAGTTCCAAA
This sequence comes from Aegilops longissima, assembly GCA_021605205.1. Taxonomy (NCBI): domain Eukaryota; kingdom Viridiplantae; phylum Streptophyta; class Magnoliopsida; order Poales; family Poaceae; genus Aegilops; species Aegilops longissima. The sequence continues at coordinate 134,129,973 of CM038676.1, read as the reverse complement.
ATAAAATAACAAGAAGTTCAACTTCAACTTTAAAAAATAGAGCGCTTCAAAAATTCATAGAAAAAAAATTAAAAGATAAGACCAGGAAGTACAAATTAAAAAGATGCAAAAGTTCGATAATTATAGAAAAACTCAGATTTTCCTCAATACTAAATAATAAACCAAGAAGTTCAATTTCAAAAAACGTAGCAGTTCAATATTTATTACAAAAACTCAAATTTTTCCCGTTGCTAACGAATAAACCAAGAAGTTCAGTTTGAAATAACCAAGAAGTTCGGCATTTACTAAAAAATACTCGAATTTCTCCCATTTCTAAAAATACACAAAGAGGTTCAAAAATAAAAAAATAGAGCGGTTTGGTGTCTATAAAAATTCATTTTTTTGTTTGTGACGCCCACGATTCAATTGTACACTAATCATGCACGCAAATGTGTATGATCAAGATCAGGGACTCACGGGAAGATATCACAACACAACTCTAAAACATAAATAAGTCATACAAGCATCATAATACAAGCCAGGGCCTCGAGGGCTCGAATACAAGTGCTCGATCATAGACGAAGTCATGGAAGCAACAATATCTGAGTACAAACATAAGTTAAACAAGTTTGCCTTAAGAAGGCTAGCACAAACCGATACAGATCGAAGAGGCGATGCCTCCCGCTCGGGATCCTCCTAACTACTCCGGTCATCGCACGGGCTGCATGTAGTAGTAGGCACCTCCGTGTAGTAGTCGCCATCGACGGTGGCGTCTCGCCCTCGGGCTCCATCGTCCGTCGCAGCAACGGGTAAAGAAAGGGGGAAAAGGGGAACAAGGCAACCGTGAATACTCATCCAAAGTACTCGCAAGCAAGAAGCTACACTACATATGCATGGATATATGTGTAAAGGGCCATATCGGTGGACCGAATCTGCAGAATGCCGTAATAAGAGGGGATAGCTAATCCTCGTCAAGACTACGCTCGCAGCCTCCGCCTTTGCAAAGATGTAGCGTAGAGTAGATCAAGTCCTCCAATTAGCATCACATAGCAATAATCCTACCCGCGATCCTCCTCAGAACCCTAAGAGAGAGCGATCACCGGGTTGTATCCGCACTTGGAAGGGTGTGTTTTATTAAGTATCCGGTTCTAGTTGTCATAAGGTCAAGGTACAACCCAAGTCGCCCCTGCATCAAGATCACGGCTATTCAATAGATTAACTTCGCAGGATGCACCACATAAACCAACACGCTTGATCCCATTTGGCCGACACACTTTTTCGGGTCATGCCCGCCGCAGAATATCAACACGCCGCAGCCCCACCTAGGCACAACAGAGAGGCCAGACGCCGATCTAAACCTAAGCGACAGGGTCTGGGCCCATCGCCTATAGCACACCAAGACGTTGCATACGCAGCCGGAAGCGTAATCAGCCCTTAATACAAGAGCAGGCTTACGTCAATCCGGCATACGCCGCCGCCGCCGCCGACGCCACGAAGGCTTTGGCCGATACCACGACGCCGAGTGCCCATAACTGCTCCTCGCAGAGTTGGTTAGTGCGATAGACCAAATGGCCGACTCAGATCAAATACCAAGATCTCGTTAAGCGTGTTAAGTATCCGCGAACGCCGACCAGCACCAGTGCCCACTCTCTCCTAGGCGGTCTCAACCTGCCCTGTCGCTCCACCACAAAGATCCACTCATGGTGCTCCAAGTTTAATTCGACTTTTAGTCACCACATGTATCATGTATAAAGTATATAGTATATACCGTGATCACCTCCCGAGCGATCACGGCCCGATAGTATAGCACAGCAGACGGACAAGAATGTAGGGCCACAGATGGAGTACTAGCATCCTATATTAAGCATGTAGGATTGCGTAAAGGTATCAATGTAAGTAGAAAAGACAAGCTATGCATCAGATAGGAATAACGGAAAGCAAGAATATGCTACACTACTCTAATGCAAGCAGATAGAGGAGAGTAGGCGATATCTAGTGATCAAGGGGGGGCTTGCCCGGTTGCTCGGCAAGAGAGAGGGTCACAACTCCGTAGTCGAATCGGGCAGCAAAGATCGCCGGTCTCGTAGTCTACCAGAGAGAAGAGGGCGAAGAAACAATGAATACCATGCAAACAGATGCATATCGATGCATGACATGACAAGTAACTATGTTAGGGTGCCCAATCGCGGTAGTAGGTGATACCGATTTAATGGGGAAATCATCCAGAAAGTATTCCTTGTTTCGTTTTCGGGCAAAGGAGCCGAGGGGGAAAGTTGCGTGTTTTCTATGTTAGGGATGTGTGGCGATTTAATGGACCGCGATCCGGATTCGCCTCGCTCGCTCGAGCAACTTTCATGTACAAAGTATTTTCATCCGAGTTACGGTTTAATTTATATTAATTTTTAAAGTTTTAAATCATTTTCTAATTTATTAATTATTAATAAAATTAACATTATCCAGAATAGTGTTTGCTGACGTCAGCATGGCGTCAGCAGTCAACGCTGACCGCTGACCTGGTCAACTCGACAGTGGGTCCCATTTGTCATTGATCGAGATTAACTAAACAAAGTTAGTTAGCTTAATTACCGATTAGGTTAACTAATTCTAATTAATTTAGTTAAACCAAATTAATTAACTTAATTAATTCACTAATTAATTAATTATTACTTTTACTAATTTCATTTTCATTCATTTTTTGTTCTTGAAAAGTGGCCCCTGTTTGGCAAATGGCCTGCTGTGGCCAAACGGGTGTTGGTGATTCGGTGCACGGCGCAGCCCGCATGGCGACGGGGTTATCGGCACACTGTCGGCTGACCCAACGGAGCGAGATCGCCGGGCGTGGGGGCGAGCCGTGACCCGGCGAGGGCCGGCGGCCAGTGGTCAGCAGGTCGCAAGGGAGGTCGGGAAGCGGGTGGCGCATGTGGGGTGGCCACGCAGCGGGGGGCTCGAGGTCGACAGCCGGCCGAACCGGAGTTGGCCGACGCCACGGCGGGAAGCAGCGGGCTGGCTCGGCGGGGACCGGTTATGGGCGGCGTGTTCCGGGCGAGCGACAACGCGGGCGAGGCGTGACGGGCGAGGCACGGTGGCGGTGGCAGCCAGAGGCGGGCGCCCGGGGCATGGCCCCAGGCGACGAGCGCAAGAGCAGGGGAGGTGGGCGCGGTGATCTCGGCTGGCCCCTGCACCGGTCGGGCGGAGGAGAGCGCCGCCAAGGCGGACAGAAGCGGAAGGGGAATAGGGAGCGCAGGCTTGGCGAGCACGCATCGGGCGTGGCTGGGCGGTGATCATGAAGGGACGGAGGCGGGATGAGAGGAGGGGGGGGCTCACAAGGGGAGTAGGGAACGGGCAGTGTGCTCGGGGAAGGTCGGGGGGCGACGGGACGAGCGGCGGAGCGGGAGGAGTCCGGCGAGGTGGCGGCGTCCTGGCGGCGGGGCGGCGTCGATGACCTCCTCCTCGATCCCGATCCAATCGGGGAGAGGAGTGAGGAGATATTTTGGGGGCGGGGTTGTGGGGTGTCGGTGGAGTGGGGGGGGGGAGTGGATAAGGAGGGGGCCGCTAGGGTTCGGTCGCCCCAGGGGGGCTATAGGCGCCGGCTGGGCCGGCCTGGTTGGCCCAGAGGCCAGCTGGGCTGTCGGCCCAGTGGGGGGGGGGGTTCTTTTTTTTGGTTCTATTTTCTTTTCTTATCTCTTTCTTTTCTGTTTAAATCATTTCAAACCATTTAGCCATTTTATAAAAAGGTGTTTGTTGCACCATAATTATCCTTGTAATATTTGGCAACCACCGAACATTTTTGTTTCAAATTTTGAAAACTTTTATTGTTATCATTAATTTGAATTTGAATTTTGAACGGTTTTGAATTATTGCGAGGATAGCAACAGTAACCGAGGTGTCATGGCACGATTAGCGTGGGATTACTATAGCACGATTATCCGGGCGTTACAAATCTCCTCCACTACAAGAAATCTCGTCCCGAGATTTAGGAGGTAGAAGAAAACAGTGCGGGGTATTCATCACGCAGGCGATCCTCGCGTTCCTAGGTGGCTTCATCTTCAGAATGGTGCGATCACTGGACTTTGAGGAACTTGATCGCCTTCTGGCGTGTGAGGCGTTCAGCTTGGTCGAGAATGCGGACCGGATGCTCTTTATAGGAGAGGTCCTTGTAATTCGAGCACTTCATGATACATCGCCGGATTGGGTCCTGAAGCATCGGCAGAGCCGTGACACATGGAACACATCGTGAACTCGAGAAAGGTTCGCGGAAGCTCCAGCTGATATGCCACTTTTCCACGCCTTTCCGTAATAGTGAATGGGCCAATATAGCGAGGAGCTAGCTTTCCTTGATCCCGGCGGTGTGCACCTTTCATTGGTGTAACTCGAAGATAGGCCTTTTCGCCAGGTTGGTAGACCATGTCTTTATGATGACGGTCATAATTACTCTTTTGACGTGACTGAGCAGTCTTGAGATTCTCGCGAATAATGCGGACTTGTTCTTCGGCATGTTGGATAATATCCGGACCGTAGAGTGGACTTTCCCCAGTTTCTGACCAGTTCAGAGGGGTTCGGCACTTTCTTCCATATAACACTTCGAAGGGGGCCATCTTCAGACTAGCTTGATAGCTATTGGTATAAGAGAACTCAGCATACGGGAGAGATTCCTCCCATTTCTTGCCGAAGGAAATAACACAAGCTCGAAGCATGTCTTCGAGAACTTGGTTTACACGTTCAACTTGCCCTTGTGACTGCGGATAAAACACAAGATCGAAAGATAAGTGAGTCCCCATAGCTTCTGGAAACTTGCCCGTAATCTTGAAGTTAATAAGCTGCCACGGTCCTAACCGACAACCAGTGGAATACCGTGAAGTGAAACAATTTCGACATGTAGAGAGTTGCAAGTCGACTAGCAAGGATCGCTTCTTTGAGCGCCGTAAAATGTGCAACTTTAGATAGCCGGTCAATGATGACAAGAATAGCATCACTACCTTTCTGCGATTTGGGAAATCCAAAGGACGAAGTCCATTTCAACATGGTCCCATTTCCATTCAGGAATAGAGATAGGTTGCAGAGTTCCAAAGAGGCCTTTGATGTTCGCTTTGATATGACGGCAAACGCCACATTCAACAACATAACGAGCGATGTCTTGCTTCATGTTAGACCACCGAATCTTTTGACGAATGTCCTGGTACATCTTTGTACTACCAGGATGGATACATAGAGGCGTATCATGAGCTTCTTTCATAACTTTCTGAGTCATATTCAGGTTTTTCTCCTTACACGGCACCACTAGGAGGCCTTTGAAGTACAAGGCGCCATCATCAGCAATAGTGAAGAATGAGGGCTTTCCTTCTTTGAGGTCGCGCTTAATCTTGTGGGCTTCAGAGTCATATCCCTATATTGTCTTGATGGAGCTCATGAGATCGGGTTCGACATCCAGGGTATAGAGGGAACCCTGGGAAACAACACGGAGATTCATCTTGTGAAACTCCGGAGGAGGGGGAGCAAGTGCACCTGGAGGAACAATATGGAGGTTCAGCTTTCGGAATTCTTCAACAAGTGAGGGCTGAACCTTGTGAATCTGGAGGTGGTTGCAGTAAGACTTGCAGCTTAAGGCATCAGCCATTACATTAGCCTTGCCTGGTGTATAGGAAATACCCAAGTCAAAGTCTGCAACAATCTCCATCCATCTCTGCTGACGGAGGTTCAGGTCTGGCTGAGTAAACAGACACTTCAGACTTTGGTGATCGGTGAAGATCTCGCAACGATTACCGAGAAGGTAATGTCGTCACTGTTTCAAAGGCATGGATAACAGCAAGAAGCTCGAGGTCGTGAACGGGTAGTTCTTCGTGAGGGCGCAATTGTCGAGAGGCATAGGCAATCACTTTGCGTTCCTGCATTAGGACACAGCCTAATCCTTGATGGGAAGCGTCGCAGTAAATGATTAAGTCCTTCTTAGTATCAGGTGGAGCTAGTACCGGGGCAGAAGTCAACTTGTCTTTGAGTGCGTGGAAGCTTTCCTGACATTTGTCTGTCCATTGGAACTTGACACACTTATGCAATAGGTTAGTCAGGGGCCTGGCGATCTTGGAGAAGTTCTCGATTTAATCGACGGCAATAGTCAAGCGAGACCGAGAAAACTTCGACTTGCTTGACATTCTTCGAGGAGTCCAATCAAGAATAGCCTGAACTCGCTCAGGTTGACGGCAATACCATCCTTAGAGATGACATGCCCGAGATAGGTTACTTCGGAAGCCGAATTCACACTTGGAGAACTTGGCATATAGTCGATGCTCTCGTAGCTTTTCCAAAGACAAGACGAAGATGTTCAAGATGCTCTTCTTCATTCTTGGAAAATACCAGAATATCATCTAGATAAACCACGATTTAACTTGTCGAGGTAATCCATGAATATATAGTTCATCAAAGTAGAGAAGGTGGCGGAGCATTGGTTAATCCGAAGACATGACGGTGTACTCGTATGAACCATATCGAGTCACGAAGGCAGTCTTTGGGATATCCTCTTCACGAACACGGATCTGGTGGTAACCCAACCTCAAGTCGAAGTTTAGAGAACACCGATGAACCAGCCAGATTGATCATACAGATCATTGATCCGAGGAAGAGGATACTTGTTCGAATAGTAGCCCGTTAATAGGGCGGTAGTCTTGGACCACCGGTTTGTCCCATCCTTCTTCTTGACAAAGAGAGAAGGTGCTCCCAAGGAGAGCAACTAGGGCTAATGAAACCACTTCAAGAGATTTATCGATTTCTTCCTTAAGCTCAAGGAGTTCATGCGGCGGCATCTTGTAGGGTCGCTTGGCTATAGGAGTGGTGCCTGGTTTCAAGTCGATGACGAATTCGACAGCTCTAGCAGGGGAATCTCGGAGTTCTTCAGGAAAGACGTCGAGGAAGTCACGCACGACGGGAATGTTTTCAATGCCCTCGAGTGGTGCGGCGTTCAATGCATTCAATGCATAGAGCCTTGCCTCGGCATTCTGAACCAGACGAGCATTGTAGCTTATTATTTCATCAGAAGGGTGTAGTAGATGGACGGTCTTGGTGGCGCAAACGATAGAAGTAGTATGCACCTTTAACCAATCCATTCCCAGAATGAGGTCAATGTTAGACGACTTCAGGATAATGGGCGAGGCGCGAAATTCCAACCCTTCGATTTCATTGTGGACGTCGATGCCGACCATGGAGGTCCGACATTGTCCCGCTGGGGTCTTTACCACTACCAAGTATTCATCCGCTCACATTTAACGCCGTGCTTGTATGCAAAATCTTCGACATGAATGAATGCGATGCACCAGATCAAATAAAACGGATGTCGGTAATCGATTTTACGAGGAGGTACCCATCACAAGAGCAGGCTGGTCTTGAGCTTCGCTCAGATCAACGTGGTTGGCATGAACTCGACCATAAGGCTTGGCATTGTTGTTTGGGGCTGGTTGCTTCCACGCCGCCATGGAAGTGCCATTGATTCTGATTCGATTGCAATCCCTAGCACAAAGGACCTGGTTGACCACACTTGTAGCACAAACCATTATTGGGAGTGGGAACATGAGCTTGGGGTGGTGGAGCCGGAAGCCTTGGCTACCTAGTTGGAGGAGTAGGAAGACGAGGTGCAAAGATAGCTCGCCTTTGGGGCAGGTGCATTTGGCTGGTACATGCTGTTGGGAATCCATATCTTACGCTGCGGAGGACGGGCCCAAGATGAGCCCGTGTCATCGCTTGCGCTGTTAGAGCTCGTATTCCTGCACCAGTTTCGACATTGATAGTTTTGTTCACCAAGGTGGCGTAAATCAGCAAAGTCGCACTAGAAGTGCGAGCTTGATGTCGCCTGAAGGCCGCCACGGAACTTCTCCCGTCTGCAGGCATCGCTTGCAATGTCCTCTTCAAGATAGCGAGACAAGTCCGTAAACTCTCGATAAGCTTCAACAGTCTTGTTGCCTTGGGTGAGGTTATGAACTCACGCTTCTTCCGTCCATGACTCCTTGAGGGATGAAGCGGCACGTAAAGATGCTTGGAAGTCCGCCAGTGATGATTGTTCCAATCTGGCGTAGTACGCCTGTGGCTGTCCCACCATTGAGCTGCGGGTCCCTTCAGAAGAAGGAAGCAAAGGTGACATAGCTGGCGTGGGGCTACATCAGCAGACTCCTTCTCATAGGTGATGTCACGGAGCTACCATCAAGATCCAATGGCTGAGTTGAGCTGCGGTACACAGCTGGGTTCAGCGCATGAAACTCGCAGAGTTACCGTGTTTGGCTGTTAGTTCATATTGGGGCGAGGAAACCGAGCCATCATATTCTCCATGAACTGGCGATTCATCTCAAGCTGTTGGATCATGCCAGCCATGTACTGTGGGGTGGTGGGAAGTTGCCACCACGCACCACGCACCAATTGGTCTAACCATCCCGCTAATATATAACAGGGTAGTTCAGCATTTGAGAAATTTGCAAAGGACAAGAATCATTCATGATGAAACATGCATAATGAAAGCAGCACGGTAGATACTACATAGTAGTCGGCATATCTTACAAAAGGGATCATGCATAGAGTTCGCACACGTAGTTCGCACATAGACTAAGACATCATAGGCGCACGCAGTGCTCATGGGCGTAATGCATCTAACACTTAACAAGCAAGCCTACATCAGTCCCACGCGGTATCATGGAGGTAGCAGTAGCCCAAAGCTGGTAGTGTGGCAGCGGATAGTCCTCCACGCCGCTGACTGGGGCCGCGGATACTGCGTAAACCGACGCCTGTGGTAGAAGAGGCCAAGCGCGGAGAGTAGCCTCCCACCTCTGGCCAATCGACACCCTGGGGCATCACGGTCCTGGTTGGGTAGATCGCAGAACGCGGCAGCTCTCTGAATCGGACAAAGGGGTGCAACAGCGTCAGAGCACGGTAAAGGTGCTGATGGGTGGTGTACAACTCGTGGCGAAGAGCTCGGTTAGCTCGATCCAGCCCATTAGCATGCAGAACAAAGTTCTGATGGTAGAAGGGCTCTCGGTGACAAAGGGAGTAGGCAGCAGTAGTAACCTCCGCACCAACATCGATGCGATAGCAATGTGCTCAAGGGGAGGAGTCCAACTCCCGATACTTCCACGAAGACGGTCGAGCAGCATAAGCAGCATCGTGGACTGCCATATCGATAGTCACCCCAACACCATGTGCGTGTGCAAGACAAGAGTGGAGTCATACTCCCGAGAGTAGAGGTGGACGATGGCACGGCATCGCTCCTCGTTAAAGTCCCGTACTCCTCAAAGATGGTGTACTGGGGTGCCAAGGATAACCCACATAGGTCATCATCTCGCTAGCACCGCAGTGATCCCGAGGCACCAATGGCCGCCGTGGTGGCGACGACCTGCCTCGTGGGTTCCATCTCGAAACAAAGATGTTTCAAAGGAGTCAAATGACAAGGTGGAAATTGTTCAAAATACTATTCTAAGAAATAGCTATGGCTTTATCCAACTTTGGGGTGAATGTGGTCACGGATCCTAGTGTTAGAGTTAGTAAATTCGCTTAACCTGAGTAGAAGAGAGTTCAGAGTCCCGAGTAAAGGTCGAGGAGTAAAAGATCCTAGTACCACCTAATGGCGACGTGGGCCCATAAGGCACACAGCCATGTTAGTAAAAGTTTTGTAATGTCTAGATTCGACTTCACCAAGGAGTGTGGAAGGGGATTCTACAGCAATGGCTCGATATTAATCTCAGACGCTTCGATTCAATCGCAGACACTAATCATGCACGCAAATGTGTACGATCAAGATCGTGGACTCACGGAAGATATCACAACACAACTCTAAAACATAAATAAGTCATACAAACATCATAATACAAGCCAGGGCCTCGAGGGCTCGAATACAAGTGCTCGATCATAGACGAAGTCAGCGGAAGCAACAATATCTGAGTACAAACATAAGTTAAACAAGTTTGCCTTAAGAAGGCTAGCACAAACCGGATACAGATCGAAGAGGCGCAGCCTCCCGCCTCGATCCTCCTAACTACTCCGGTCGTCCGCTGGGCTGCACGTAGTAGTAGGCACCTTCGTGTAGTAGTCGCCATCGACGGTGGCGCTCGCTCTGGCTCCACCGTCTCGTCGAAAGCAACCGGTAAAGAAAGGGGGGAAAAGGGGGAACAAGGCAACCATGAGTACTCATCCAAAGTACTTGCAAGCAAGGAGCTACACTACATATGCATGGATATATGTGTAAAGGGCCATATCAATGGACTGAACTGCAGAATGCCAGAATAAGAGGGGGATAGCTAATCCTGTCGAAGACTACGCTTCGCAGCCTTCGCCGCAAAGATGTAGCGTAGAGTAGATGAAGTCCTCCAAGTAGCATCACATAGCAATAATCCTACCCGGCGATCCCCTCCTCGTAACCCTGAGAGAGAGCGACCACCGGGTTGTATCTCGCACTTGGAAGGGTGTGTTTTATTAAGTATCCGGTTCTAGTTGTCATAAGGTCAAGGTACAACTCCAAGTCGCCCCTGCTATCAAGATCACGGCTATTCAATAGATTAATCACTGCAGGGTGCACCACATAACTCAACACGCTTGATCCCATTTGGCCGACACACTTTTCGGGTCATGCCCGCCGCTGAAGATCAACACGCCGCAGCCCCACCTAGGCACAACAGAGAGGCCAGACGCCGGTTCAAACCTAAGCGACACAGGGTCCGGGCCCATCGCCCATAGCACACAAGACGCTATGCGACGCGCCGGAAGCGTAACTAGCCCCTTAATACAAGAGCAGGCTTACGCCCAATCCGCACGCGCCGCCGCCGCCGACGCCACGAAGGCTTCGGCCGATACCACGACGCCGAAAGTGCCCATAATCTGTTCCCGCAGAGTTGGTTAGTGCGATAGACCAAATGGCCGACTCAGATCAAATGCCAAGATCACGTTAAGCGCAGTTAAGTATCCGCGAACGCCGACCAGACCAGGCCCACCTCTCTCCTAGGCGGTCTCAACCTGCCCTGCCGCCCGCCACAAAGATCCACTCTGGTGCTCCACAAGTTTAACCCGACTTTAGTCACCACATGTATCATGTATAAAGTATATAGATATACCCGTGATCACCTCCCGAGTGATCACGGCCCGATAGTATAGCACAACAGACGGACAAGAATGTAGGGCCACAATGGAGTACTAGCATCCTATACTAAGCATGTAGGATTGCGTAAAGGTATCAATGTATAGCAAAGACAAAGCTACGATCAGATAGGAATAACGAAAGCAAGAACATGCTACACTACTCTAATCCAAGCAAAGACAGAGGAGAGTAGGCTATATCCGTGATCAAGGGGGGGGCTTGCCTGTTGCTCGCAAGAGATAGGGGTCGCCAACTCCGTAGTCGAACCGGGCAGCAGCAGCGCCGGTCTCGTAGTCTACCGTGAGAGAAGAGGGGAAGAAACAATGAATACCATGCAAACAGATGCATATCGATGTATGACATGACAAGTAACTATGTTAGGGTGCCCAATCGCGTAGTAGGTGATACCGACGTAATGGGAAATCATTCGGAAAGTATTCCGGTGTTTCGCTGCAAGGCAGAGGAGCCGAGGGGGAAAGTTGCGTGTTTGCTATGTTAGGATGTGTGGCGGACGAATGGACTGCGATCCGGATTCGCCTCGCTGCTCGAGCAACTTTCATATACAAAGTATTTTCATCTCGAAAGTTACGGTTTAATTTATATTAATTTTAAAGTTTTAAATCATTTTCTAATTTATTAATTATTAATTAAATTAACATTATCCAGAATAGTGTTTGCCGACGCCAAGATGGCGCCAGCAGAATCAACGTTGACTGCTGACCTGGTCAACCCGATGTGGGTCCCATTTGTCATCGATCGAGATTAACTAAACAAAGTTAGTTAGCTTAATTACCTGATTAGGTTAACTAATTCTAATTAATTTAGTTAAACCAAATTAATTAACTTAATTAATTCACTAATTAATTAATTATTACTTTTACTTATTTCATTTTCATTCTTCTTTTTTGTTCTTGGTAGTGGCCCCTGCTTGGCAAAGGACCCTGTGGCCAAACGGTGTTGGGCGATTTGGTGCATCGCGCAGCCAAACAGGCGACGGGGTTATCGGGCGCTGCACTGTTGGGCTGACCTAACGGAGCATAGATCGCGGGCGTGGGGGGGGGCGAGGCCGGACCTGGCGAGGCGCCGACGGCCGTGGTCAGCAGCCGTGTGGGAGGTCGGGAAGGGGTGGCGTGTGGGGAGGCCACACAATGGGGGGGAGGGGGGCTCGAGGTCTGACTGCCTCCGGCGAACCGGAGTTGGCCGGCGGCCACGGGCGGGAAGCAAAGGGCTGGCTCAAGGGGACCGGAGCAATGGGCGCGTGGTGCCGGGCGAAAGTGACAACGTGGCGAGGCGGACGGGCGAGGCGCGTGGCGGTGGCAGCCAGAGAGGGCGGCGGGCACGCCCCGGCGACGAGCGCAAGAGCAGGGGAGGTGGGCTGGTGATCCCTGCTGGCCCCTGCACTGGTCGGGCGGAGGAGAGCGCCGCCAAGGCGGACAGGAGCGGAAGGGGAAGAGGGGAGCGGCGGCGCGGCGGGCGAGCACGACGGGCGTGGCTGGGCGGGATCACAAGGGACGGAGGCGGGATGAGAGGAGGGAGGGGCTACAAGGGGAGTAGGGAACGGGCAAGGTGCTCTGGGAAGGTCGGGGGGACGACTGGACGAGCAATGGAGCGGAGGAGTCCGCGAGGTGGCGGCGCCTGGCGGCGGGCGGCGGTTGGTGACCTCCTCCTCAATCCCGAACCAATCGGGAGAGGAGGAGGAGATATTTTGGGGCGGGTCGGGGTGTCGGTGGAGTGGGGGGGGGGGAGGATAAGGATGGGGCCGCTAGGTTTGGCCGCCCTGGGGCTATAGGCGCTGGCTGGCCGGGCCTGGTTGGCTCAGAGGCCACTGGTCAGGCCCTGGGGGGGTTCTTTTTTGGTTCTGCTTTTCTTATCTCTTTCTTTTCTGCTTAAATCATTTTAAACCATTTAGCCATTTTCTAAAAGGTGTTTGTTGCACCATAATTACCCTTGTAATATTTGGCAACCAATTTAACATTTTTGTTTCAAATTTTGAAAACTTTTATTGTTATCATTAATTTGAATTTGAATTTCAACAGTTTCAATTATTATGATGATAGCAACAAGAATCGAGGTGTCATGGCACGATTAGCGTGATTACTGTAGCACGATTATCCGGACGTTACATTGTTGCTAAGGGGTAGCATCGTTTTGTCATTTAATTTTTTTGAAGCAATTCCATTTCAAAAATAAAGTCAAGAATTTCAAACTAAAAATGGAATAGTTTGATGCATACAACAAACTCAAATTCTTCTTTGTTTTCATGCAAAATTAACGTATGAATTTCCATTTTAAAAAGGTTGTATGATGTTTACTTAAATTCACTTTTTTTTATTTTCTAAGAATAAAACTAAGAAGTTCAAATTAAAAAATCAGAGAAGTTCAGAGTTTATAAAAACCTTGGATTTACATGCTCAATTTTGATGTATGTTTTAGAACTTGGGGCAAAAAAAGGAGATAGCAGTTCAAGAGTGACAACATCCTGAAGTTCACGTACTACATGGTGTGTGTTTCATATGAGAAAAAAAAAGAATAAAAAGGCAAAGTCTAAAAAATTGTTGCGAGAAGTTCAAGTGCTTGGCCAGGGGAAATTCAAAAATACTTGTGAGAGAGGTTCACCATGTATTTACATGTGCAAAAACGCACAAAAAATGTTGTTTTTGTGAATTAAAATAATTCTCTCAATCCATTACAAATTTAAAGAAAAATGCTCTACATTAAAAAGTTTCTCATATTCAACAACTTTCCAAGGTGTATAAATATTCTTATTCCAGAAAACGGTTAAAACAAAATGGTGCATGTGTGTTCGAAACAAAAGCTTAACCATATTAGAAAAAGTTATGTCATTTTAGCAGGTTTGCAAAGGTATATTATTTGTGCAACTCTAATGTATAGCTGGGGGATTACGAACAGAAAAACGTGACAGAAGTTCAAGGTGAAAAACAACGGGAAGTTCAACTACTACACGAAATGCGTTTCAGAAGAGAAATAAAAGAATAAAAACTAAAAGCCTAAAAGGTTTGTTGCAAGAAGTTCACGTGCTCCACCCCTGCACTGTTCAAAAATTATATTTATGAGACGCCCGTCATTCATTTACATGTTGTTTTAAAAAGCAAAAAACAATGTTGTTTTGCCATTTTAAAAACTGCTCTCAAACGGCAACGAATTTGTAACACATGTCTACATGAAAAACTTGTTGTGATTCATAAGCTTTCCGCCGGGTATATTATGTGCCACATTTCGATGAACGGTTTAAATTTTTCATGTATACCATTTAAAACACGTTTTGATGTATTCAAAAAATTCTTACCCGCTGAAAGAAGTTCATAGTGAAAACAACGAAAAGTTCAAGTACTGCAAGGAATGCATTTCAGGGGAGAATAAAAATATAGAAAAATAAAAGCTTAAAAGGTTTATTGAAAGAAGTTCAAGTGCTCTGTCCGGAGAAGTTCAAAAATTCTTGCGAGAAAGGTTCACCTTGTATTTCCATGTTTGATTTTTTCCGTATAAAAATCGAATACAATTCTTTACTCAAAATATAAAAAGGTGAAGTTCAAAATGGAATAATAGAGAAGTTCAGAGTTTATTAAAACCTAGGATTTACCTGTTCAAAAAATAAAAAACACAACGCCATTTTTTGCACTTTTAAAAACAATCTCATAAACGTAAAAATGGTTGCTAGAAGTTCAAGTGCTCGGCGAGGGAAAGTTCAAAAATTCTTGTGAGAGAGGTTCACCGTGTATTTAGATGCCGAAAATACATAAAAATTATGTTGTTTTTTGTGTTTTAAAATAATTCTCTCAAACCAAAGAGAAGTTCAAAGTGATAACAACCGGAAGTTCACGTACTACATAGTGTGTATTTTATATAAAAATACAGTAAAGTGAAACAAAGTGAAGTTCAAACAGACATGCCCAAGAAGTTCAACTACTTCACGCAGTGCAAAAAAGTACGTCAAAAAACAATACATCAAAAATTAGAGTGAAGTTCAAACAGACATGCCCGAGAAGTTCAACTACTTCACGCAATGCATTTCCATTCACGATGAAGGTCGAAATCATGATCTCGTCGTTTTCTAATTTACTTCAAAACGGCAGGAATATCATTTGTGTAAGTTTAAGTCATGATCGGAGAAAGTTAAAAAAATATTGTGAGAGAGGTTTGTGCAAAAAGAATATCATTTGTGTAATACTGACGAAAATGGATGGGAAAATTACAAAAAAAAATACGTGAAGTCCAACGTGAAAACAACAGGAAGTTCAACTACTATACTGAATGAATTTCACAAGAAAAACTTTTAAAACCATCGTGAGTATGAAAAAATGATCAACACGGAAAAGTCAACTTTCCATCGGTATATCACTTGCTTAATTCCGGTGAGTGCTCTGGTGAGTGAATGAAGAGCTACGAGCAAAAAAAAGCACGTGAAAAATAGAGTGAAGTTCAAGCAGAACTGCCACAAAAGTTCAAGTACTTCACGCGATGCATTTTCGACGAATCTGTTTCGCGATAAAGGCAGAACGAGTGATCTCGCCGTTTTTGAAATTACTTGAAAATGGCTGGGATTCAGAGAAAACCATAAACATGAAAAAGTTTCGCATTTTTCGTAGCTTTTCAACAGTATATTATTTGCCCCGTTCCGATGAAGTTTGTAGAAATTACGACGAAAATAAATTTTTAGCCATTTTCAAAATCAACGTAAAGCCGTAATGAATTTGGGGAAACAATATATACCAAAAAGTTTCGCATTTGTTCAGGCTTTCCAACGACATATCATTTGCAACGTTCGGACGTATGATTAAAAAAATAGATCAAAAATACAAACTTGGTAGAACTTGTACCATTTTCTAAATTACTCTTAAACAATTCAAAATTAGAAAAAAAAATTCAACATGAGGAAAAACGCATTTTCATAAGCTTTCCAACGCCATCTCAGTTGTATCAAATGGATTAGGCATTTAGAAATGGCAACGAAAATACAAACTCGGTTGTTCGGTTTGCGAAATTTTACGATTTTCCACATTACTCTTTAACCATAGGGAATTAGAAAAAACTTTCAGCATTTGGAAGGAGTGGTTTTACAGCAGCTTTCCAACGCCATATTATTTGCCTCATTCCGATAAACGGTTTAGAAATGCAATCGAAAATACGATTCACGTTTTTTGTATGAAGAAAAAACGGTTTTCAAAACTGCTCTTAAACCACTTACATTTTGCCAAAATTTGAAGTTGGGTCATGATACTGGTGTCCATAGCTTTCCAACAGTATATTGCAAGGCCCATTTGGGCAATGTTGACGGAAGTTCAACCTAGCACTAGGGGAAGTTCAGGTCGAACAAATCAGGCAGCAAAATTGTAAAAACGCAATTTCATCACGACCCGAGAGCAAAATCCGCCAGCGAGCAAGATTTCTGTTTAAAACCGGTATTTAGTTGCTAAAAAACGTTTCTAGATTACACTAACGTCATATAGAACAATACTAACGAGAATAATTCGGCGGGGAAGCCACGGTTGCAAAGATAGCCCGAAGGTCGGGTTTGTACAGAGGGAAGTTCAGGCACGTGTACAAACAAAAATACATCACAGAAGTTCAACGTGAAAACAACATGAAGTTCAACTACTACGTTGAATGAATTTCATATGAAAAACTTTTAAAATCGTTGCGAGTATGAAAAAATGATCAACACGGGAAAGTTGTGTGTTTACAACAGCTTTCCATCGGTATATCACTTACTCAATTCCGGTGAGTGGATGGAGAGCTAGGAGCAGTGGATAGAGATATATGAGCAAAAAAACACGTGAAAAACAGAGTGAAGTTCAAGTACACGTGCCGAGAAGTTTAGGTTCTTCACGCGGTGCATTTTCGAAGAATCAGTTTCACGATAAAGGCAGAACGAATGATCTCGCCATTTTTGCAATTACTTGAAAATGGCTAGAAATCAGAGAAAACTATCAACAAGAAAAAGTTTCGCATTTTCCGTAGATTTTCAGCGATATATTATTTGCCCCATTCGAATAAAGTATGTAGAAATTATGCCAAAAATACGTTTTACCCATTTTCCAATTTGACTTAAAACTGTAAGGAATTAGGAGAAACAATATATACAAAAAAGTTTCGCATTTGCTCAAGCTTTCGAACGCCGTATCATTTGTTGCATTCAGACGTACGGTTAAAAAATTAGCTCGAAAATACAAACTCGATAAAACTTGTACCGTTTTCTGAATTACTTTTAAACCATTCTAAATTAGAAAAAAGTTTTAACAGGAAAAGTAGCGCATTTTCACAAGCTTTCCAATGCCATATTATTTGCCTCAAATGGATTAGCCGTTTAGAAATTACATCGAAAATATGAACTCGGCTGTTCGGTTTGCAAAATTCTACGATTTTCAAAATTACTCTTTATCCATAGAGAATTAGAGAAAACTTTCAACATGTCGAAGGAGCGGTTTTGCAGCAGCTTTCCAATGCTATACTATTTACCTCATTCTGATAAACATTTTAGAAATGCGATCGAAAATACGATTCAGGTTTTTTGTATGAAGAAAAAACGGTTTTCAAAACTGCTCTTAAACCGCTTATATTTTGCCAAAAATTTAACTTGGATCATGATATTGGTGTCCATAGCTTTCCAATGATATATCGCAAGCCCCATTTGGACACTTTTTAGCTGAAGTTCAACCTAGTACTCGGGGAACAGATTATAGAAACAACTGACTAACTCAATTGTCAGATGCAAAGGAATTATGATTTCCAAATCAAGGGATCAGAAGCAAGGCTCTGATTAAGGATGGATCAATTGAATATACCAGAGGCACAATCGACGACAGATAGTTTGGTCGAGAACCAGCTCATGTTCAAAATGACGTCTGAGCCGGAAGGATGAATTCTAGGATCTATTTGAGGATTGCGAGAATTCGCAACATATTGAATCAACAGACTCAAAATGATAATGACAAGGTATGCCATTAAGATTACGAGACTTATGGGATTAATCATAATGCAAGCAAGCAAGAATTTCAAGAGCAATAGGCTACTCAGGATTTTCGGAAGATCGGGTAGTATTTGAACGTATTTTTGTGAAACACATGAACAACTTTGATTTAACGGATACCGATAAGCGCGAGTAATTATCCGTAGGGGTATTCATGCAGCAAGGAACTGCAGGCGTAAGCGTAAAGAATTCTCGGAATATCAAGAGTATTTCGTGACATCTTGTAATAACAAGAGCAACCGGGATGACAATATGAACGATAGGTGTAAGTAGTTATCCGGAGGGATTTATCGATGGAAGTGAATGGCAAAAGCGATGGCACATAGTCTCGAGAGCACATCGAGAGTATCTTCGAATCTTCCGTGCAAAGAAAGGTCATCGGTAACAAGTGGCTCTCCGGAGAAAGTACTTATGAGAACCTATAGTTAGTTTTGTTTTAGCAAAATCATTTATCCCGAATAGAAGATAGCTCGTAGTCCCAGAGTAAAGATCGAGGAGTAAAAGATCCTAATACCACCTAATGGCGACGGGGCCCATGGGCCGCATAACCATGTTAGTAAAAGTTTTGTAAAGTCTAGACTCGACTTCGCCAAGGAGTTGGAAGGGGATTCCTGACAGCAATCGGCCTCGGCTCCATTGTCCGGTCGCAGAACCGGGTAAAGAAAGGGGAAAAGGGGAACAAGGCAACCGTGAGTACTCATCCAAAGTACTGCAAGCAAGTAGCTACACTACATATGCATGGATATATGTGTAAAGGGCCATATCAAGGACTGAACTGCAGTAATGCCGTAATAAGAGGGGATATCTAACCGTCAAGACTACGCTTCGCAGCCTCCGCCTTGCAACATGTAGAAGAGAGCGATCAAGTCCTCCAAGTAGCATCGCATAGCATAATCCTACCGCGATCCCTCCTCGTAACCCCGAGAGAGAGCGACCACCGGGTTGTATCGTGCACTTGGAAGGGTGTGTTTTATTAAGTATCCGGTTCTAGTTGTCATAAGGTCAAGGTACAACTCCAAGTCGCCCTGTTACCAAAGATCACGGCTATTCAATAGATTAAATCACCGCAGGGTGCACCACATAACCCAACACGCTTGATCCCATTTGGCCGGACACACTTTTCTCGGGTCATGCCCGCCACGGAAGATCAACACGCCGCAGCCCGACCTAGGCACAAAAGAGAGGCCAGACGCCGGTTCAAACCTAAGCGCATTGTGGGTCCGGGCCCATCGCCCAATGCACACCAAGACGCTATGCGGGCGGCCGGAAGCGCACTCTAGCCTAACAGCGCTCCACCAATCCGGCGCTACGCCGCCGCCGACGTCACGGCAAGCTTCGCCGATACCACGACGCCGGATACCCATAACTACTCCCACGTAGATGGTTAGTGCGATAGACCAAATGGCCGACTCAGATCAAATACCAAGATCTCGTTGTTGCAGTTAAGTATCCGCGAACGCCGACCAGGCCAGCCCACCTCTCACCCTGTAGTCTCAACCTGCCCTGCCGCTCCGCCATTAAAGTAACAATCGGGGCCGCGGGAACCCGGCCCACCTCTACCGGGATGGAGCCACCGCCCTTTCAGCCCCCATCTCCTAACAGATCATTGGTGTAATGTAACAGGTAAAGTATATAATATATGCCCGTGATCACCTCCCAAGTGATCACAACCCAAAGAGTATAGCATGGCGACGGACAAGAGTGTAGGGCCACCGATGGAACACTAGCATCCTATACTAAGCAAGAGGATAAAGTGTAAAGGTAACAACAAAGAGTAGCAAGGACAAAGCTATGCAACAAAGATAGGATTAATCGAAACAAGAATATGCTACACTACTCTAATGCAAGCAGATAGAGAAGAGTAGGCGATATCCGTGATCAAAGGGAGGGCTTGCCTGGTTGCTCGGCAAGAGAAGGGTTCGCTGTCGATGTAGTCGCACTCGGTGGCATCGGCCGTCTCGGGTCACCGGGTAGAAGAGGGGGAAGAAACAAGAATACGGAGCCAACAAAGTATCACAAAATAACGAGGCAATACGCGTGCTAGGTGTGCCCTAACGCGGTAGTAGGTGATACCGACGAAAGGGGAAACATCCGAGAAAGTATCCCGGTGTTTCGCTTTTATTGCATTTGACCGGAGGAGGAAAGTTCCAGGTTCGATATGCTAGGGATGTGTGGCGACGAACGGCCTGCGAATCGGATTTGTCTCGCTGCTCGAGCAACTTTCATGTTGAAAATATTTTCATCCGAGTTACGGATTATTTTATATGATTTTCTAAAGATTTAAACATTTTCCGAATTTAATTAATTATTTAAATTCAACATTATCCAGATTAGTGTATGCTGACATCATCACGACGTCAGCAGTCAACAGAGGTGTTGACTGGTCAACTGACGTGTGGGTCCCATTCGTCATTGATTGTTTAGTCTAATTAGGGTTTAACTAACTTAATTACTGTTTATTTAAACTAACTAGTTAATTAGACTAATTAAACAGGGTTAATTAACTTAATTAATTCATTAGATAATTAATTAATTAATAATTAATTTTATTAAATCATTTCTATTTTTATTTATTATTATATTTTTAATCCTCTTTTTTTTTAATTTTCGTTCTGGGGCGGGGCCCCCTAGTCAGTGGCCCGGGGGGGCCTAGCGGTTGCTACGGGCGCAGGCACCCGGCCCAATTGGGCATTGCCCAGATCGACAGGGGGAGGCGCCGGCCACGGGCACGGCAAGCCCGGACGACGCGGGCGGCCGGCGGCAGAAAGCAGCACGGCGTGAGCCTCAAAGACGGGCGCCGGCAAGTGTGCACGGAAGGCGAAAGCACGGCGACGGGCGAGGCGCGACGACGGCCGTGGATCGGTGCAGGAGGCAGCGACGGCGAGGATGACTCGGCACGGGGGGGGAGGCTCGCCGCAGAGGGTGCCGGGCACGGTGAGCGCGTGCTCACCGCTGGGCGCAAGGGTGGGGGGCGCCACCGGCGGTGACCGTGGAGCGAGACGGGAGGCAGAGAAGGGAGAGGCCTGTGGCCTCACCAGCGCTGATGGGGAGAGGGGCGCCGAGGCTTGCCGGGCGGCCGGGGAAGAGGCCGAGGACGCGAGGTCCAGCGAGGAGGGGGTCGAGGAAGCAGTCCGGCGCGCTGTGGTTCCGGGCGAGGGGGGCCCGAGCGGCGGCGGCGCCGAGGCCGAGCCCCGGCCTGCATCCGGGTGGAGGGCGATGAGGCGCGCATGGACGGGCGCTGGGGAGGCCGGATGGACCTCGCCGGTGAGGTCCGCGGCCGGACGGACCGGCAAAGCGCGAGGCGCAGCAGGGCTTGGGGAGGCGCGCGAGGGGATGATAGAGAAGCTGATGGCGGCGACGGGCGCCTCGGCGCGGGCAAGGCAGCTGCTGGGCTGCTGGGCCTCGCTGGGAGCCACGGCGGATGCGACGCCGCCGGGCGTGATGTTGTTGGCGGAGGCGGGTCGAGCCCCGATCCAATCGGGGGAGAGGGAGGAGTGGGGGGTCGGGGTTAGGGTTTCGGGGTGGGGAATATAGGCTGATCTGGGCCTATTGGTTGGCCCAAGGTTGATGGTCTGCCGGGCCGAGCCTGTGGGTGTTCTTTTCCTTTTTACTTTTCTTTTCTGCTTTTGTGTTTGTTTTTCTTTATTTATTTTCTTTTCTTATTTTTTTCCTTCTACGGATTTATATTATTTTAGTTTTATAAAACATAAAAGTTGCAACTAAATTATTATTACTAGTTATACCTCGTCACAAAAAGGTCTAACCCCAAATAAAATAGTTTAGTATTTTATAAATTACAAAAGGCATTTTTTAGTTGTTTTAGATAACGCTTAAATCATTTTAGAGCATTCAAACATTTTATAAAAGTGTGGTTTCTTCACCATAATTACCTATGCTTTATTTGTCACCGCTTGTACTTTTTAGTTTTGACATTTGAAAACTTTACTGGTTTGACTTTATTTTAAATTTGAATTTCGAATCGGTTTTGAACTACGCGTGATTAACAAAAGAATCGAGGTGACGGGCATCATTTGGTGAGGGTTACTGTAGCTTAATTATCCCGGCGTCACAATTCTCCTCCACTACAAGAAATCTCGTCCCAGATTTTAAGAGGTGGAGTAAGGAAAAGTTTGGTTCAAAATTCTAACGAATCTTCTTGGTCTTAGTAGCTCTTCTCGAAGAGGTCGATCCATAGCGTTGATGTATTCATTCCTATGCATCAATGCATCACGATGAAGTTGTCGTCCTTCCTTCAGGATCTTCACCGTACTTACCAAAGGATAAGAGGGGGAAAACTCTATAAGGACGGATCCCAATAAAATTAAGCATCGGACGGTTAACTCAGGGGAAGAAGCATAATTATCTCCCAAGTTGAAACTTAAGAAGATATCTAGAGCAAAGTAAGAAGGTTCCATGAGAAGTTTCAAACCGATAGGCGATCGTTCGATGTCTGAAAGACCGGGCGAATGGGGTCCAGAGCAACGAGATTGAGTATTGCGTCTGTTACCAGAATAGATCACTAGGACGGTGGCCCGTGAATTTCATACGAAGCCAAGCATGAGGAATAACCTTAGGAACCGTGATGTACAGGAGAGTCAGGTTTCGATCATATGGAACTGTGGGTTATGGGCCCACCATGTGGTTAAAAGTAGGTAGGGCGTTGACATCTTGCACGGCCATGATAGCAAAACATGTCAGAGGGTAGCCTATCGCTTATGTCGGCAATAATGTCGGTACTAAGGGCGAGGGACTAAGAGAACTATTTTCCGCCGCTGAACGAGGCGGACCAATAGGCAAGGTTCTCGCCCATCGGTGGCTACCGTAATGTCATCAACAATAGAAACAGGGTCTTATCGGCACGGTTTGTACATTGTGGTGTTTTACATATAGATCACAAGAAGGGTTAAGCAAACCAATGGAAAGGAAAATGATATTCTCGGATTAAAATGTAACAATGGAAAGGAAAATGTGTTTAAACGATATGTCGTGGGTATATCCTTCCCAAGGATAAGGAGCATGATATCCATGACAGATATAATGTAGAAAACTCTTTAGGTAGGGGAGAGAATTTTCATGACATTACCCACACATCGGTGTTTGGACAATTGAGCAAGAAACATTTAGCATTGGGCTTCAAATGTTCTTGTTGAAAATCGAGTATCACGCATAAGCTTTTGAGATAGCATTGACATGGTCTCCAAACAAAGGTCGGACTTTAGATACTCAATGGATCCATCAGAACAACTTATAAAATAGGTCTTACAATTTCCTCCAGAAGAATGGTTATCCTTGCAAAAGAATTTATAATGATCGGTCCTCCACCTGTGGGGTGCTAGGCATGACATCATGTTACCGGTTCATCAAAGGACCAATATCATAACTCTTGAAAGTTGTCCCAGCCATCATATCCGACCGAGATTCAGATCCGATTGGTGTCATGATACCTCGACTCGTGGATGTCCGAGAAGAAAAGGTGCAATACAAATAGACGAAATGACATTTCAAGATTCTCGTGAAATGAACTACGGAGCGGTTCTGAAGCAATAGTTCATCCTTAAACCAAGGAGGGGATGAGAAGGTGGCTGATGGGCTCAGCGACAATCCATCGAGAATTCCAAACGGATGGCTTTCCACAATAAGGTGAACAAGAAGATGACACTTGTCAGTTCAAATGAGATAATGTTGTATGCCCGAGGAAAGACATACACCATTAAACATTGGTTGAAAGGTGCACCCGAAATATGGGTTGGGTTTGCACGATCAATGTTAGAATGGTGACTTGACGAACAAAAGAATTGGAATGAAACTCAACCATTCACTCCAAAGCAATAGGGTTGCTAGAAGTTTTGAATTCACACATCATAGTTCAAATGTCGGTATTCCGGTTAGAAACAACACGGTTACCAACAAAGAATGGTGAGGGTGAGAAGTATCACCATACCAAGAATTCTCAAGAGGTAGTGAATTTCTCATGACATTCTTGACATAGGAAATGGTAATACTTCAAGGTAGAACATAACATAAGTTGGATAGAAGGAACTCAAGGTATAACACAGAACACAAACAAGTTTTTGATGGAGGGAACGCAATAAAGAGGTCGATGACAACACAAATCATCGAGGGCAAGGATGGTATTTCTCATCATTAATTCAATTGATATCCTGGAAGAGCATCAGAATGTAGATGGTGATCATGACACATTTGTCGAGAGATTCCACGAAGATGTAATCGATCCGCGATCACATCAAGTCAAAAGAATGATGAAGCAAGAGGTTATTGGAACCATAGGTACGACACAAACTTGAAATCAAGATTGTTGTTGAAGGCGAACTGATATGACGAGGAAGATCGACGTAAGCTTAGCTCATTGTCAAAAGTTGTGCTCCGGGATTAAGGACCAGGTAGCACAGTTAAAATTTAGCATGGTAATGATATGGCCGATCAGGCTAGGAATGACATGATCGGGTACAAACTCGTAAGTAAAGAATATTAGTAAGAGTTGTTGAACCGTAATGCGGACTCGGTTCAGTTATCGGTGTCTTTGAGTGTTTAATAACTCAGAGCCCATGAAAAATTGTAATCAGTGAGTATGTAGTACTTGATGAAGAACTCATACAACGTTATGCAGTTCCAAGATAATCTCGAGATACCATGGGGTAATACTCGACGACAGATCAAAGTAGAGGTTGTACCGGGGTATTGATCCACAGAAGACAAGTGCTTACACTTGCATCAAAAATGGTATTTAAAGGAGAACATGGTCGGAACCACGATTGTAAAGGTTGCACCCCGTATATAAGATGAACTTATATCAAGGAATAATTAATTTTAAAAGAAGCTCGATGAGAAGATGTACATCGGGTCCATGGGCATGAACACAAAGTTCAAGGTCGACTCCCACTTCTCCAATGCATAACCTTTCATTCACTCCTCAAAATAAAAAAGATTTCAGTGTCAAAACCTACCGGTGAATTACCGAGGAGTATGACCCGTGAAAACTTTCGGTTCACACAGATTACTAAGGCATAGGTTCAACCCATCGGGCATCTTAGAACCATATACCGTAATCTTTAGAAGTAATTAACTCAAGCTCAAGGCAGAGCATGGTTGAGAAAGCAGAGGATACAGTTTACCAAAGGCATTATGTATCGAGGAAAGGCTCACAAGGTTATTGAATATGAAGGGCATTGTCGATAAAATCCAACAAAGGATCCGTGGTCCACAAGGATCCGACGTGAGCATCGGTACTCAACTTAGAGGAGGAAGAATGCAAGGAGAACAGATTATAGAAACAATCGACTAACTCAATTGTCGATGCAAAGGAATTATGATTTAAATCAAGGGATCAAGCAAGGCTCGATTAAGGATGGATCAATTGAATATACCAGAGGCACAATCGATTTACGATAGTTTGGTCGAGAACCAGCTCATGTTCAAAATGACGCCCGAGCGGAAGGATGAATTCTAGGATCTATTTGAGGATTGCAGAATTCACAACATATTGAATCAACAGACTCAAAATGATAATGTCAAGGTATGCCATTAAGATTACGAGACTTATGGGATTAATCATAATGCAAGCAAGCAAGAATTTCAAGAGCAATAGGCTTCTCGTGATTTTCGAAGATCGGGTAGTATTTGAATGTATTTTGTGAAACACATGAACAACTTTGATTTAACGGATACTCGGCAAGCGCGAGTAATTATCCGTAGGGGTATTCATGCAGCAAGGAACCGCAGGCAGTAAGCGTAAAGAATTCTCGAATATCAAGAGTATTTCATGACATCTTGTAATAACAAGAGCAATCGGGATGACAATATGAACGATAGGTGTAAGTAGTTATCCGGAGGGATTTATCGATGGAAGTGAATGGCAAAAGCGATGGCACATAGTCTCGAGAGCACATCGAGAGTATCTTCGTAATCTTCGTGCAAAGAAAGGTCATCGGTAACAAGTGACTCTCCGGAGAAAGTACTTATGATAACCTATAGTTAGTTTTGTTTTTAGCAAAATCATTTAACCCAATAGAAGATAGCTCGAGTCCCGAGTAAAGATCGAGGAGTAAAAGATCCTAATACCACCTAATGGCGACGTGGGCCCATGGGCCGCACAGCCATGTTAGTAAAAGTTTTGTAAAGTCTAGACTCGACTTCGCCAAGGAGTTGGAAGGGGATTCTACAGCAATGGCTCGATATCAACTTGTGACGCCTCGATTCAATCAGACACTAATCATGCACGCAAACGCAGTACGATCAAGATCGTGGACTCACGGAAGATATCACAACACAACTCTAAAACATAAATAAGTCATACAAGCATCATAATACAAGCTAGGTGCCTCGAGGGCTCGAATACAAGTGCTCGATCATAGACGAAGAAGCGGAAGCAACAATATCTGAGTATAGACATAAGTTAAACAAGATTGCCTTAAGAAGGCTAGCACAAACCGGGATACAGATCGAAGAGGCATGTGCCTCCCGCCTCGATCCTCCTAACTACTCCCGGTCGCCGTCCGCTGGCTGCACGTAGTAGTAGGCACCTCCAGTGTAGTAGTCGCCATCGACGGTGGCGCTCGCCCCGGCTCCATCGCCTCGTCGCAGCAACCGGTAAAGAAAGGGGAAAAGGGGAACAAGGCAACCGTGAGTACTCATCCAAAGTACTGCAAGCAAGGAGCTACACTACATATGCATGGATATATGTGTAAAGGGCCATATCGGTGGACCGAATCGCAGAATGCCGTAATAAGAGGGGATATCTAACCCGTCAAGACTACGCTCGCAGCCTCCGCCTTGCAACATGTAGAAGAGAGCGGATCAAGTCCTCCAAGTAGCATCGCATAGCATAATCCTACCCGGCGATCCCTCCTCGTAACCCCGAGAGAGCGACCACCGGGTTGTATCCGCACTTGGAAGGGTGTGTTTTATTAAGTATCCGGTTCTAGTTGTCATAAGGTCAAGGTACAACTCCAAGTCGCCCCTGCATCAAGATCACGGCTATTCAATAGATTAAATCACCGCAGGGTGCACCACATAACCCAACACGCTTGATCCCATTTGGCCGGACACACTTTTTCGGGTCATGCCCGCCGCTGAAGATCAACAAGTCGCAGCCCGACCTAGGCACAACAGAGAGGCCAACACGCCGGTCTAAACCTAAGCGCGACAGGGTCCGGGCCCATCGCCCAATGCACACCAAGACGTTATGCGGGCGGCCGGAAGCGCATCTAGCCTAACAGCGCCCAGCCCAATCCGGCGCGTGCGGCCGCCGCCGACGCGTCACGGAAGTGCCGCTGATACCACGACGCCGGATACCCATAACTACTCCCACGAGATGGTTAGTGCGATAGACCAAATGGCCGACTCAGATCAAATACCAAGATCTCGTTAAGCTGCAGCAGTATCCGCGAACGCCGACCAGGCCAGGCCCACCTCTCACCTGTAGTCTCAACCTGCCCTGTCGCCCGCCACAAAGTAACAATGGGGCCGTCGGGAACCCTGTGCCCACCTCTACCGGGATGGAGCCACCGCCCTTTCAGCCCCCATCTCCTAACAAAGATGCTGTAATGTAACATGTAAAGTATATAATATATGCCCGTGATCACCTCCAAGTGATCACAGCCCAAGAGTATAGCATGGCGATTTGACAAGAGTGTAGGGCCACCGATGGAACACTAGCATCCTATACTAAGCAAGAGGATAAAGGTAAAGGTAACAACAAGAGTAGCAAGGACAGGATATGCAGAAAGATAGGATTAACTAAAATAAGAATATGCTACACTACTCTAATGCAAGCAGTATAGAGAAGAGTAGGCGATATCCGTGATCAAGGGAGGGCTTGCCCGGTTGTTCGCAAGAGAAGGGTTCGTCGTCGATGTAGTCGCATACTCGGTGGCATCGCCGGTCTCGGGTCTACCGGGAAGAAGAGGGGGAAGAAACAAAGAATATGGAGCCAACAAAGTATCACAAACATACCAAGGCAATACGCGGTGCTAGGTGTGCCCTAACGCGTAGTAGGTGATACCGACGAATGGGGAAACATCCGGAAAGTATCCCTGTTTCGCTTTGACGCATTTGACCGAGGGGAAAGTTCCATGTTCGATATGCTAGGGATGTGTGGCGGACGAACGGGCTGCGATCCAGATTCGTCTCATCGTTCTGAGCAACTTTCATGTTGAAAATATTTTCATCCGAGTTACGGATTATTTTATATGATTTTCTAAAGATTTAAACATTTTCTGGAATTTAATTAATTATTTAAATTCAACATTATCCAGATTAATGTATGCTGACATCATCATGATGTCAGCATGACATCAGCAGTCAACAGAGGTGTTGACTGGTCAACTGACGTGTGGGTCCCATTCGTCATTGATTGTTTAGTCTAATTAGGGTTTAACTAACTTAATTACTGTTTATTTAAACTAACTAGTTAATTAGACTAATTAAACAGGGTTAATTAACTTAATTAATTCATTAGATAATTAATTAATTAATAATTAATTTTATTACATCATTTTTATTTTTATTTATTATTTTATTTTTAATCCTCTTTTTTTTAATTTTTGTTTTAGCGGCCCCTAGTCGATGGGTCGGGGGCCTAACGGTTGCTACGCAAGACGCATTCAACCCGATTGGGCAATGCCCAGATCGACAGGGGGAGGCGCCGGCCACGGGCTCGGCAAGCCTTGGACGACGCTGGCGGCCGGTGGGCGAAGCACGGCGCTGTGTGAGCCTCAAGACGGGCGCCCGCGAGTGTGCACGGGAAGGCGAGCACGGGCGGACGGGCGAGGCGCGACGGCCGCCGTGGATCGGGTGCAGGAGGCAGCACGCGCAGGATGACTGGCAGGAGGGGGGGCGGCTCGGCGCAGAGGGCGCGGGGCACGGTGAGCGCTGCTCACGCGGGCGCACAGGTGGGGGCGTCTACCATGCGGTGACCGCGAGCGAGACGAGAGGCAGAGAAGGGGAGAGGCCCAGGGCCTCACCAGCGTTGATGGGGAGAGGGGGCGCCGAGGCTTGCTGGCGGCCGGCGGGGAAGAGGCCGAGGACGCGAGGTCCGGCGAGGAGGGGGTCGAGGAAGCAGTCCGGCGGCGTCGTGGTTCCAGCGAGGGGGGGCCCCGAGCGGCGGCGGCGTCGAGGCCGAGCCCCAGTTCCAGATCCGGGGTGGAGGGCGATGAGGCGGCGCGCGGACGGGCGTCGGGGAGGCCGGATGGACCCTGCCGGTGAGGTCCGCGGCGGACGGACCGGCGGCAGCGAGGCAGAGCACGGGCTTGGGGAGGCGTGGCGAGGGACGATAGAGAAGCTGCGTGGCGGCGTCGGCGGCCTCGGGCGCAGGCGTGCTGCCGGGGGCATGGCTCTCGCTGGGAGCCACGGCGACGCGACGACGCCGGCGCGACGGTGGTGGCGGAGGCGGGTCGTGCCCCCGATCCAATCGGGGGGGAGAGTGGGAGGAGTGGGAGGGTCGTGGGGTTAGGGTTTCTGGGGGTGGGGGCATAAGGGTGGACGGCTGGGCCTATTGGTTGGCCCTGTGGGGTTGATGGCCTGCTGGGCCGGAGCCCAGGGGGTGTTCTTTTCCCTTTTTTTTTACTTTACTTTTCTGTTTTTGTGTTTTCTTTTCTCTTTATTTATTTTCTTTTCTTATTTTTTTCCTTGTACGGATTTATATTATTTTAGTTTTATAAAACATAAAAGTTGCAACTAAATTATTATTACTAGTTATACCTCGGTCACAAAAAGGTCTAACCCCCAAATAAAATAGTTTAGTATTTTATAAATTACAAAAGGCATTTATTTAGTTGTTTTAGCTACTGCTTAAATCATTTTAGAGCATTCAAACATTTTATAAAAGTGTGGTTTCTTCACCATAATTACCTATGCTTTATTTGTCACCGTTTGTACTTTTTAGTTTTGACATTTGAAAACTTTACTGGTTTGACTTTATTTTAAATTTGAATTTTGAATCGGTTTTGAACTACGCGTGATTAACAACAGTAATCGAGGTGACGTGGCATCATTTGGTGAGGGTTACTGTAGCTTAATTATCCGGGTGTCACACCACCGCCCCCAACCTCCAGCTCCACCCTCCGCTATGGCGGCCACCGGCGGCCTTCCATCCGCGCTGGAGTCGCCCCATGCCAGGATTCGGCCCCGCACAGCCCCTCGCCTGAATTTGGCCCCGGCGATGCCCCACGACTGGCTCCGGCTGTCGCGCTGCCTCCGCCCTGGATCCGGCCACCATGCTACCTCCTCCCCGTGGATACGGTCGCCACGACACCTCCTCCCCCAAGACCAGCCTACGGGACAGCTCCGCCCACCGTCACCAGGGAGCCCCGTCGCCTACCTCCCTTAGATGCCCCGTCCCACACGCCGGATACCGCCGTCGCGCCAGGACCCCCACACGCCGGATCCCGCCATCGTACCAGGCTCCATCTCCAACCCGCCGCTGGTATGGTCCGGCTCTACCCCTCCCACTGGCCACCAGCGCGAGCCCGCCGCCCGCCATCACTTGCCGTCGTAGGCACCCCCTGGTCATCCTCCCCAGCTCAGGCAAGTGAGCGCGAGCAGCGAGCAGAGGAAAAGTTCTGCCCAACGCCCCTGGACTTCCAACACATCGTGATGCATTTTTTTATGTGCTATTGGATGCATAATTATCACTATATGCGTTTGTATTTCCCGACAGGTTTCTTCATGCATTTCGTGGTGATGGATTGAAATTCTTTCTTTGTTTATATAGAAGTTCAAAATGAATAAAAATGGCGGTCCGATGTTTATTGAAAGCCACATTGGTAAAAATCTACTAGATTTGAGATTCCCATGTGCAGAAAATGCTGGTAGGAAAAGTGCCCATGAACAATGTGAAAAATGTTGTTTCAGATGAATCAGTGTTTTTGCTTGATTTATGTTATAGCGTATGGTTTGAAGTTCATGTTCTCAAGATCGCGAAATTCAAAAAACTGTACCTGAGAAAGTTCAATAAGGGCTTTCTTTGCATAGTGCTTCAAACATATTATTGTGTTAATGGGGTCATGGCCCGGGAAGTTCAAACCTTTTGTTTGTGGAAAAAATGCTGGTTTCAAACAAGATAAACAAATCCAACATATGATACACCAGGATAAGGTTGGTTTTTTAAATTCATTGTGCACATAAAATGATCATTGTAGACATTGACATATTTGTCTTGTTATTTCTCACTACGTTCATTTTTTAGGTGTTGGAAAATGTGTAGCAGAAGTTCAAGTTAAACTAACGGGGCGATTCAGCATTTATATAAGAATAAAAATTTTCATAAAAAAAGATTAAGAAATAAAACCAGGAAGTTTAAATTAAAAAGATGCAGAAGTTTGATGATTATAGAAAACTCAGATTTTCCTCGTATTAAAGAATGAAAATAAGAAGTTCCAAAATAAAATAACAAGAAGTTCAACTTCAACTTTTAAAAATAGAGCGCTTCAAAAATTCATAGAAAAAAATTAAAGGATAAAACCAGGAAGTACAAATTAAAAAGATGCAAAAGTTCGATAATTATAGAAAAACTCAGATTTTCCTCAATACTAAATAATAAACCAAGAAGTTCAATTTAAAAAAACGTAGCAGTTCAATATTTATTACAAAACTCAAAATTTTCCCGTTGCTAACGAATAAACCAAGAAGTTCAGTTTGAAATAACCAAGAAGTTCGGCATTTACTAAAAAATACTCGAATTTCTCCCATTTCTAAAAATACACAAAGAGGTTCAAAAATAAAAAAATAGAGCGGTTTGGTGTCTATAAAAATTCATTTTTTCTTTTGTGACGCCCCCGATTCAATCATACACTAATCATGCACGCAAATGTGTACGATCAAGATCAGGGACTCCCGGGAAGATATCACAACACAACTCTAAAACATAAATAAGTCATAAAAGCATCATAATACAAGCCAGGGGCCTCGAGGGCTCGAATACAAGTGCTCGATCATAGACGAGTCAGCGGAAGCAACAATATCTGAGTACAGACATAAGTTAAACAAGTTTGCCTTAAGAAGGCTAGCACAAACTAAGATACAGATCGAAAGAGGCGCATGCCTCCTGCCTGGGATCATCCTAACTACGCCCCCGATTGAAGGAGTATTTGACTGTATGGATATGCCAGATAGATTGATTGATCGTTTTGTGCCAGTAATTGGATGATCCACTGAACCAAGCATTTTTTGTGCTGAAATAAATAGAACATTTCAGAAAAACCGTGATCACTCTTTTAATACACAAGGCATAGGTTTTATTTATTTATATAACAACATCTAAGAAGTTGTAATCTTGTTTCAATATTCTGGTGACCAGAAATAGTAAGGACGTACCTTGTTTCCCTTTTGATAAACTATGTGAGTCAACCACATTTGTAATATCTTGAAAAGGGGCCCGTAATGGCATTCTAATGGATCCTGCTGTATGGTTACTTGAACTTCCATTCACTTGTTTCCTAGATAATTGTCCACACTTGACTCGCCAAGTATTTGAGCAACATAGTGAACAACATTAGCATAAGCATAGGTACAAAGATGCAAAGATATCGCTTTTCAAGCTTAAGTCACATAAAACTTCTTGTAGCAAACCATTTTTTGGCATATTAATTGATATTCATAAATAATCCAACAATAGACAATATTGATGTTTTGTCAGTACATATTTTGACATGGTACAGTGTAACATACAGCAGTGTTCTCTATGAAAAATCATTTCAAATGTAACATACAACAGTGAAGATGGGTTTTTAAATGGCTGTAACACTTCTATGGAAGTATGAGAAATGAAACGAAAAGAAAACTTTGTGGACATAAACACAAACACGTCGTGGTCAGAGTATGCTGTGATATAATTTCTTGATTTCTATACTGAAATACAAAATCTGGGTTCGGATTTATGGCTTCTGATACACATATAATTAGAATATAAAGATCATCAAAGAAATTACCACCACTTCTATACTTTCTCAAATTCTATCTTACCTCTTCAACATCTAAGCTGTTAGTGCGTGAGGTTGAGGATGCTTTGTTCACGGCCGTCGGGCTGCACTGGTATGTCATCCGGCTGCTAGCACTTGCAGCAGCGATGGCCTCCGGGGCGGATTGGCCTGATCGATATCGGCCGGAGATGCCGGGATGCGATGGCGGCGACCACATGGAGCAGAGCAAGGGGTGGTGAACGCATGAAGGAAAAGCTCCTGCGATGGCCCGAGTTTGAGCGATTGGGGTTGAAAGGGAGGAGGGCTTGCCGCGGCCGGGTGCGTAGGGCAGATCTGTCTCTAGAGGAGATGCTAGGAAGGAAGCGGTGGCGCGAGGCATGTGTGAAGCGGCAGCGAGGGGACGGTGAAACCACGAAACAGAGTCTGCTTCGATGAGAGAGAGGAGATGGCGCGGGATTTTTTTTGTTGGTATTTTATTTAGGTGGGGACGCTCTAGGTGCTTCCAGAATAACAGACGCGCGCAGGCCGGCTGCGAATCCCGAAGATCTCAGCCCTTGGATTCGGTTTGGTAAAGATCTGACGGCAGATATTGAACACAGCAAGCTGCATCAACGGTCCATGTTTGGCTTGAGATGCTAGGAGGAGAGAGAGGGGACCAAATTCAAAAATGGTACACTATAGAGTAGTATAGATAATAAAATAAGATATAAATATAGGTTTAGTGTTGCATTCTTATATAAAACAGGTTTAATTTTGCATTCTTATAGAAAAATAGAACTGAGCTGTGCGTCATCTTGAAAAAACAAACATAACTTGAGTTGTAGATGTTATAGACAAGCCAGGTTGGGAGGCCGAGAGGCCGCTTGATACCTGCTGGATCCAAAAAAAATGTTGAAACATGTCGTGTGCTGCCCATGTTAAACAACAAAACCTAGGCCATGGACTTGGTGGGCCCGGGACTTTCAGCCTCTTGACGAACAGTTGTCTCCTGATTCCTCTTGTTTTGCTGACTATGTTGGGAACGACAAACGGTGGCGCCGCGGCTAGAGCACCAAGGCGGAGGATGATGTCGAGACCTCGGACCAAACGAACCGGAGCGGGGGAAGACGCAGGCGGAGGGGAGTACGAGGGTTGACTTGTCCGGTGCAGGGTGGGCCGGTGGAGCTGCCGCCGCCGGACAATGTATGGTAGTAGAGGGATGGCCTGGCCAATGCCATAGGCTATGATGGCCATTGGCCAGCCGCTGTATAGGAAGAGGACGAAAGATTGAACAAAATCAAGAAATACAAATGGATAGATGGTTGGTCCCGTATGTCTGTGTACGAGACCTGCTGGGTCCACCTGAGGAGGGGAATATGTTGGGAGGAAGGAGATTCAAAGCACGGCAGCCGAGTGAACTCATTTTTTACAAACAAGTGAACTAGTTACATACATAAGCAAATAGCCATTAAAACAAGCAAACAGGTTAATGGGTTCTTAAAAGAAATATTTCAGACAAAACAGATAATTACGACACATAGGCTAATGCATGAAACATTCAGATGATGAAGGTGCTTATAAACAGATAAAGTACAACATCTAGACCTTCCTGGCACGCTTGATCATGACGCTGCGGCTGTCCGTGTACTCGTCGGTTACGGGAAGCAGACACACCCTCATGTTCAAGATCTGCCTGTACATGTCGTAGCATGCGTATGCGTCCTTGGCCGCGTAGGTTATGTAGGCTAGATTCAGAGGTACCTCCCACGTGTTCATGTCCTTGATATCGTTGTCTTCTTTCATGTTGGCGTATCAGGGGTCAATGATGGTCTCGGCAAGGTCAACCACGGAGTCCTTCTCCTGCCCGTTGCTGATGATCTTGTATTGCTTCTGGATGTCGACAAGCTTGTTGCACCAGATGGCCGAATCGTCGCGTTTTTCCTTCTCTCCACCGTAGCAAAGGTGCAGTCGGCGCTGCCGATGAAACGGGCGAATGCTCCAGAACCTCTGATGGCCCTACAGAAGTGGTAGATGAGAACCTTGTCCCGCACACATACCTGGGCGACAGCGATCCGCTGGTCCCTATCAGGAGATGAATGGATGGGCACAAGGTCTAGTCCTGCAACCTTGTGCTTTCTCGTCCCGTAGGTACTGCTTGAAGTCGGCGAGGCAGAGCTTCACCGAGTCCGGATCGTTGGTGTATATCACATTCAACTTGGTGCAGCCATAGGACTGAATGGCGAACTCAAAGGGAAAATCCTTGCTGAAGTCCATATCTAATAGGCTCACCCCTCGGATCGCCATTGGAGTCTCTTCAAGTTAACGAGTGTGTAGGCGGCGACAAGATTCGTTTTCAGCTCTTGGGGAACTGAATTCAACGATGAACTGAGTGTGTCAGCGACAACAGTTACTACCCTCCTCGTCCTCTGACGCCCGCAGAAGATGCACCCTCGGCGATTCAAACACCTCCATTAAGAAACCTACTCCGCCACACGTCGGTTCACGAGTGGTCTGTGTTACTCTTGTAATAACAAGAGTTAGTGGTCACTTTACTTAAATATAATTAGCTTTAATAGAAATTTATACTTAAAACATGCAATGCATTGGCTCGTTCTATCAGTGCCACAGGATCAACATGCACAACAATTAGAATTATTATTCTCAGGACACACATGATCAGCACATTTGTCGCACTTTCACAAAGATAATACTACCAAGTTTGAACTGTTTGTTATGGTTGTTGTCCTCTGCATCATCATGCCGTGTTTCCCAGCTTGCAAGATTCAGAACCAACAAATAAGATCCAAATAACAAGTACAACAAAGATGCCTACACATCTCATTGATTTCCAGCTTGCAAGATTCAGAACCAACAAATAAGATCCAAATAATAAGTACAACAAAGATGCCTACACATCTCATTGATTCCCATCTTGCAAGATTCAGAACCAACAAATAAGATTCAAATAATAAGTACAACAAAGATGCCTACACATCTCATTGATTCCCAGCTTGCAAGATTCAGAACCAACCCATTAGAGCCTTTTGATAAAGTGAATATCGGGATTAAATCCATCTTGGCTAGCCATGTCATACAATCGAAGAACTTGGCGAATGCTCTTGACCATCACAACATCTGTAGTTGAGTATTCCTGTTTGCACAGCACAAACAAGAAGAGCATGCTTACTATAATAGTGGCACTCTTTGAACTCAACCTGCAGCTCCACTCAGATGAGGCCTGCCTGGGCTTCCATGATTCAATTCATGCGCCTTTTTCTGCAGTTCACCTGAAATGAAGCAAAGATTGCATCATTCAGCTAGCAAGAAGTACTTGCTCTCATGAGCTGGCAGGTTCTTCTTTAGTAGTTGCACTAAAATTGAGGAACATTAAGGTTGGCTATCCGACTCATGTAAGGTGCAACTATAATTTGCTTATCCTTTTGTGCAGTTCCACTAAAATAAAGTGCCATTGTGGTGACAGTCACGACTCATCTTGCAAAGGCTAATAAAATGTTACACGAGATTACCAGCAGAATTTGACGGAGATTTTGGAAACTCCAATCACCATTTTGTGCAGTTCCACCAAAATTGAGAGATGTTGCCCAAGTGACATTTTAGTTGAACCGCACAAGACACTCATTCCAAAAAGAAAGTGTTTTGTGTAGTTCACCAAAAGGTCACAATAGCAACAAGGTGAAATGGATATCCCTATCTGCACAAAAAGATAGAATGTAAACAGTTGCTGGTCAATAAGAATATACGAAACATATACGAAATGAAAAGAAGCATCTTAATTATGTTCATGGCAATCACGCAAGGACAATAGAAATTTTAAAACGTCAGCAATGCTTCATGTTACCATAAGAATTATGATCAACAATGAGATTCCTCAAATATGGGATCACTTTAATGGTGGAATTGCTTGTTTACCAGATATAGTAAATCAACAACAGCTAAAGAGTTGGTTTAAGGGCATGGGACCGTGGGGACACCAGGACACTCAGCAGCGTAAAGGAGCAACTTACTTATCATACTGGGGAAAACAGCAGGAGTACCATTTGTAGTGCAGTTTAATTGCATCTTATCACTGGAGGCATTAGATTAACAATAACACTGGTTAGACATGTCCCTAAGGTAATAATGTGATCGCTTCATTTTACATGCGCCCAAACAACAGCAAAAGGTTGGTATAAGGACATGCGACAGTGGACACATCAGCACAATGTACCTACAAGGAGGCATAAAGTGATGATGCCGAGTTTGTTCATGCTATGTGAGGGCAGCAAATCTAATCCTGGAGACCTTTTACTATGTGAGGGCAACAAACCTAATCCTGGAGAACTTTTACTATGTGAGAGCAGCAAATCTAATCCTGGAGACCTTTTACTATGTGAGGGCAGCAAATCTAATCCTGGAGACCTTTTACTATGTGAGGGCAGCAAATCTAATCCTGAAACCTTTTACTATGTGAGGGCAGCAATTCTAATCCTGGAGACCTTTTGCTATGTGAGGGCAACAAATCTAATCGTGGACATACTCTGTTGACTTGTCCACCAGCCGCCACTTTCTATCCCTTTTTTGACCAATAATAGATCTGTTCCTTATCCAGTTTGTACTGCATTTTCCGATTATTTCCCTTTTCAACCAAGAGACCGGTTGGGTATCCGGTCTCTACTACTTTCACCATATTATTTCCTCTTTGGATCAAGTCCTAGATTCATGCTACAACTTTCCCCCCTTTCTTCGTTGTTTGAACAAAGTCCTAGATTCGAATGCATGAAGTAGCTTTACCTCTAATAATACTAAAAATTTAGGTAGCTTTGGAAGAGCTGATGGGAGTAGAAAAAGATGCACATGCAGACACGTGGGGAGATGGGGCAGTAGAGCAAGGCTGCTTTCGAAGAACTTATACCTGAGGGTCGTTAGGATCTCGGCGGCGGCAGGTCGGATCTGCGGACAATACGGCAGGGAGGAAGAAGGGTCGGAGGACCTCCCAAGCCGGCGCTGTGTCGGAGAGAATGGCACGGGCAGAGGATCGGGCCCCTCCGGCAGCTATGGCTTTCCTCCCTCGCCGGTGATGACCGCGTGAACGATGCACCTAGTCCTCTACACACACCAGCCGAAGGGATCCGGCTGGATATGTGACCAGCGGTGAGCAGAGAGAAAATGTCGCTACCGCTGTCTTGTTTATATCTGGAGAGGATGAGAGAATGAAGAGAGCAACCCTAGTAAAGCAAGCGCTCAGGCCCCTGCGTACATATATAGTGGAGTGATTATCTTTTTCTCTCCACAACAAGCATTTTAATTTGTGTACGTGGCATTAAAGAAAAGAAACTCTCTATTTAAGGTGACTACCTGTACGACTCCTACTTACTACTACTAGTAGTAGTATTGTTCACTTGTGCTCCCCGGCCCTCCATTCATTAAACAACCCCACGGGTGAATAAACATACAGTACTAGTATTTA
Source organism: Aegilops longissima (assembly GCA_021605205.1). Lineage (NCBI taxonomy): Eukaryota > Viridiplantae > Streptophyta > Magnoliopsida > Poales > Poaceae > Aegilops > Aegilops longissima. The sequence continues at coordinate 134,091,529 of CM038676.1, read as the reverse complement.
TATAGAACGAACAAGCTCGAACTATTTTCGCGTAGTCAAAAGTTGAGGCGGGCTTTTTCGGGCAGGCGTCTGCTGGCAATTTTTTGCGTAGGCGGTTTGACAGAGAGGCGAGGAGGGTGAGGGAGTAGCGGATTCAACTTACTTACTGCTGGAAAGGTTGGGTTGTGCGATTTGACGGTGCGTTACTGTTTGGATCCATGTGTTAGAGTTAGTTTGGGTTAGTTTGAACTCAACTAACCCAAAAATATCCAAACAGGAGGGTTAGTTTGGAGTTACTGTTTGGATCCATGTGTTAGAGTTAGTTTGGGTTAGTTTGAACTCAACTAACTTAAAAATCTAACCCACCCAAGAGGTGCTTATTTGGGTTAGTTCTTCTTGGGACACTAAAAACACATTTTTCTCTCGCTCTCCCACAGCAGATCCCTCCCCACTTCCTCGAAGCTTCTCGTCCTCTCCCTCCCTCCCTCTCACACCGCCCATGAAGGCACCTCGCCGTATCCGCGCTCCATCTAACCCTATCATCCAAACACCTCTTTCGCTAGAGTTACTTCAGGGTTAGTTCAGGATTAGAATCTAACTCTAACCTTTAACTGAGTTAGAGTATCCGAACATGGCCAGGCGGTACGACCGGGGTGATGCCCCCTTCCTTTCCGCACTCTAATCTGGTGCATGACACGTATTACGTCCACCCGGATGCTGCTGGCTGTCCCACATGTCGGCGAAGTAGTACGTAGTAGTAAGAAGGAGCAAAGAATCATGCGGTATAAGTCTTTCTAGAGATTCCAACAAGTGCACCGCGTGCAGTATCTCAAATCTCCCTTCCAGTTTATAGGGCTCAAATCTCAAATCTCATCAACCAAGGCATTTTGCGATTGGAGGAATGTATCTCGTACTTTACAAAACTACCCTAATTAAACTCATGCATTAATTACGTAGTTCTCTTGTTTTCCTCTCCGCCTTGGTCGCGGTGCACAATATTGAGCACTCCTATATGACTAGCCTCTCTATCTACATGCGGGACATCAAAGCATCCGGGCCCGCGTGCCATCCACCAAATCACAGTGAGGTGCTACAGTCGAAACTCACTGGTCACCCCGGTGTGGCCGTCATGACCCGTCATATCACAAAACCCACACCTTTACCAGCAGTGGTAAAGTGGCCTCGAAGTTGGACTGGACGAAGCAACCATCATTTCACTGGAACGCTCGTTGAAGCCCTTTCTCCCCTTTCTTGAAGAAAACCTCACTCCGGGCTACTCACTTCGCCATTTTCTTCATGCATCGACGAAGGAAAGGTGGGCGAATCAGTGATGCTGCTATATTTTCATTCCAAGAATCTTCTTTTTGCGAAGCACCGACCGATTCTCACAACATATTCTTTTCCTGTTGTTATTGCGACTGTGGTTTCCTTTCAACTGCTTTTTGTTTGTCAGTTCATTGATGGATCCTGGAGCACTAGGCAAAGAGTTGCCGGCGGACAACCCACTGGAGACAGCGATCTCCAGGAAGCGAGCACCGACCAACAAGTTGACCATGTTGGCGGGCTAACCCATGGAGACGAAGAACTCCAAGAAACAAGCACTGGCCAAAGAGTTGACGATGTTGGCGGACGAACTCCTCAAAGAAAGTTGGAATAACAGCAAGGGCCCCACCGTGCCTACCCCAGAAACTCTGATGGCCACCTATGCGAGGCTCAAGGCCGAGTTTGAGGAGATAGTCGCCGTTGAGAAGTAGTATTCCCTTGGCAAGGTGATGGCCCCCATCGAGGACGAGGAGATGCTCCCCGGAGGGATGGAATCCCCTGGTGAGCTGCACAAGGTAAAAAATAATGGCTTATTACCATAGTTGTGGTTTTTGATTATTTGCAATGTGCTTGCTAATATGTTAGGGTTGTGCAGGTGCCGGTGGACGTCCTTGATGATTCTGATGTCGCGACCCGTCCTGTGGACAACGTCCCAGAGATCGTTTTCGATGTCGCGGTCTGTCATGTTGGCATTGCCCCGGATATCGATTCTGACGCCGCTGTCCATCCTGTGGACAACACCCCAGAGATCGATTCCAATGTCGCGGTCAGTCCTGTGGACATCGCCCCAGAGATCGATTCCCATGCTGCTGTCCGTGCTGTGGTCATTGCCCGAGAGATCGATGACAAGAAATAGTTGGTCGTGCTAATCCTTCAGGGTAGTTTGCATTGCCCTGTGTTTATTACCAGAACGATGCGTGTTATCAAACCATCTTAGGGCTAGTGCACTGTCTTGTGTGGGCGGTACTTGCTACTTTTGTTTGATAGTGAATCATGCGAACCCTCTCCGAGTTATGGAAACAGATGTATCCTCACCAGCTTTTGATGTAATATATGGCATGCTTAGATGTAAGTTTGAACTGTTTATCATATCAGCAGGGCTTATTTGATGATTCTTGGTGTTAGTAGGCTAGCTACTGTGCGAGCTATAGTACTTGCAAAACACTCACCGAAGAGAAATGTTGGGGCTGATGAGCTCGTGGTACGCTTATACTGATCCGTCGTCGATCGGCTAATAGCCCAAGCTCCTAAAATTGTAGACTTAGCGATCGATCAGACAATAATCGACACAGATACATTCATGCCTCATTTGGTTCATAGGGTAGGAAAATCGTAGCAAAAGTACAGAGACGTACAACACAAAATCATAGTAGTATAGAGACGTGCCTCCGTTCCAACATAGATGAGTCAACTTTGTACTACTAACTTTGAAACGGAGGGAGTACAAATCCTAGGAGGGCTAGTTTGGCCTAGTGGGTTTTAGTGATATGACGTGGTACAGTGCTGTCCAGTCTTAGCGTGTGGTAGCAGTATTGCGGGTAGAGTAAGTTTTCATGAAGAAGAGGAATTCAATGAAGTCATGATGGTTCCTTCGTCCGACTAACTTACAGTGGGAAAGGTTGAGCCTGCGCTACGACCGGGGTGGACCAGGATAATTTTGTGCATGGAAGGTGGACCAGGATGGTCAACGTCCCACATGTCGGTGAATGAAACTATTCTTTCCGATATAGTGGACGGGCAACGAGTATTCATTGTTTATTTTTGATGAAATCTATTGTCTCCACTGTTATGACGGAGGAGTGTGAAACACGGCAGACCAGTGAACTTGGCATGTGCACCACTCCCTCCTTCCTCATGTAATACTACCATAGTGTTAACTATAAGGTTACAACTTTTTCTCACTTTCTCTCTATCTATTTCCTCTCAAACGTTTTTTACCTTTCTTTTTTTAGACACAATTGTTTTTTATGCCTCTTTTTTTAGAATTAGTTTTTTTATACCTAGGAGCACGTGTAGAGACGGGCTCCTGCAGATCCCACTCCTTGACTTTGTCAATGCCTCTCTCTCCTCCACATAAGCGGGCTTGTCTTCTCTTATTTAAGACAAGATAAGAGATGATCTCTTAGCACAATATGTTTCACCATTTTTTAGGAATAACTAGTTATTGAAGATAATGCTAAGAGATGATCCATTGTACACATGTTTTTTTGTCATCTCTAAATTACATGCAAGACTTATGATAAGACTATCTTATCAACCATTGTACATGCCCTTCATAGCCCAGAATTTTACTGGTACTACTTGCTATGAATGCGGGCAGCTGGCCTCTGAGGGGGAGGGAGGAGGTGGTGGGGTGGGGAGGGTTACAGTGGGTCAGGCGCGTAAGAAGCAGGCTTGGGCGGTGCGGACTCCGCATGGCCCACCTCACATTATCACCACATATTTCTTGGAGTCCGTGCGGCGGGCGGGTGATCTCTTCTCCCTCCCGTCTCTCTCCTCTCGGCCGAGCGCCCACGAGCGATTAGATTTCGCTATCGACGGTTTATTCAATTGCAGTCCCACATGTCAGTGAAAATGCAAGACAACGCGTGTCCCCTCTGGTGGCGGCGTGCGAGCCGGACTGTCGAGGTGCGGCGTGAGCGACAGCAGCGTCTGAGTTGTAAGTGTGCCGCCTTTTCCTTTTGAACTTGCAAAGCATAATATTTTCATGCGATCGATTGATAGAAATCCAGAACAAAATGACGAGGGCGGTGCTTTCCCATGCGTTAGGCGGGCTAGTTTGAGTGATATGACATGCTACAGTGCCGTCCACTTGCTCCATTTTTATGTAAGCAGGAGTCTACACTCTTACGTGGGAGGAGTGCGGAACACGGCGGATCTGATTTTGATCGAGCGATAACTGTTCCCTGCGAAATAATGGAGCACTGTTAGCGATTGTAGCATGATAGTTAGGGCATCTCCCGCGTTGGCCCTCAAATTTACACCGACATCTGTCCGAGGACACTGATGGTTGCCATCCAATGCTGCCCGCATACCTTTCGACAACTATATGAACTAACCGGACGAAATTCGTGCAAACAAAGCAAATTTCAAATTGACCGGATGAAATTCATTACATTTCGAGAACGTTTCCTATAAACTAGACGAAATTCATTACATATTTCGCACAAACCGTACTAAAACCTACTGTAAGCCTAATCTAAACAATCGCCGGGCCCCGACCACCATGTCCGGCCATGAACCCGAGAAAGCCGACCATTGCCTTTGCCTCCTCCTTATCCACCTCAATAGCCTCCTCCTCCAGAGCACAAGGTTATGAAGATTTCCGCCTCCACGTCGCCGTCAAGCGGCTAATCGGCCGCCGATTTTTATCCCACCAAGTTTGGCGTCGACTGAGTGGAGGAGCGGTGGCCTTCCTGGGACCAGAGCGGTGGCGACCTACCATGTACTACTCTTCCTCACTGCGGCTGCTTTCGCGTCTGTGGCCGGCTTCGTGGTCGGTGGCGGAGGGCGGCGGAGGTGAGCCGGCGATCTCCTTCGTCTGCTCCTGCGAGAGTACGTCCAAGAGAGCTTTGGAGCGCGCCTGAAGCGGAGCCACCGATGTCCTTCCTCTGCTCCTGTGACAGTACGCCCAAGAGAGCTTTGGAGTGCCTGGAAGCCATGGTTGGAGTGGTGCCAACAGAAGGAAGGGACCGGAGGAGAATGAGTGTGGGTCTTTGGCTATGGCTGGGAGCTGGGGCTCAAGTTAATATAGCGGGCGAATGGCAATGAGCCGCGGCAGACGGATGGACGCCTGGCACCGGAGTAGGTTTGTCGGCAGCCGTGTGTCATTAATGTTGGCGGCAGACGGAAGGATGGCCGTGGTGTCGTTAGCGGGCGATCGCTGCACCGGGATGCAGCGGGTGGCGCTCTCGGCCGTCAGATCGCTGCAATGCGGCGCCCGGTGAGAGGTCGCGTCGGGCGTGAATGCGAATGCTACGCCGGTGACTTAACCGCGGTGCGTTGTCTCACCGACATGTGGGCCCAACGGGCATCGCCCGCATGTCGGTGACACCAACTGCACTGCGATTAAGGCGGTGGATGCGGCATTGATGTTACGGAGAGACGGTGATCGTTTCAGCGGAAGCGCTAGCGATGGAAGGGTTTGGTAGGCCAGGCGGTCGACGGTGGCGTGGTGGTAAATGTGAACTCATGGATGACGAGCCTTTGAAGCGCATGCGACACGTATTGACAACCAGGCGTCCATGCAACCGCTCTTGTCGCTAGTTAGCATTCGATGACCACCATTAGACACCACACAACCATGCATAACTTACGAATAATGGGCAAATTGATCAGGCACACACTCGTGTGCAGTGGCACTATGATCGGTTGCTCACGATAGTACATACTCCGCACCATAGTACCCTCTCTAGCTAGGCTGTTTTATAGATTGTCGTTGTGATGGACGATATACATGATCAAGGCGCCGAGTCACGAGTATGACCGTCGGTGTTGAGCTAGGTGAATACATGCTCGGTGTTCGCAGAGGCCTCCAGCAAACGTCTAAACAGTAATGTCACATACGCATAATTTTGGTTTTTATTTCTTTCTCCACTGATAGGTAGGCCCGCATAGATAGATAGATAAAGAACACGAGCTGATGAGGCGTGCGAGACTGTTGATTGGTCAACCGGACAAATACGGAGCTATCGCTAAGCCGGTGGATGTATAATCACCATATTTCGTATATAATGATCAAAGTGAGCTATCAAGACAAGTTCAATGACCGCCAATGCGTTTTACTCGGTAATAAATGACCAGGATTGAAGGGGAATCCAAATTTCCTTCATCTTCTGTCCTTGAGCTCTTGACAAACCAATGCACTTTACGGTTGTCCGACCACTCCACCCCAGAGCTGTCACCAAGCGTCGTTCATGCCACCGCGCCGCACACTAACCGGTAAGGAAGTGATGGTATCCCGCCGCGCCGAGTTCCTCGCCGCCCACGACCGCACACAGAATGGTAGGGAAGCGGTGGCATCCCGCCGTGCCGAGTTCATTGCCGCTCGCGACCTCACACCTATGTGGGCGGAATTTGAAGCTGCCAAGGCCGAATGGGCGGTAGAGCAAGAGGCGGCCAAAGCCGCACAGAGGGAGTGGAAAAGTCAGAAAGCACTCAAGAAAAGAGAGGCCCGCCGCTGCCAGAAAGAAGAGGATGCACGCGCTGCTGTGGAGAGGTCGGCGGAGATCCAAGTACGGTGAGGTGTCGCCGACAAAGCCGGGAAGGAGAACGACGACGTCTGGCCAGCATGTGAGAAGTAGTAGTACTAGTAGTTAGTGTGTGTGTCTGTGTCGCCCGTACGTTTGTTTAATTAATTACGAGTATGTAACAATACTACTAGTTACTACTGTAGTTTTTAGAGCAAATTACCAGTACATTAGCCTAGACTCAATGGAAAAATTCCTATCCTATGCATCAAATGGCATCTCTTTCTCTATAGGAATTGAGATGCATGTCATCTCACTTCCTATGATTTTCATATTCCTATAAAATTCCTATCCTATGAACCAAAGGAGGCCTCTGCTGGAGTAACTACTGTAGCTAAATCTACCTTTGGTGCGATAGTTTTCTTCAAGAAGCGGAATTCAACGAAGTCATGATGGTTCCTTCGTTCGAGCAACTTCACAGTGGGTAAGGTTGGGCCTGTGATTTGACGGCTCATTAGTAATTACTGCGGCGCGACGACCGGGGTGACTCTCCCTTGGAGTTCTACGGGCATGGCAAGTGGACCAGGATGGTCGACGTCCCACATGTCGGCGAGCGGAAGTATTCTTTCCGATATCGCGGAGCAAGGAAACCGTGTGGTATAGTATCATTGGTGATTTATATTTATTTTATTTCTAATGAATGCTAGCGTTTCAACTCTTACGACGAAGGAGTGCCAAGCACACGACACGTGCTGGATGTCCCACACGTCAGCGAAAGGAGTGGGACATGAACAGCGTGGTAGAGCTTCTCCACTTCTGGGTCGGAGACCACACGTACTAGTACTACTGTACTAGTGGTATGAACGATACAAAGTGCGGCCCGGAGAGAAAGACACGTCTAGTTGAAAGGTCTCGGGGCATACACGTAAACAAATATAAAACCTAATACGTGCCTCCAATTAATATAGTAGTAGTAGAGTACTTAGTCACGTACTCCATAACATCACCGGGCATTGCACGTACAACATTTAGTGGTAGTAAGAGACAAATGCCTATATGCCACGCATGTTCATACTATTTGTGCCTTTCTACTTCATTTTCTTTGCGCTACATTACACAGGTTCACACGCCCACTCACGGGTACATGTCCGTCTCGTAGTTCCATCCACGTGTTCTTCATATAGATGGAACGATCCTTGCATGACACGTGCATCTTGATGCTAGATGTGTTGCGTGTTGGCAAAAGGATGAACAAAGCTCACGTAAAAACAAAATAGAGTGGAAGAACATAGATTCGCAACGACCGAGAAGGAGCAAGGAACCTCGGGGTGGAGCGTTTGCACTCATAATATTTTATATTATTCAGCGATATAAAATCAACCACTCATCTCCACAGTGGACTGGAAGGGTACAAAACACGTCAGTCCAGTGTAGTTACATCATACTAGTACATGGCTAACCCACGCTATCACCATATTTCTTGGCTTCCGTGCGACACCTATCTCTAGTAATCCAGCAGTCCGTATCGCTTCTCCCTTCTCGTCTCTCTCAAAGTGCGGCGGGCTGGCGTTTTTGCCGTCTATTGAGGTTGGTTAACTCATCACATGTTAGCGACATGCCATGAGCATTCTAAAAAAAATTCCTTTCATGTTCCGTTTTCAAAAAGAAAAAAAATCCTTTCACGTACGAATTTGACTGTATGCTTTGACCAACTTGCATGTCCTATACTGCTCCTGTTTGGAAACTCTAACTTAGCTAGAGGTTAGACTAACTCATGAGTAACCCTGAACTAACTGTAGCCAAAGAAGTGTTTGGGTGACATGGTTAGATTGACAATAAATGCACTTGATGGAGAGAGAAAAGTGATATTTCATTGGTCCCAATGAGAACTATCTCCAGTTAGCACCTCTTGGGTGGGATAGTTTTTTTGGTGGGTTCGGTGCAACTTGCTCCAATTTAAACCCTCATGCTTGGATACTTTAGGGCTATTTGAGCCCCAACTAGCTCAAACTAACTCTAACCCATGGATCCAAACAGGGCCTATGGCCAGCCTCAACCCGGAGCAGTCGCGTGCACCGGGAAGCGGCGCTCTCTCGGTCGTCGCGCCGCTTCAAAGCCAGCGCCAGTGAGAGGTCGCCTCCGCTCTGGCCGAGCATTAATGCGGCATTGACGCTCCAGGGCAACGCTGACCGTTTCACGCGGGAAGCGCGCACTGACAAGGGAGTATAGGTTTTGAACCGTTTCAGGTGTAGTACTTGTAGTCCGCAAAACTACTCAATTATTACACTCAGTTCCCTAAGAAATTGTGGTAAAAAACGTTACTCCACAGCCCGCTTCCCTTCTCCTTCCTCTTCCACCGCCCACGCACGTCCGCGGGAAGCGACCCGTTAACCCTTATATAGGAGTGCTAGCACAAAAAGATGCATGCATGACCACTAAAATTTCCAGATTAAAGCGCCGCTCTGGCGGGAGTATGGCGTATGCTGTTACCTTCGGCCGGGCCATGGCTACCGGGCGAGGGCGACCAGAGAAGAGGCGACGGGAGGGGAATGAATGCAGCTACTGTTTGGGTTCGCCGTTCGGCTTAAATAAATGCGCTACATCATGTGTACCCGCTGGTGCACAAATTGTAACATACGTGTCTTCTTAAATGGGCGTCACGTAACTGGTGTGTGTGTGTGTGTGTGTGTGTGTGTGTGTGTGTGTGTGTGCGTGTGTGAGATTCTGAGAGATAGAGTGCGTGTGTGCGACTCTACTCTTCGGACATGTACTCAACCTTTTGCATTGGGATATAAGTATAATGGTATTTACTTTAGCTAGTGATTTACGTGGCCATGTTAACGTGGTTGTGTAAAAAATGTCACTTCCTGCTCGTGATTTGTGTTATATAATTACAAGCAAGATGCTCGTGCATTGCACGGAAATCAATATGCATTTTTTTTACAAAACACCTGTTGTGATTTACCCATGCAGGAGTAATCCCATGTGTAAAAACTAATGATATTTCGAGAATTTTATTGGAAAGCTGCTATCTCGAGAATGTCATCGAAAAAATGAAATATGAGAGATAAGGTGAGGAGGAGTGGAGCGTGGTGGTGACTGGTGGTCGGAATGGGCGGAGGCATGGGGATGGACGGCGCCGGCAGGCGGCAGCGGCCACCATGCTAGATTGTTCCAGAGACTTTCTTTTTTAATTGCTCAGCAATGAGGTTGTGGGAGATAAGAATGTGGAGAGAGGTGCAACTATCTTTTGTAAAATTATCATAGTTTGCTTTCTATCCGTCAGACATAGATCAGACGGTCTATATTACAAGATGGCGGGCACACCATCATCGCCAACTTGGTTTTTTGTAAGGGTACAGATGATAAGTTTGCTAACTACTAAAGTAAAGTGGAATTTGTCCATGTTATACAAGTAAATTAAGGTGATTGTTTATCATACGGTTAAGGGTGGATGAAGGGTGGTAGGAACAAATGCTCCTCCTAGAGCATGTGTGTGTGAGATGGAGTCTCAGTGTGTGTGTGCGTGGGTGTGTGTGGGTGACAGAGAGAGAGAGAGAGAGAGAGAGAGAGATGGAGTCTTAGTGTGTGTGTGTGGGTGGGTGGGTGCGTGCGTGTGTGTGTGTGGTGTGTGTGTGTGTCACAGGGTCCTCGGTGGCGGATGTAATTTAATTGTGCATGGCTTCATCATAGAGAGGTGATGTGTATGGCAGAGGCCACCAACGATGGGATGCGAGAGAGAAAATGCCCGTAGAGAGGGAAGACAAGGTGTGTGCGTGTGAGAGTAGTCGACATCGAGAGAACGTGTTTGTCCGAGAGACACCGAGGAAGACTACTATATATCGATGGTGCATGTAGGCGGGAATTAAACGAAGGGATGGTCTTATTGGTTTCGTGAATATAGGTGAAGAGTGAGGGGGGTAGCTAGAAGGAGTTTGTTAAGTGTGAGTGTGTGTTTTACCCATCTAGACGGAAGTTATGTGCACACAAGAAGAGAACGATTCGATGTGGCATTAGGGTTTAGGGTAATTAACTACGTATGGAGACATAGAGACCTTCAACGTGCATGTGTGAGAGGTATACATGTATACGTGGGATGTGTGTGTGCGGCAGACATGATCGAAGTGTAGCGACCCGACCTCGAGACGGTCAAGCCTGCGTATTCTTGTGCCATCCACGGATCGGTATCTTTGGCACACACAGTACATCAATGTATATATCAAAGTGCAATCACATGTATAATTAACGTAAAATGATATATACCTCATAATACTCATGGAAACAATCAAGCGGGTGTGAGTCCCATCAACGCCATCGGCGGGTTGAGTGTAGACCGTAACCCAGTATCGTAACTCTTACTCGTCGAGGAAAATATACGCAACATGATACGTCGCAACCGTGTAGGTCAATTACATTGAATGTACCGGCAAGATCTCAATAAGAGAAAACAGATGATAAACTATACTATATGCGGTATGGCTTTGTGGCTCAGTATTCGAGTTTTGTTTGCGTAAAAGCTGGTTTTATTTTCCCTACATCAAAGGAATAACTGGAGTCTGTACTATGGAGTTTTCTATCATGACATGGTTCCACCAACCAATGTCACATAGCCCAAAATCATCATAAGTTGCCCACAATTAAGTTATCAATCCGGTGTTGAGAGTTCCGAGATAGATCCAAGTCCGGATGCTCAAATTGTCCGTAATCGGGACACGGCTAATCGATTAGGTTTAAACCCTCTGCAGAGGTTTGTACACTTTACCCGCAAGATTCAATCCCTCTTTTTTACGTTCTCGCACTTCAGGGTGTTTGAGAACAAGACGACCGAAACATGATCTTCGAAGAGTTCCTCGACCCTTTGTCCGGTACTCATCCCATCCTACCGTAGTTCTACATCTGCTAGTACCGCCCCAGCAGAGTCACAACTAAGGTCAACCAAGCGAGCCCATAATGACTTGCGGTTGCACAGGTAAGCTTAGGGCATGAAGTATTCTTCCGTCTCTTTGAGTCTGGGTGAAGCTTTCCGCAAGATGTCATGGCGCTTCTCCATGCATCCGGCCAACCTTTGGTTTCTCCAGGTGCCGTCAACCGTCCTTCACCCGATGGTGTGTATTGAATTCTGTCTCGAGTCTTGAAGTCTTGAGGCCTTGAAGATGCAGTCCTTGCAGATTCCATCATGGAGTTATCGTCATTGATGTAGAATCCTCCATTCTCACACCACTCCAGTACTCATACCAAACCCGTCTACTACAGCGTAGCATTAAGATAAAATATCGTCCGGGCTTGGTAACAGGGGATGGGTTCCTACCTCATGCATACTACTCAACTACAAGGATTCAATAACACTCTTGAGGGGTGGTTGCAAAGATGCCACTAAATGCAATAAAACATAGGTATGAAAGCATGGTCAAAGTGAACTTGCCTTGTTGATGATCTTCGAAAACTAGGGATTCGTAGTAGCAAGCTTCGCTCTCCGGAAAATTCTACCGAGGCAAACAATAACTATAATAAGCACATAGCATATGATCACATAAAACAATAGCATAGTAATATAACACACCAAAACAAACGAATCAAAACCCAAAGGAAAAACTCGAAGAAATCCAACTCAAAGTTTTCCTACTTCAAGCAACAACTAGAACTAGTTTTACATAACAAAATTTTCTCAACATAACCTAACCATGGGTTTATGTTAACTTAACAGAAAATAATGCATTAATCAATTAGGAGCAAAAAGAATCAATTTAAAAGCTATAGTAAAACTCCTATTAGGCCTAATCCAATTTATATTAAGAAAATAAAATAAAAGTTTTATTTAATATAAATAAAAGTTCATCCTATAAAGTGACAGAAACTATCCTAGAATAATCAATCACATGTGAAAAATAAATTGTTTTACTAATTAAAATAATAGGAAAAAGTAGCTAGTTAATTAATTAGGATTAACAAGATTCTGCTTAAAACTAATTTTTTATTAATCCTAAAATACCCAAATTAATTCCTATGGTTTGGCAATGTCAAAATAAAGTTGGGACAAAAGAATCATCCAAAAATAATTTTTCTAACTCATGTTATAACAGATTTACTATTCTGACTAAAACTAAAATAAAGCAATTTTAATTAATTTTAACATAGCTAAATATATTTTCTACAGAAACTATAGAAAATTTTCAAACCAACAAAAAAGAATCACCTAAAAATATTAAACAGAATAAAAGATATGAATTTTTCAAAACAGGAACTATTCGATAAAACAGAAAACGAAAATAAATGAAAAAGGGCCTAATGGGCTAAACTACACCGAGCGTAATATAAACTAAGCGGGCCTAGGGTTAAGCGAGTCGGGCGGCTAAATAAAAATAAACCCTAACTAAAATAAACCGTAAACTAAACGGACTAACTAAACCGGACCGAACGGTTTTATATAAAACATACCCCTTGGATCTAATCTCGACCGTATACTCTAGATCGAGCAGACGAGGAGGAGAGAGACTCACCGTGGGAAGGTCGACGGCGGCGGCTCGGACGTCGTCGGCGGGGCGGCCTCGATCGTCAGCGGGCTCGGCGAGGGCACGGGCGGACGCGGCGTTCGACGGCGAGCCCAACGGTGGTCGAGTGGCGCCCGAGGTGGAAGGAGGCAGACGGCGGCGAGGTCGAGGCGGCAGTGGCGTTGAGGCGTCGATGGTGGTGGCGCCCGGTGGGTTTTGGGGTGGGTGAGGGCACGGGAGGTGTGGTCGGCGAGGAGTCCGGAGGTGGTCTCGGGCGAGCTCGGGGTGGTCGGGGTGGCGGAGCAGGCTAATGGCGCGGCGCTCTCGGGCTCCGGCGAGTTCGAGAGGGAGGAGGAGGGTTCCGCGAGGGGGAATGGGGTGGGGGGGAGGGGTTCATATAGGGAGGGCCTCGGCGTGGCAAGGGAGGCGATCGGGAGGATCGGATCCGGATCCGTCGGGATCCGCGATCGGCGGTGTCTGGCGAAAGTCGTGGTGGGGGGTTGAAGAGGTGGGGTCCCACCGTCGGAGAGAGAGAGAGAGGGTCTGGTGCGGTCGGGCGTCCACGCGTAGGGGTTTCGGGCGAGAGGATGGGCTGGCTCGTGGCTCATTGGGATGGCTGGGTTGGGCGCTGGTGGGCAGTCTGGGTACTGGGCTGGGCAGATGCTTTGGTGGCGCTGAGGGGTTTTTTTAAATTTTATTTTAAATAAAACAAAACAGAGATATCTTTTAAAATATGAATATTTTATATAGGACATATATATACCAAAATGATCAGGGAATATTCCTATCATTTGAGCATTTTCAAAGGCAAAATCCAAACTTTATAAAATTCATTTTTCAAATTCAATTAAAACTCAAATTTGAATTCAAAACTTTTGGCATTGTTTTCCTCGATATTTTGGAGTGTCATATTTACTCCTCTCATACTTTTCTCAAGTATTTATCAGGCATAGTTTTGATATGATTCCCACTTGCCAAAGTTTGAATTCAAATTCCAAAACTCAAATTTGAAAGCGGGTTTCAAGGCACTTTCAAATGACTTTCAATTTGATACTTTTTAACTTCCAACTCATATTTCATATAAAGAAGTCATTTTATCTTCCCTCATGAAAATCATTGAGTTGCATAAAGTTTTGAATTTGAAATATTCCCAAATGAAATTCAAATCTTTTCCAAAACCCTATTCATTTCAAAATGGAAGAAGTCATGTCATCTTCACTCTAGGGTTTGGTGTTGGAATGAACTTGAATTCATTGGGATCCAAAAGACAAAGGGGAAAGTTTTGGGAAAGTCATTTCATTCCCTCTCATTCAACTTTCAAAAGTTTCAAATTCCACTCAATTTCACTCAATCAGTCAAACAATCAATCAGACAACAAGCATAGTTATTAATTTAATATAACATTCCAAAATTTAGAATTTTGGGATGTTACAAACCTACCACACTTAAAATGAATCTCGTCCTCGAGATTCGAAGAGGCTAGCAAGAATTAGGTTAGGGGTTGGGGTCTTCTAGCAAATGTTTTGGTCAGAAAGGTCAGGGGTGCTACCATACTTAAAAACAAGGTCATGGTTCCAATAAACTCAGATACTTCCTCTGGAGGGCTGACAATGTATGTCTCTTCACATATCTTACAATAGCTCCTTCACCAAAGCTCTTCTGTCAGTAGCATAGAGTTTTCCTCAGAATCTTGGGTCGGTTCGTCAAAGTTGTGGTTCGTCCGAGACTGGATCTTCTTAGCTGATAGGTCCGTGTCCATTCTAGATAACTATCGAAATACTCATGGTGGTCTACAATTTATGGTTTCTCCTGCAGAAAACGGGTGCAGGTTGAACCTCACCGTATAACCTACGATTGGTAGCGGTTGCTGTAAAGGGTTCCATCGTCCTACCATTCTATGGTTTTATGGCTTATCGCGTCGACACTCTTCAAAGGTTTTGAGGCTCTCGATTTTCCATCAACATATGATAGTTCATGATAGAAGTCTTGGTATGGGGCCAATCCATCCGTGCATTTGAATCATTACCACATACGTAAGCAGTGAATCACGTATTCTAACACTTGGGCATACTCACAAGCATTGCAGAATTTCTCTTGTTCTCGAACTGGGTTCGAGTAAATCCATGGTTTCGCAAGCCAAACAAAACATCTATCGTTACTTCACCACTCTCGGGTTTTTGCGTAACCTCCTACGTAAACGTATGCTGATTGGATGCTGATTCCTCCAATTTATTCCTTTATCAAGGTTACATCAGTTCCTTTTCAAAATCCTGGGCCTGTGGGTTATGGCCCATTTCAGCACTAGTGCAGCTTTAACTCATCCTTGGAGTAACTCTCATATTACACCTCCTTTAAATCCAGTAGTACTCTATTTCTTCATACCATCATATCAAAAGCACAACTCCAACTTATTTTGTCCGGCTTCCTTCTATGGACCGTCATGAATATCACATTTCTTTCTTCATTGATCCTGTGGTTTTACGGAGTACTACGACACCAAAGAAAAATGCACTAACTTATTCATAAATCTCATTATTTTCATATCAATCTTTTATTACATCCTTAACCATTTTTCGTGAATCCAAATTCCAAAAAGTTTATTACAAATGCTGCCACCCACATGGTTCGGTATGGTCAGACATTACTTCCAACTTTATTCATTTTTCCTCCTTGAGGATTCTTCAGTCCCACTGGAATTGTGCGACATGTGCCTTGAAATCTTCAATCTTCTGTTTCATCGTGGTGGCCTTGAGCTTCACCTCCATCATCTTCGTATGTACTTCGCTTAGGTATTCCTGAGTATAACGGAGTCTTGCTTCAAGTATTTCTCCGATCTGGCGTATGGCTTCCATGGCTGCTTCACGAACAGCATCAAAGAAAAATGCTTGTGGCACACGTGAAATGAAAAATCTTGCCCCATCATCTTTGGGCAAACTCCTTTCAAATGGTGGAGGTGTACCTCCACATACCAAAGTTCCACTCCCTTTTGCATGAAGGGTAGCCTTTGTAGACTGCATCTCCTTCAAGGTGAATATGCTTCATCATGTCCTTCAGGATCTTGGGTAATCATGATCACTTGTCGAGGTCATGATTGTTTCGGACCTTTAAGGAAGGACTCGAAGGGTCGTCATCTGCGGTTGTGAAACAGAAATGATGCTCAGAATAAGGTACTTATCTCCTGGGGCACACATTCGTATCATCCAAACAGAACTTCAAACTCAATTTCCAATTTCCTGTTTATGCATCACAACTCACCTCTTCCATGTTCATCAAGAATATTAATTTCCAAGATAAAATATGACAACTCCTTAAAGCTTTTCAGCATGTGACATTACAACGTTATCGAGTCATGAACTATTACAATCTCAGGGTAATCTATTACATAACTCAACTCATTGAGCTCATGAAAAATGAAATTGCTTTCTACTACTCTTATTATCCATATCAAAATTCCAACTACTCAACTCCAGCTTTCATCTTGTCGGGACATTTAATAGCATAATGTCCTGCCTCCTTGCAGCGAAAACAAATGACTTCTGACATGTCTCGGGGCTTCTTTGTGATTATGCGGGTTCCTTGGATTCTTGGCTTCTTTTCTGGACATTTACTAGCGTAATGACCTAAATCCTTGCACCTGTAACAAGTGATATGACTTAGGTCCTTCTCTGCAAAAATTGCGTTGTTCTCGGGTTGCCTTCTTTTTCTCTTCTGGATTTCTCTGTAATGATCGAGTTTCTATCTCCGAGGGTCAAACTTCACTTACATTGTCGGAAATATCCAGATACTCTTTTCTTCCCTTGGGGCAATCTTGTGAAAATGTCCTTCTTCTCCACATGAATAGCGTGCATTGGAGTAAAATCTGTTGAGGCCTTCTCCATCAAGGTCTTCAACACTTTCATTCATCACTGGTTCTTTCATAACTTATCGGAGAGCTTCTTTCATTCCTCCTTCCTGCTCCTGAATAGTTTGTTGCACCATGGGGTAAATGTGACCTTGAGTCGGGTAGTGGGTGGTTCCTTCGCACAAGAAACAAGTCACACGACTAGTTGGGCATTCCTCACTGGTGTTTCTCCTCACAATGAGAGCATCCTCCTTGTGTTCCTCCGGTGTGTCCTATTTCTCCATAAATCTTGCAGCACAAGGTTTATTTCTTGGTGTATCATGGTGCTTCCGGATAAGACGTGATCTCAACAGGGTCTTCTTGAATTCCTCCCAAGTTCTTACTCCATTAAATCCCTGTATGGCTTGATGCATTTTCCACCAGGTTGCAGCACTTTCTGTAAAGTACTGAAGAGCGTATTGGACCTCATACTTCCTTGAAACCAAATTGTTCCCGAAGTGATTTTCCATGTTCTGCATCCATAGCTCTGCCTCGGGCTGAGTCTTCGGTCCAGAGAATATCAGTCCAACTTCTTTCATCATCTATGGGTTCAAAAGTTTTGGGATGAGATATGAGGGAGGTGGGAGGGATATACACACAATACGAACAATAGTTTTTTTGAAGAAACAGGTTTTTACTTTGTGACTGTCGGAAAACATCAAACAATTGACAGCTCACAAATCGTTGCATCTAACGTAGGTGTATAACAGGGTTTGGTTGTGACGCCCCCGATTTAATCGTACACTAATCATGCACGCAAATGTGTACGATCAAGATCAGGGACTCACGGGAAGATATCACAACACAACTCTACAAATAAAATAAGTCATACAAGCATCATAATACAAGCCAGGGGCCTCGAGGGCTCGAATACAAGTGCTCGATCATAGACGAGTCAGCGGAAGCAACAATATCTGAGTACGACATAAGTTAAACAAGTTTGCCTTAAGAAGGCTAGCACAAACTGGGATACAGATCGAAGAGGAGCAGGCCTCCCGCTGGGATCCTCCTAGCTACTCCCGGTCGTCGTCGTGGGCTGCTGCGTAGCAATAGGCACCTCTAGAGTAGTAGTCGTCATCGACGGTGGCGTCTGGCTCCTGGGCTCCATCGCCTGGTCGCAGCAACCGAGTAGAGATAGGGGAAAAAGAGGGAACAAGACAACCGTGAGTACTCATCCAAAGTACTCGCAAGCAAGGAGCTACACTACATATGCATGGATATATGTGTAAAGGGCCATATCGGACCGAAGCTGCAGAATGCCGAATAAGAGGGGATAGCTAGTCTTAACGAAGACTACGCTCGGACACTGTCTTGCAGCATGTAGGAGGGGAAAATCTGAAGTCCTCCAAGTAACATCATATAGCAATAATCCTACCCGGCAATCCCCTGCTCATAACCCTGAGCGAGAGCGACCACCGGTTGTATCTCGCACTTGGAAGGGTGTGTTTTATCAAGTATCCAGTTCTAGTTGTCATAAGCTCAAGGTACAACTCCAAGTCGTCCTGTTATCGAAGATCACGGCTATCCGAATAGATTAACTTCCTGCAGGGTGCACCATCTTACCCAAAGACGCTTGATCCCATTTGGCGGACACACTTTCGGGTCATGCCCGCCAGCGTAAGATCAACACGCCGCAGCCCCACCTAGGCACAACAGAGAGGCCAACACGCCGGTCTAAACCTAAGCGCGCAGGGTGCGGGGCCCATCGCCTACGAGCACACTGCACATTGCGTCTGTGACGCGCCGAAGGCAGACCTAGCCTAACAGCGTTCAGTCCAATCCGGTAGCGCGCCCGTCCGTCACGACGTCTCAAGTGCCGGTGATACCACGACGCCAGATACCCATAACTACTCCCGCGTAGATGGTTAGTGCGTATAAGCTCGTAGCCAACCCAGATCAAATACCAAGACCTCGTTAAGCGTGTTAAGTAACATGAACGCCGAACAGGCCAGCCCACCTCTCCTAGGCGGTCTCAACCTGCCTGCCGCTCCGCCACAAAGTAAGCTGTCGGGGCCGTCGGGAACCCAGCCCACCTCTACGGGATGGAGCCACCCGTCCTTTCAGCCCCCATCTCCGAACAGTACCACATGTAATGTATAGGTAAGGTATATAGTATATACCCGTGATCAACTCCCGAGTGATCACGGCCCGATAGTATAGCACGGCAGACGGACAAGGATGTAGGGCCACAGATGAAAGTACTAGCATCCTATACTAAGCATATAGGATTGCAGGTAAGGTAACAACAGAAGTAACAAGGACAGGCTATGCAGCAGTATAGGAGTATCTGAAAACAGTAACATGCTATGCTACTCTAATGCAAGCAGTGTAGACAAGAGTAGGCGATATCTGGTGATCAAGGGGGGCTTGCCTGGTTGCTCTGGCAAGAGAGAGGGGTCGTTGACACCGTAGTCGATCACGGGGGTACCGCAGCGGTCTCGGGGTCTATCGGAAAAAAGTAGCGGGGGAACATAATAAATAACAGAGCAATCAAAGCATAACAAAGCGTAACAAGACAATACGCGGTGTTGATTGTGCCCTAACGCGGTATGAGGTGGTGCTTGGTTAAGAAACATCCGGAAAGTATTCCGGTGTTTCGTGATTTCGAAGAGGAGCCGAGGGGAAAGTTGCAGGTTCGATAGGTTAGGGGTGTGGGGCGGACGAACGGACTGCGTACGCGGATTCGTCTCGTCGTTCGAGCAACTTTCATGTTGAAAATATTTTAATCCGGATTACGGATTAAAAGATATGATTTTAAAAGATTTTATTAATTTCGGAATTTTATTAATTATTTAATTAATTTCGAAAATGCATTTATGACATCGACATGATGTCATCTTGACGTCATCGATCAACAGGGTTGACTTAGTCAACCCGACATGTGGGTCCTGCACGTCATTCACTAATGACTAATTACCTAATCAGATTTAATTAACATTACTTAATTAAGTTAATTAATGATTAGGGTTAATTAATCAGAATTAATTAGATTAATTAATTACTTAATTAATTAATTAATTAATTAATTAGTTAATTAGTTTAATTTATTTTCATTTTAATTTTATTCCCTTTTCTTTTTTCTTCTTTTTTAAGGCGTTACGCGGGGCCCTTTGGTGATGGCCTGGGGGGTTTATGAGCGTCTTGGGCACCGGGATTCTGACCTTAACCAGTTGCTGGTTGGCGAGCGCCCGGCAGTCTTGGCCAAAGGCGGCGGCGTGGCCACGGGAGAGAGGGGAGAGCAGCGCGGCCAGGGGCATGTGACGGCACGCCGGCGAGGCGAGGCCATGGCGGCGCCAGCGGAGCCGGGGGAAGAAGGCCTCGGCGTGGGCACATGCGGGGAAGAGGGAAGGAGGGGGCCTCACAGGGGGAAGGTAGGGTCAGGGCAGCGGGCTCGGGGTGGATGACGAGGTCGACGGCGGCGGCCGACGGTGGTCCGGGGTCGGGGAGGTGACGAGGCGGGCGGTGGGGAAGGGCGCCAGCGAGGACGCGTCGGAGGCGGGCGCCGTGTCCTCGGTATGGCGTGGTTCGTGAGGTCCGCGGGGAGGGATGAAGACGGGCGGCGTCCGACGCGGGGGAGCGGGGGAGGAGGCGATCGTCTGTCGGGACGAACGCAGCGTCAGGGGAAATCCGGCGGTGGTCGGGCGAGGAGGCTCGGCGAAGGAGGCGAGGAGGCGAGGCGACGGGTGGTGGCGTCGAGGCCGGGGGGGGAGGGGCACGCCGGGAAGAGGCGTCTTGAGGGACGAGGGCGGGGGGGGCGAGGCGAAGGGGGTCGGAGGTCCTTGCCTCGATCCAGACGGGGGAAGGAAGAGAGGTCGAGGGGAGTGGGGATCGATCCCGATCCGATCGGGCGAGGGGTGGGGAGCGAGTGGGGAACGGGTGGGTTAGGGTTTGGGGTTCGAGGATCGGGGGCGTGGGCTACCGTGGGCGTTTGGCTGATGGCTGCTGGCTAAACTGGGCCATTCGCCTGTGGGAGGAGGGTCCTTTTGCATTTTATTTTTCTTCTTGTTTTCCTTTTTATTTATTTTACCTTTTTACTTTTCTATTTTATTATAGTTTTAGCAATTTACTAAAGTGGCACCTAATAGAATTTACAATTTATGCCAACGCCACATTAGTTTATTACTTATAACAAATTAGTCTTGAAAATGTTTATTAATTTTAAAGCACTTAAATAATTACATTTGCTACTGTTTTATTCATTTTAGAGTATCTAAATATTTTATAAAAGTGTGGTTCCTCCACCATAATTACTTATGAATTATTTGGAACCACCGAACACTTTAGTTTTAATATCTGAAATTTTTTATTGTTTGACTTTGTTTGAATTTGAATTTTGAATCGGATTTGAACTAACGCGAGATTTGTCAACAGTAGCCGAGGTGACGTGGCATCATTAGTGCGGATTACTGTAGCTTAATTACCCGGGCGTCACAATTCTCCTCCACTACAAGAAATCTCGTCCCGAGATTTAAGAGGGGAGCAAGGGGGAAAGGTCTGGTTAAGATAATCTAACGGATCTCCTCGAAGAAGTTAATCCCTTTCGTTGATGTCTTCAATCCTTTATCCCGATGCATCATGATAACTGGTCATCATTTCTTCGGGAACTCCATCGTACTTACGAAAGATAAGGGGCAGCTCACTACGACATAATGCTTTTAAGGGAAACAATCTGGGGCTAACCCATGAATTAGTATTGGATTATCTCTCGAGTTGAACATATGAAATACCTCGAGAGTAAGGTACGAAGGTACCATAATAGGCTCCAAGCGGGTAGGTAGCGGCTCGAAGCCTGAACCAGAGTGAGAAAGGGGTTCAGAGTAGCGAGAGTAAGTATCGCGTCTGATACCAGAATAGATCACTATGACGGTGGCCCGTGAATTACATACGAGTCCACGCGGGAGGAATAACTTTGGGAACAGGGGGGGTACAGGAGAGTCAGGTTTCGATCCTGTGAAATTGTGGGTTATGGGCCCACCATGTGGTTAAAAGTAGAAGGTTGGTGACATCTTGCACGATCATGTAAGCAAGGCCAGTCAGAGGAGAGTCTGAGGGTCATGTCGGCAACAACATAGGTACCCAGGCGAGGGACGAAGAGAACCATTTTCCTGCTCGTTGAACGAGGCGAACCAATAGGCAAGGTTCTCGTCCACCGGTGGTTACCGGAATGTCCTCAACAATAGTAATAGGGCCTTACTTACAGAGTGGTACGACGAGGTGCTTACCTAAGCAGGGGATTATCACTGCTTAGATTATATATATCCCAAGGAGGGTCAAACAGACCCATGGAAAGGAAAATGTGATCATTAGGTTAAACAGAACAATGGAAAGGAAAAATGTGTTTAAACACATAATTCAAGGGTATATCCTTCCCAAGGACAAGCAGAGCAAGATATCCACGATAGGAGATAATGTAGAAAAACCCTTTAGGTAAGGGGAGAGAAATTTCATGTCATTACCCATACAACGGTGTTTGGATAATTGAGCAAGAAACATTTAGCATTGGGCTTCGAATGTTCTTGTTGAAAACCAGAGTATCACAGACATGCTTCGAGATAGCATTGACATGGCCTTCAGGTGAAGATCAGACTTTGGGATCACGAAGGATCCATCAGGAATAACTTGTGGAACCAGTATTACAATTCCCTCATGGATGAATGGATAACCCTGCTGAAAAGGAATCTATTACGATAGGTCCTCCAGCCGGGGGGGGGGGGTGCTAGGCATGACATCATGTTACCGGGTCATCAAAGGATCAACATCATAACTCTTGGAAAGTTGTCCCAACCATCATATCTGACCGAGATTCAGATCCGATTGGTGTCAGGATACCTCAGACTTAGGATACCTGAGAAGAAAAGGTGCAACGCAAATTGACGAGATGACAATGTAAGATTCTCGGTGGAAAGGAACTATGAAGTGATTTCCGTTAACAAGAGTCCATCATTAACCCAAGGAGAGGGCAAGGAGGTGTCTGGTGAACTCAACGGTAATTTACCGAGATTCCCAAAAGATGGATTTCCACAATTAAGTGAACAAGGAGATAACATTTGTCAGATCAATGATATAAGGAAGTATGCTCGAGGAAAACATACACAAATAAACACTGGTTGAAAGGTGCGCCCGAAATATGGGTTGGGTTGCACGACCAACATCAGAATGGTGATTCAGAGAAGTATTTCTATGTCAAGAATTCTCAAGAGGTGGAACAATCTCAGAACATCCTTGTTATTAACAGATGGTAATACTCCAAGGTAAGGAAGAACAATTGCTGGATAGCAAGGAACTCAAGGTATAACACAAAACACGAACAAGTTTTGTGTTGAGCGGAAGGCAATAAAGTGATCATGTTACACAAATCATCGAAGGCAAGGATGGTATTACTCAACAAGAATTCAACTGATATCCTGGAAGTGCTCAGAATGTTGATGATGATCACGAAACATTTGTCGAGAGATTTCATGAAGATGTAATCGATCGGCGACGACATCAAGTCAAAGTAATGATGAAGCGAAAGGCTATTGGAACCAAGGGTACGACACAAACTCGAAACCAAGCTTGTTGTTCAAGGCGAAATGATATGTCGATGAGGACCGACGTAAGGTTAGTTCCTCGTCGAAAATTGTGCTCCGAGAAGAAGGACCGGGTAGCACAGTTAAAATCGTCACGACAATGATATAGCCAGACAGGCTAGGAATGGCGTGGTCGGGTACAAACCCGTACTTATAGAAGCTTAGTGAAGAGTTGTTGAACCGTAGTGCGGACTCGGTTCAGTTATGGTGCCCTTGAGTGTATAATAACTCAGAGCCCGTGAAAAATTGGAATCAGTGGGAAGGTAGCACTTGATGAAGAACTCATAAGAAGTTATGCTGTTCCATGATAATCTCAAGATACCAGGGGGTAATACTCGATGACATATCAAAGTAGAGGTTGGACGGGGTATTGCTCTCACGAAGACAAGTGCTAAAACTTGCACGAGAAATGGTATTTAAAAGAGAACATGGTCGGAACCACGATTGCAAAAGACCAGATCCCTGATATAAGATGAACTTATACCAAAGGAATAATTAATTTAAGAGAAGCTTTAGTGATAAGATCTACGTCGTGTCCATGGGCATGAACACAAGTTCAAGGTCGACTCCCACTTCTCCAATGAATAACCTTTCATTCACTTCTCACTTTGATAAAGGCATTAGGGTTGAAAGTTTTACCTGGTGAAATACCAGATGAGTATGACTCGTGAAAACTTCCGAGTTCACACATATAAAGGAAGTCATGGGTTCAACCCATCATGGCACCTTAGGAACGTATACCATCAACTTCAGGGGTAAATAACTCAAGCTTGGAGGTAGAGCATGGTTGACAAAGCAGAGGATACAATTTACCAAAGGCATTATGTATCAGAGGAAAGGCTCACAAGGTTATTGAATATGAAGGGCGTCGTCAGATAAAATCCAACAAAGGATCGGTGGTCCACAAGGGATCGGCGTGAGCATCAAGACTCAACTAGAGGAAGAAGAATGCAAGGAGATCAAATTATAGAAACAACTGACTAACTCAATTGTCAAATGCAAAGGAATTATGATTCCCAATTCAAGGGATCAGAAGCAATGCTCTGATTAGGGATGGATAAGTTGAATAGCCTTAGGGTACAATCAACGACAATTGGATTGGTCGAGAACCAATTCCAGTTAAAAGAATGGCATCTCAGCCAGAAAGGTAATTTATAAGGATCAATGATGATTATGGTATTCAGAAACATATTGAGTCAACAGACTCAAAATGATAATGACAAGGAATGTCAATATGACTACAAGACTTATGGGATTAACCATAATGCAAGCGAGCAAGAATTTCAAGAGCCAAAGGCTCCAGAGGATTTTCGGAAGATCGAATAGTATTTTGGAGACTTCTGTGAAACACATGAACAACTGGGGACGAGCGGATACCCGACAAGTGCTAGGATTTATTTGAAGGGGTATTCATGTGGCAAGGAACTGCTAGGCAGTAGGCACAAAGTATTCTCGGAACAATAGAGAAAACTTCGGGGTATCTTATAATAACAAGATCAACGGGGGATGATCGTATGAATGGCAAGTGTAAGTAGTTTTCCATACGGATTTATCGGTGGTCGGGAATAGCAAAAGTGATGGGCACAAAGTCTCGAGAGAATATCAAAGAGTATCTCGAATTCTCCGATTAGCGAGCGATCATCTGAAGTGAGGGCTCTCCGGGAGAAAGTACTCGCGACAACCTAAAGTTAGTTTTGTTTTTAGCAAAATCGTTTAACCCGAATAGAAGAGAGTTCAGAATCCCGAGTAAAGATCGAGGAGTAAAGATCCTAATACCACCCGATGGCGGCGTGGGCCCGTAAGGCACACAGCCATGTTAGTAAAAGTTTTGCAATGTCTAGACTCGACTTCGCCAAGGAGTTGGGAAGGGGATTCCTACAGCAATCGGCTCGATACCAACTTCAGACGCCCCGATTTAATCGTACACTAATCATGCACGCAAATGTATGCGATCAAGATCGTGGACTCACGGAAGATATCACAACACAACTCTACAAATAAAATAAGTCATACAAGCATCATAATACAAGCCGGGGCCTCGAGGGCTCGAATACAAGTGCTCGATCATAGACGAAGTCGCGGAAGCAACAATATCTGAGTACTGAGACATAAGTTAAACAAGTTTGCCTTAAGAAGGCTAGCACAAACTGGGATCTGGATCGAAGAGGAGCAGGCCTCCTCGCAGGATCCTCCTAGCTACTCCCGGTCGCCGTCGCCGGGCTGCACGTAGCAATAGGCACCTCGAGTAGTAGTCGCCATCGACGGTGGCGTCGCTCTGGCTCCATCGCCTGGTCGCAGCAACCGAGTAGAGATAGGGGAAAAAGAGGGAACAAGGCAACCGTGAGTACTCATCCAAAGTACTCGCAAGCAAGGAGCTACACTACATATGCATGGATATATGTGTAAAGGGCCATATCAGTGGACTGAAGCTGCAGAATGCCGAATAAGAGGGGATAGCTAGTCTTAACGAAGACTACGCCACGGACACCTGTCTTGCAACAGTAGGAGGGAAAATCTGAAGTCCTCCAAGTAACATCATATAGCAATAATCCTACCCGGCAATCCCCTGCTCATAACCCTGAGCGAGAGCGACCACCGGTTGTATCCGCACTTGGAAGGGTGTGTTTTATCAAGTATCCAGTTCTAGTTGTCATAAGCTCAAGGTACAACTCCAAGTCGTCCTGTTATCAAGATCACGGCTATCCGAATAGATTAACTTCCTGCAGGGTGCACCATCTTACCCAAAGACGCTTGATCCCATTTGGCGGACACACTTTCGGGGTCATGCCCGCCGCGTAAGATCAACACGCCGCAGCCCCACCTAGGCACAACAGAGAGGCCAACACGCCGGTCTAAACCTAAGCGCAGCAGGGCGGGCCCATCGCCCGAAAGCACACACGCACATTGCGACGTGCCGAAGCAGACCTAGCCTAACAGCGTTCCAGTCCAATCCGGTAGCCGCCGCTCGTCCGACGTCTGAAGTACTTCGGGTGATACCACGACGCCAGGATACCCATAACTACTCCCGCGTAGATGGTTAGTGCGTATAAGCTCGTAGCCAACCCAGATCAAATACCAAGACCTCGTTAAGCGTGTTAAGTAACCGCGAACGCCGAACAGGGCCAGGCCCACCTCTCTCCTAGGCGGTCTCAACCTGCCCTGCCGCTCCGCCACAAAGTAACTGTCGGGGGCCGTCGGGAACCCAGGCCCACCTCTACCGGGATGGAGCCACCCATCCTTTCAGCCCCCATCTCCGAACAGTACCACATGTAATGTATAGGTAAGGTATATAGTATATACCCGTGATCAACTCCCGAGTGATCACGGCCCGATAGTATAGCACGGCAGACGGACAAGGATGTAGGGCCACAGATGAAAGTACTAGCATCCTATACTAAGCATATAGGATTGCAGGTAAGGTAACAATGAAGTAACAAGGACGAGGCTATGCAGCAAAGTATAGGAGTATCTCAAAACAGTAACATGCTATGCTACTCTAATGCAAGCGGTGTAGACAAGAGTAAGCGATATCCGGTGATCAAGGGGGCTTGCACGGTTGCTCTGGCAAGAGAGAGGGTCGTTGACACCGTAGTCGATCACGGGGGTACCGCAGCGGTCTCGGGTCTAGGAAAAAGTAAGCGGAGGAACATAATAAATAACAGAGCAATCAAAGCATAACAAAGCGTAACAAGACAATACGCGGTGTTCGGTGTGCCCTAACGCGGTATGAGGTGGTACTGGTTAAGGGGGGAAACATCCGGGAAAGTATTCCCGGTGTTTCGTGATTTCGGGCAGAGGAGCCGGAGGAGGAAAGTTGCAGGTTCGATAGGTTAGGGGTGTGCGGCGGACGAACGGACTGCGTATCCGGATTCGTCTCGTCGTTTTGAGCAACTTTCATGTTGAAAATATTTTAATCCGGATTACGGATTAAAAGATATGATTTTTAAAAGATTTTATTAATTTCTGGAATTTTATTAATTATTTAATTAATTTCGAAAATGCATTTATGACATCAGCATGATGTCATGCTGACGTCATCAGTCAACAGGGTTGACTTAGTCAACCCTGACAGGTGGGTCCCGCACGTCATTCACTAATGACTAATTACCCTAATCAGATTTAATTAACATTACTTAATTAAGTTAATTAATGATTAGGGTTAATTAATTCAGAATTAATTAGATTAATTAATTACTTAATTAATTAATTAATTAATTAATTAGTTAATTAGTTTAATTTATTTTCATTTTAATTTTATTCCCTTTTTTTTCTTCTTTTTTTAAGACGTTCGGGCGCGGGGCCCTTTGGTGATGGCAGGGGTTTTGAGCGTCGCTTGGCGCCTGGTTCTGACGAACTTGGTGGTTCCCGGCCCCGGCCGTCTGCGGGTTAAGGGCGCCGGCGTGCCACGGGGAGGAGAGAGCAGCAGCGCAGAGGGCCATGACAACCTGGCGAGGCGAGGCCATGGCGGCGCCAATGAGCCGGGAAGAAGGCCTCGGCGTGGGCACGCAAGGGAAGAGGGAAGGAGGGGCCTCACAGGGGGA
Organism: Aegilops longissima; assembly: GCA_021605205.1. Taxonomy (NCBI): domain Eukaryota; kingdom Viridiplantae; phylum Streptophyta; class Magnoliopsida; order Poales; family Poaceae; genus Aegilops; species Aegilops longissima. The sequence goes on along the minus strand of CM038676.1, from coordinate 134,063,560 downwards.
AGGTAGGGTCAGGGCAGCGGGCTCGGGGTGGATGACGAGGTCGACGGCGGCGGCCGACGGTGGTCCGGGGTCGGGGAGGTGACGAGGCGGGCCGGTGGGGAAGGGCGCCGGCGAGGACGCGGAGGCGGGCGCCGTGTCCTCGGGCGTGGCGTGGTTGGTGAGGTCGGCGGGAGGGATGAAGACGGGCGGCGTCCGACGAGGGGAGCTGGGAGGAGGCGTCGTCCGTCGGGGACGAACAGCGTCGTGAGGGGAAATCGGCGGTGGTCGGGCGAGGAGGCTCAGGCGAAGGAGGCGAGGAGGCGAGGCGACGGTGGTGGCGTCGAGGCCGGGGGGGGGGGCACGGCCCGGGAAGAGGCGCAAGGGACGAGGGCGGGGGCCGGCGAGGCGAAGGGGGTCGGAGGTCCTTGCCTCGATCCAGACGGGGGAAGGAAGAGAGGTCGAGGGGAGGGGGGATCGATCCGATCCGATCGGGCGAGGTGGGGTAGCGAGTGGGAGCGGGTGGGTTAGGGTTTCGGGTTCCAGGATCGGGGGCGTGGGTGGGCCAGTGGGCGTTTGGCTGATGGCTCTGTTCAGCTAAACTGGGCCATTCGGCCCAAGGGAGGAGGGATCCTTTTCTGTTTTTATTTTTCTTCTTGTTTTCCTTTTTATTTATTTTACCTTTTTACTTTTCTATTTTATTATAGTTTTAGCAATTTACTAAAGTGGCACCTAATAGAATTTACAATTTATGCCACTGCCACATTAGTTTATTACTTATAACAAATTAGTCTTGAAAATGTTTATTAATTTTAAAGCACTTAAATAATTACATTTGCTACTGTTTTATTCATTTTAGAGTATCTAAATATTTTATAAAAGTGTGGTTCCTCCACCATAATTACTTATGAATTATTTGGAACCACCCGAACACTTTAGTTTTAATATCTGAAATTTTTTATTGTTTGACTTTGTTTGAATTTGAATTTTGAATCGGATTTGAACTAACGCGAGATTTGTCAACAGTAGCCGAGGTGACGTGGCATCATTAGTGCGGATTACTGTAGCTTAATTACCCGGGCGTCACATTGGTCTTCTAAAGGTCAAATAATTCTTCAGATCCTTCAAGTCTTCGGAGTCTTCAACTGTTGTAGCTTCTAATACATGGTGAGATCCTCTTTACTCTGAAGAGGTCATCAGTTCACCGATATCAAATCCTTCTTGGAGCGTCTTCAGTTGATCCTCCGGGTGATCAAAGGATAAGGGGTATATTCTAACTATTTGAGGTGAGAGGGTCTATTTGATGAATTCAGAAAAGATGAGAAGTAAGAGTCTTTTTGTAAATAAAGTTTTTTGAGTTATCCTGTCCTAGGGGCTTTCTGATTTCTAGGGTCACGTCCTACAGTCAACATGTGCTCTGATACCATTTCTGTAGCGACCCGACCTCAGACGGTCAAGCCTACGTATTCTCGTGCCATCCACGGATCGGTATCTTTGGCACACACAGTACATCAATGTATATATCAAAGTGCAATCACATGTATAATTAACGTAAAATGATATATACCTCATAATACTCAGCGGAAACAATCAAACGGGTGTGGAGTCCCATCAACGCCATCGGCAGGTTGAGTGTAGACCGTAACCATGTATCGTAACTCTTACTTGTCGAGGAAAATATCTGCAACATGATACGTTGCAGCCGTGTAGGTCAGTACATTGAATGTACCGGCAAGATCTCAATAAGAGAAAATAGATGATAAACTATACTATATGCAGTATGGCTTTTTGGCTCTGTATCTGAGTTTTGTTTGCGTAAAAGCTGGTTTTATTTTCCCTACATCAAAGGAATAACTGGAGTTTGTACTATGGAGTTTTCTATCATGACATGGTTCCGCCAACCAATGTCACATAGCCCAAAATCATCATAAGTTGCCCACAATTAAGTTATCAATCCGGTGTTGAGAGTTCCGAGATAGATCCAAGTCCAGATGCTCAAATTGTCCGTAACCGGGGACACGGCTAATCGATTAGGTTTAAACCCTCTGCAGAGGTTTGTACACTTTACCCACAAGATTCGATCCCTCTTTTTTACGTTCTCGCACTTCAGGGTGTTTGAGAACAAGACGACCGAAACATGGTCTTCCGAGGAGTTCCTCTGACCACTGTCCGGTACTCATCCCATCCTACCGTAGTTCTACATCTGCTAGTACCGCCCCGGCCAGAGTCACAACTAAGGTCAACCAAGCGAGCCCATAATGACTTGCGGTTGCACGGGTAAGCTTCGGGCATGAAGTATTCTTCCGTCTCTTTGAGTCTGGGTGAAGCTTTCCGCAAGATGTCATGGCGCTTCTCCATGCATCCCGCCAGCCACTGGTTTCTCCAGGTGCCGTCAACAAATCCTTCACCCAAAGAGTGTGTATTGAATTCCTGTCTCGAGTCTTGAAGTCTTGAGGCCTTGAAGATGCAGTCCTTAAAGATTCCATCATGGAGTTGTCGTCATTGATGTAGAATCCTCCATTCTCACACCACTCCCGAGTACTCATACCAAACCCCGTCTACTACAGCGTAGCATTAAGATAAAATATCGTCCCGGGCTTGGTAACAGGGGGATGGGTTCCTACCTCATGCATACTACTCAACTACAAGGATTCAATAACACTCTTGAGGGTGGTTGCAAAGATGCCACTAAATGCAATAAAACATAGGTATGAAAGCATAGTCAAAGTGAACTTGCCTTGTTGACGATCTTCGAAAACTAGGGATTCGTAGTAGCAAGCTTCGCTCTCCGGAAAATTCTACCGAGGCAAACAATAACTATAATAAGCACATAGCATATGATCACATAAAACAATAGCATAGTAATATAACACACCAAAACAAACGAATCAAAACCCAAAGGAAAAACTCGAAGAAATCCAACTCAAAGTTTTCCTACTTCAAGCAACAACTAGAACTAGTTTTTACATAACAAAATTTTCTCAACATAACCTAACCATGGGTTTATGTTAACTTAACAGAAAATAATGCATTAATCAATTAGGAGCAAAAAGAATCAATTTAAAAGCTATAGTAAAACTCCTATTAGGCCTAATCCAATTTATATTAAGAAAATAAAATAAAAGTTTTATTTAATATAAATAAAAGTTCATCCTATAAAGTGACAGAAACTATCCTAGAATAATCAATCACATGTGAAAAATAAATTGTTTTACTAATTAAAATAATAGGAAAAAGTAGCTAGTTAATTAATTAGGATTAACAAGATTCTGCTTAAAACTAATTTTTTATTAATCCTAAAATACCCAAATTAATTCCTATGGTTTGGCAATGTCAAAATAAAGTTGGGACAAAAGAATCATCCAAAAATAATTTTTTCTAACTCATGTTATAACAGATTTACTATTCTGACTAAAACTAAAATAAAGCAATTTTTAATTAATTTTAACATAGCTAAATATATTTTCTACAGAAACTATAGAAAATTTGCAAACCAACAAAAAAAGAATCACCTAAAAATATTAAACAGAATAAAAGATATGAATTTTTCAAAACAGGAACTATTCTGATAAAACAGAAAACGAAAATAAATGAAAAAGGGCCTAATGGGCCTAAACTACGCACTGAGCGTAATATAAACTAAACGGGCCTAGGGTTAAACGAGTCGGGCCGGCTAAATAAAAATAAACCCTAACTAAAATAAACCGTAAACTAAACCGGACTAACTAAACCGGACCGAACCGGTTTTATATAAAAACATACCCCTTCGGGGGGGGGGGGGATCTAATCTCGACCGTATACTCTAGATCGAACGGACGAGGAGGGAGAGAGAGCTCACCGTGGGGAAGGTCGACGGCGAGCGGCTCGGACGTCGGCGGCGGCGGCGCTCCGATCGTCGGCGGGCTCGGCCAGGCACAGGCGGACGCCTGGCGTTCGACGGCGAGCCTAACGGTGGTCGAGGTGGCGCCCGAGGTGGAAGGAGACAGACGGCAGCGAGGTCGAGGCGGCGGTGGTTCGAGGCGTCGGCAGTGGTGGCGCTCCGTGGGTTTTGGGGTGGGTGAGGGCACGGGAGGTGTGGTCGGCGAGGAGTCCGGAGGTGGTCTCTCGGCGAGCTCGGGGTGGTCGAGGTGGCGGAGCAGGCTAATGGCGCGGCGGCGGCTCTCGGGCTCCGGCGAGTTCGAGAGGGAGGAGGAGGGGTTCCGGCGAGGGGCGAGGGGGGGAAATGGGGTGCGGGGGAGGGGTTCTTATAGGGGAGGGCCTCGGCGTGGCAAGGGAGGCGATCGGGAGGGGGATCGGATCCCGGATCCGTCGGGATCCGGCGATCGGTGATGCGGCGAAGTCGTGGGCGGGGTTGAAGACGGGGTGGGGTCCCACCGTCAGAGAGAGAGAGAGGGGTGCGGCGCGGTCGGGCGTCCGACGCGTAGGGGTTTCAGACGCGAGGGGATGGGCTGGCTCGGCTGGCTCTGGGCTGGCTGGCCAGTTAGGCGCTGGTGGGTGGTCTGGGTGGCTGGGCGATGCTTTGGCCGGGCACTGGGGGTTCCTTTTAAATTTTTATTTTAAATAAAACAAAACAGAGATATCTTTTAAAATATGAATATTTTATATAGGACATATATATACCAAAATGATCAGGGAATATTCCTATCATTTGAGCATTTTTCAAAGGCAAAATCCAAACTTTATAAAATTCATTTTTTCAAATTCAATTAAAACTCAAATTTGAATTCAAAACTTTTGGCATTGTTTTCCTCTGATATTTTTGGAGTGTCATATTTACTCCTCTCATACTTTTGCTCAAGTATTTATCAGGCATAGTTTTTGATATGATTCCCACTTGCCAAAGTTTGAATTCAAATTCCAAAACTCAAATTTGAAAGAGGGTTTCAAGGCACTTTCAAATGACTTTCAATTTGATACTTTTTAACTTCCAACTCATATTTCATATAAAGAAGTCATTTTATCTTCCCTCATGAAAATCATTGAGTTGCATAAAGTTTTGAATTTGAAATATTCCCAAATGAAATTCAAATCTTTTCCAAAACCCTATTCATTTCAAAATGGAAGAAGTCATGTCATCTTCACTCTAGGGTTTGGTGTTGGAATGAACTTGAATTCATTGGGATCCAAAAGACAAAAAGGAAAGTTTTGGGAAAGTCATTTCATTCCCTCTCATTCAACTTTCAAAAGTTTCAAATTCCACTCAATTTCACTCAATCAGTCAAACAATCAATCAGACAACAAGCATAGTTATTAATTTAATATAACATTCCAAAATTTAGAATTTTGGGATGTTACATCGAGATAAAAGAAAGAAGACATAAGTCATAAGATCAACGACATGCGAGAGACGGATGGGTATGACAATATGCATGCATGTGAGAATGCAGGGAAGAAGGCCCGACAATTGAGCATGTGTTTTTGTCTTTGAGAGATAGTGGCGTGGGCTGGAGCATGCATCTATGGCGAGCAGAGGGAGTGAGGCACAACGATTGTGCAAAAGAGATCAACCTATAAATGAGAGAAGGTTGATGGAGAAACAGATAAATAGAAAGATAAAGATGCTAGCTAGTGTGTGTTAGAGATAGGAGTCGAGTGGATCAGAAGGCTGAGTTATGGGTGTGGGTGTGAGAGAGATGAAGAAAGGGTGCATGTGACTCACATACAAACAAATATCGGAGAGAAATGTGATCCAGAGAGACAAAGTTTTGTGTCTGCGAGAGAGAAAGATATTCAAACCGAGAGTGATAGCTAGAGAGACATATGAGGGAATGCAAGATATCTCTAGGGAGAGAGAGTGTGTGTGAGCGACATACAAGAGAACAATGGAGAAATATGAGACCCTGGGAGACAGAGTTTGTGTTTGTGTGTGAGAAAGAGATATTTAAGAGGAAGAGTCGTAGGTTCTCATACCTAAGGAGCGAAAGACATCTCTGTATGAGGGGTGTGCGAGTGGCACACAGGGGAATAGTAGAGAGAAATGAGACCCCGGGAGACAAAGTTTTGTGTTTGTGTGAGAGAAAGAGATTCCACATGGAGAATCATAGTTAGAGACACATAGCAGGGAGCGCGATATACTTAGAGAGAGATAGAGTGATGAAGGTCGAGGGAGAGAGTACCGGTAGTGTGTTACGAAGATAAAAGATCATTGTCGACATACAGGTAGCACGAGAGATACCCGAGAGACGATGAACACATATAGGTCTAGAGAGATAGTCCTATATAAGCATGAGTGATAGTTATATGAGACGAATATCTGGATTAAATGGGATTCAAATATTTAAACTGGAGATCACGACATCGATAATATCATAACATAAATTGGTGTATCAAACATGCATATTCATTTGAATTTGGGGACACGTGTAATGTTATATAGTTTATCAATATTGGTGATCCATAGATTCTTTAATTAGAAACAATGCATGGTTTGTATGCAATTAATGTCTAAACGGGATTACACTATATGTTGCGTGTGTGAAACACATTATACATGATTGAGAAGTAAAAAAAAACCCCGCATGAAACACACATTAATTGGAGACAGTTAGCGAGGAATTGCATACATTGGATTTCAACATAAAGTGGTTTCAAATATTTGAAAATCCAAATTGATGGATACAACCTTATGAATCTGAGATCATGCCATTTGTAAACCATATTTATGTATAAAGGGTGTTGTGCTTTTGAAAGTATATATAAAAATGATGTATAAAGAATTTTATTCCAATGAAAATGGATCCCTTGAAAAAATAGAATACAAGCGGGATTGAATTGAGTTGGCACGGTAAAAGTGCACTCTGCAAAATTTGAACGAAGCGGGCAAAGTCGCAGTAACCGCCCGAAACAAAAATCTGCGAGATGGAAATTACTAACTGCCTATCCCAGCCATGCAAAGCCTATCTGCTCGATTCCTATAGATTTCGATAGGGGTAGGTGATACGTCTCCAACGTATCTATAATTTTTGATTGCTCCACGCTATATTATCTACTATTTAGGGCATTATTGGGCTTTATTTTCCACTTTTATATTATTTTTGGGACTAACCTATTAACCGGAGGCCCAGCCCAGAATTGCTGTTTTTTTGCCTATTTCAGTGTTTCGAAGAAAAGGAATATCAAACGGAGTCCAAAAGACCTGAAACTCCACGGAACCTATTTTTGGACCAGAAGAAGCCCATTGGGTACAGGAAGCTCACCAGGGGAGTCCCGGGCTGCCCACGAGGGTGGGGGGCGCGCCCACCCCCCTGGGGTGTGCCCCCTTACCTCGTGGCCAGCCCGGAAGTCCTCATCTCTTTACGCGGTTCACTCTCCCGCACACCGCTGTAATCCCCTACTTGAACATGGTGCTTTATGCCACATATTATGATCCAATGATGTGTTGCCATCCTATGATGTTTTGAGTAGATATCTTTTGTCTTTGGGTTGATTGATGATCTAGATTGGTATGAGTTGTATGTTTTATTTTGGTGCTGTCCTATGGTGCCCTCCGTGTTGCGCAAGCGTGAGGGATTCCCGCTGTAGGGTGTTGCAATACGTTCATGATTCGCTTATAGTGGGTTGCTAGAGTGACAGAAGCTTAAACCCGAGTAAGAGGGATTGTTGCGTATGGGAATAAAGAGGACTTGATGCTTTAATGCTATGGTTGGGTTTTACCTTAATGATCTTTAGTAGTTGCGGATGCTTTCTAGAGTTCCAATCATAAGTGCATATGATCCAAGTAGATAAAGTATGTTAGCTTATGCCTCTCCCTCATATGAAATTGCAATAGTGATTACCGGTCTTGTTAACAATTGCCTAGGACAATTCCGCACACCGATCCACCATTATTCCACACTCGCTATTTATATTATGTAGTATTATATTCTAACTTTATGATAAAAACACCTACTTTTATGTTTTAGCTTTCCGACACCATGCAAAGTTATCCTCTTCATACCCACAACGTAGTTTTATTTCTCGTTGCTAGTTGGAAGTAAACGTTGATTGCACGAAAGTCGTGTCGATGGCAGATAGGGCTTGAGAGAATATTGATCTTACCTTTAGCTCCTTGTGGGTTCGACACTCCATACTTATCACTTCCATCTTTGGAAAGTGCTACGATGATTCCTTGCACTTGGGGATTATCAAGCTCTTTTCTGGTGCCGTTGCCGGGGAGCAATAGCGTGGGGTTGATATTCTCGTGTGTGCTTGTTTGCTTTCTTCACTAAGTAGATTTCGTTTTTCCTTTTTGTTTCTGTTTATTTGTGGGTGAAACATACAAAAAAATTAAAAATGGAAATACAAAAAAATTATTACTTGCCTCTCATGCATAAAAAGTTTTTCAAAAATAGAAGTGATTGGAAGGTTTTGCATTGAAGAAGTGAGGGTCGACCTTGAGCACTTGTGCTCATGCTCATGGAAACAATGTAGAATTTTTCATGGAAGTTTGTCTTTAAATAATTATCCCCTTGTATATATTCATTGTATTATAAAAATAATATGCCAAGCTTGGTTTTAGGATGATTAGATTGCTTGTTTGCTTTGTGCAGAATAAAAACAGAAACTTTGGCTGTCGTGCATGAATTTACATTTTCAACCGGAAAGTCAAATGGTTCTTATTCGTTTTTCACATTACTTCTGTACAAATTTTTCAAATTGTCAAATTTAGTTTATAATTTTAGGAGTTACAGAAGTTTGCCAAACTTCCAGATTACTACAGACTGTTCTGTTTTTAACAGATTCTGTTTTTGCGTGTGTTGTTTGCTTATTTCATGAATCTATGAGTAGTATCGGAGGGTATGAACCATAGAGAAGTTGTAATACAGTAGATTTAACATCAATACAAATAAAGAATGAGTTCATTACAGTACCTAAAGGTAGTGATTTGCTTTATTACACTAACGGATCTCACAAGTTTTTGTTAAAGTTTTGTGTGGATGAAGTGTCCGAAGGTCGAGGAGCTATCAATATGAGAAGAATAAAGGGAGGCAAGAGTTCAAGATTGGGGATGCCCAAGGCACCCCAAGTAAATATTTCAAAGTATACTCAAGCATCTAAGCTTGGGGATGCCCCGGTTGGCATCCCATCTTTCTTCTTCTACAAATATCGATATACCTCGGTTTTTGTTTTGTTCACATGATTTGTGTCCTTTGTGTTTTTCCTTTTCTTTAAGAACCATGCTAGCATGAGATATCCCTTCATTGATTTATATAATACTTCATGTGCTTCACTTAAATCTTTTAAGTATGATCTTATAGAATTACTCTTTGTGCTTCACTTAAATCTTTTGAGTATGGTTTTATAGAATGCTTCATGTGCTTCACTTATACATTTTGATCTTGGATATTGGTCAGTTGTAGAATGCTCCATGAACTTAACTTATACCTTTTGGAGTATGAATAATACTATCATTTAAAGTGGGTTTGGAAGAGTGTCAACTTTAGGAATTAGTGATCCCACTATTTTGGAGGACGTTGAATCTTAGTGTGATATTTATGAAAGTGGATTCGGAAGAGTGTCAACTTTAGCTAGTAATGATTCCACTATTTAGGAAGAGGTTCCAATTGAGTATGAGAACAAAGTTTCTATCCATGATACTACTGAAAATTATTATGAGGGAGGAATACATGCTTGTAGGAGTTGCAATAATATTAAGTTTCCTCTCTATGTGCCTAAAGTTTTCAAGTTATACTTGTTTTGCCTTCCTATGCTAGTTGATTCTTGTTCCCATAAGTTGTGTGCTCACAAAATCCCTAGGCATAGGAAGTGTGTTAGATTTAAATATGCTAGTCGTATTCTTCAAGATGCTCTCTTTGTGTTTCAATTCCTATCTTTAAAGTGAGCATCATTGAAATCATCATGCCTAGCTAAAATGCATTAAAGAAAAGCGCTTGTTGGGAGACACCCAATATTTACCCTTACTGTTTTTGTGTGTTTACATGATTAATATACTGTATTAATCATGTTTTATATCATTTGTTTCAATAAAGTGCCAAGTAAGACCTTTGGGAAGACTTGGGTGAAAGTTAATGTGATCTTGCTGTAAAAAAATGAAACTTTGCGCTCACGAGAATAGATGTCATTTTTACATAAGAGTGATTTTGAGTTGATTCTTTTTTCAGAAGATTAATAGACAAATTCCTCACGTCCACCAATTTATTTCATAATTTTTGGAGCAGTAGAAATATGGTTATTGTTCAGATCATTACAGACTGTTCTGTTTCTGACAGATTTTGTTTTCATTGCATAGTTTGCTTGTTTTCTAGTTTCTATGGCTTATATTTCTCAATATAAATTGTAGAAATGATATGGTACATTAACCATTATGTGAAAGCAATTATGAACCTTGTCTTTGTCAGTACCAAAGTGAATGGTTTGCTCTTTATCATACTAACCTATCTCACGAAGTTTGGCTAAGTTTTGTGTGATTGAAGTTTTCAAGTTTTGGGTGAGATATCGATATGAGGAGAATAAGGAGTGGAAGGACCCTAAGCTTGGGGATTCCCAAGGCATCTCAAGGTAATATTCAAGGAAGACTCAAGCGCCTAAGCTTGGGGATGCCCCGGAAGGCATCCCCTCTTTCATCTTCAAAACTATCGGTATACTTTACTCGGAGCTATATTTTTATCCGTCACATGATATGTGTTTTACTTGGAGCGTCATTTTCTTTTGTTAGTATTAGCTTTCTGTTATTTAGAATAGTGTTTTGCATCTTTATTTTCAATAAAAATGTCAAGGATAGCCTTTACCATGCTTATTTAGCTAATTTACATGTTGCTGTTTGAAAACAGAAAGTTTACCGCTGTTGCAAAAATTCCCTAGAAAAGTCAGAGAATGATATAAGGTTGAAACTTTTTGCATGTTGAGCTCTGATAAATCTTCTACAGTTTAGTATTTTTCTCATAATTTTTGGAGTTAGAGAAGTATGATGAATCTTCTACAGTGTAGTATTTTTCTCATAATTTTTGGAGTTAGGGAAGTATGATGAATCTTGCATTCTTTACAGACTATACTGTTTTGGCAGAATGCTGTTATAGTTGCATTGTTTGCATATGTTTGCTTGTTTAATGATTCTATTTTAGGATAGGAGCATTATATATGAAGAAACATTTAGTATGCAATGTTGAATAATAATTTTAGTGTTTTGCTACAGTAGAAAATGATAAGGTTTTGCATTGGTTTATACTAACCTATCTCACGAGTTCTTGTTGAGTTTGGTGTGGATGAAGCTTTTGATAAAAAGATAAACCATGATATGAGAGGAATTAAGGAGATATAAAAGTTCAAGCTTGGGGATGCCCAGGGCACCCCAAGATAATATTCCAAGAAGTCTCAAGCATCTAAGCTTGGGGATGCCCCGTAGGCATCCCACCTTTCTTCTTCAACAACTATCGGTTAGTATCGGTTGAGCCTAAGGTTTTGCTTCTTCACATGAGTTGTGCTATCCTTGCAATGTCATTTTATTTTGTTTTACTTTCTGTTTGAATAAAATCATTGGATCTGAATTATTGAATTGAAAAAAGGGACCCTCCCATGGCTAGTTAATTATTCGACTACTCCGTGTCCTTCACTCATATCTTTTGGAGTAGTTTATCATTTACTCATGTGCTTCATGTATATCCTATGAGTAAATGGGGGAATGAATTGAATGTCATAAATCTGATTTTTCATATGCTTCGTATGCTTATAACATGGTTAGTGATGACTTCACACATAGAAAGTATGAGGCATAAAAATTGTTGAGAATTGGCAAACGTAGTTTTGGTCATCGTTGCAATTAATAGGAAGTAATAAGGAAAGAGAGGTTCACATACAAATATATTATCTTGGACATCTTTTATGATTGTGAAGCACTCATTAAGTATGACATGCTAAAAGGGTTGACGTTGAACAAGCAAGACAACGTAATGGTTTATGTTTTCCGACATCTCAGTTAAAGTATATTGTCATTGACCTTCCAAACATGTTGAGCTTGCCTTTCTTCCTCATGCTAGCCAAATCCTTTGCACCGAGTAGAGATACTACTTGTGCTTCCAAATACCCGTAAACCCAGTTTTGCCATGAGAGTCCACCATACCTACCTATGGATTGAGTAAGATCCTTCAAGTAAGTTGTCATCGGTGCAAGCAATAAAAATTGCTTTCTAAATATGCATGACTTATTAGTGCAGAGAAAATAAGCTTTGTACGAACTTGATGTGGAAGTAATAAAAGCGACGGACTGCATAATAAAGGTCCACATACAAGGGGCAATATAAAGTGACGTTCTTTTGCATTAAGATTTTGTGCATCAACCCTAAACGCGCATGACAACCTCTGCTTCCCTCTGCGAAGGGCCTATCTTTTACTTTATGTTTTTACTTTATGCTTGAGTCAAGGTGATCCTCACCATTCCCTTTTTCATTTTATCCTTTGGCAAGCTCCTTGTGTTTGAAAGATCATGATATATATATATATATATATATATATATATATATATATATATATATATATATATATATATCCAATTGGATGTAAGTTAGCATGGGATATTATTGTTGACATCACCTAAAGGTGAATACGTTGGGAGGCAACACAATAAGCCCCTATCTTTCTCAAATGTCCACTGAAACTCCATAACCACAAGTATTGCGTGAGTGTTAGCAACTGTAGAAGACTATATGATAGTTGAGTATGTGGACTTGCTGAAAAGCTCTATTCTTGACTCTTTCGATGTTATGATAAATTGTAATTGCTTCAATGATGAGATTATAGTTTGTTAGTTCGAATGAAGTTTCGAACCATGCTTGACATTGTGAATAGATTGTTACTTGATCATGAAAAGTTTTATGAGATAAGCTGCTATTATGACACATATTGATGCCAGAAAAAGTGATTGGAATTATCATTGATCAAACTTAAGCACTTACTAGCATTCCGCGTCAAAAATTATCTTTTTATCATTTACCTACTCGAGGACGAGCAGGAATTAAGCTTGGGGATGCCTGATACGTCTCCAACGTATCTATAATTTTTGATTGCTCCACGCTATATTATCTACTGTTTCGGGCATTATTGGGCTTTATTTTCCACTTTTATATTATTTTTGGGACTAACCTATTAACCGGAGGCCCAACCCAGAATTGCTGTTTTTTTGCCTATTTCAGTGTTTCGAAGAAAAGGAATATCAAACGGAGTCCAAAAGACCTGAAACTCCACAGAACCTATTTTTGGACCAGAAGAAGCCCATTGGGTACAGGAAGCTCACCAGGGGAGTCCCAAGCTGCCCGCGAGAGTGGGGGGCGCGCCCACCCCCCTGGGGTGCGCCCCCTACCTCGTGGCCAGCCCGGAAGTCCACCGACGTCCTCCCTGCACCCATATATACTCTCGTACCCTAAAACTTCCAGAAAGAAGATTGGATCAGAAGTTCCGCCGCCGCAAGCCTCAGTAGCCACGAAAAACCAATCGGGGCCCTCTCTGGCACCCTACCGGAGGGGGCCATCATCACCGGTGGCCATGGAGGAGTATCCCGGAGGGGTCTTCATCACCATGAAGGCCAAGGACCAGAAGGTGGAGGCCATGGGGGAAGAAGCACAAGGGGGAGAACCTCTCCTCCTCTCTTTCGATGGCGCCGGAGTGCCATCGGGAGGGGAATCATCGCCACGGTGATCGTCTTCATCAACATCACCATCATCATCACCATCCTCATCTCTTTAGGCAGCTCACTCTCCCGCACACCGCTGTAATCCCCTACTTGAACATGGTGCTTTATGCCACATATTATGTTCGAATGATGTGTTGCCATCCTATGATGTCTTGAGTAGATATCTTTTGTCTTTGGGTTGATTGATGATCTAGATTGGTATGAGTTGTATGTTTTATTTTGGTGCTGTCCTATGGTGCCCTCCTTGTCGCGCAAGCGTGAGGGATTCCCGCTGTAGGGTGTTGCAATACGTTCATGATTCGGTTATAGTTGGTTGCTAGAGTGATAGAAGCTTAAACCCGAGTAAGAGGGATTGTTGCGTATGGGAATAAAGAGGACTTGATGCTTTAATGCTATGGTTGGGTTTTACCTTAATGATCTTTAGTAGTTGCGGATGCTTGCTAGAGTTCCAATCATAAGTGCATATGATCCAAGTAGAGAAAGTATGTTAGCTTATGCCTCTCCCTCATGTGAAATTGCAATAGTGATTACCGGTCTTGTTAACAATTGCCTAGGACAATTCCGCACACCGATCCACCATTATTCCACACTCGCTATTTATATTATTTAGTATTATATTCTAGCTTTATGATAACAACACCTACTTTTATGTTTTAGCTTTCCGATACCATGCAAAGTTATCCTCTTCATACCCACAACGTAGTTTTATTTCTCGTTGCTAGTTGGAAGTAAACGTTCGGTGCACGTAAAGTCATATCAGTGGCAGGTAGGGCTTGAGAGAATATTGATCTTACCTTTAGCTCCTTGTGGGTTCGACACTCCATACTTATCACTTCCATCTTTGGAAAGTGCTACGATGATTCCTTGCACTTGGGGATTATCAGTAGGTTTGTAATTTCACTCAAACGTGACATAACCGCCTCTCACCCAGATTCATACATGGTGGGCGCCAAAACACAGTGTGTCCTCGGTCGAAATCGACTCCCTCCCTGATTCATACATGGTGGGCGCCAAAAACAAACTCTCGTCGGCAAATATTTGGTGTATGCGAGATTACCGTCCTATCCCCAACCGACTAATATTGCTGTGATGTAGGAAATTTGAAATGAGGGCTAAGTTTGTAAATTTCCTCGCATTTGAGACAAGCGTTCCCTGAAGACATGGTTCCCCCCTTCCTCTCCACCTCCATTTCCCCATTCGTACTCCGTGGGCGCCAAAACACCCTCTCCACCCCAGCCTCCTCCGTCCGCCACCCCATCCACCGCTGTCCTCCTCCACCATGCCGGAGCTGATACCCCAATGCCGCCGTCCATTACAAGAGATTGACCTCTCTCATCCACGACTTCGGACCGGGATCCTTGCATCCCGTCCTCTCACTTCATCCCTGCCGTCGTCCACCTTGCCGGCGCCGCTCCTACGACCGTCTTGTCCATCGCGCCCCCCGCCACCGTCTACCCTCCAAGATCTGCTTCCACGCCGCCGCCAGCCATCGCTACCGTAGCACCGTCAAATTCTCAGCGGATGCATATACGGTGCCGCACCATAGGCGGTACTCTTTCGTATCTGCTCAACTTATTTATCGCAGCAAGAAAATAGATCGCCACTGCTTTACTCTGATTTCTTGTCCATCACTTACTTGCTAGTTGAAAGCACACATTGGTTGTGAAGTTGCCTTTGTCCGGTTTGCACCTTCAAATCCGCCATGGCACGCTCAACACTATACTCCCAATGCTTATGGTTTTCCCCTTTTATATTCCACACTAGTTAAATCACAGTAGACTAAATTTCAAAATTGGGCTAGTCGATTTTTCAGAGCTCGCTGGAGTTAAATGGGGTGTAACGAAGGGGCTCGGGTGGGGACTTTAGTTGTGGGGGGGGGGGTGGTGGGGCCTCGCCGAACAAAAAAACTCGACGCGAGTGGGGGTGGGGGTGGGGGTGGGGGTGGCGAAGGAACACAGGCGGTGGGGGCCGGTTGTCCGGCCGGCGGCCCGTGCAGTGTTCTGTATGGGAAGAATCAGAGACGAGGAAGAAGAAGGGTTAGGATACGTACAATCTTCATCCAACAGCCTGAAATGGTCGACTGACCCAAATGACAAAAGTCACGTGACTTGCATGCAGACATGCCTTTATATTCAGTACCATCATCGTACCTGCTTAGCACTGCTCCTGAATCCATCAAGCTAAACAACGTGCCACTCATAATTCCAAACTTGTTGCTCAAGTACGAATCTGATATGATGCTGATATTACTAAAATAGATAACATTTAATTGGTCAGCTAATGTTCCTACTTTACTTTCGAAAAGCACGTGCACCACATATAGAGAGACAGCAGGGAGTTGCTTTCTTAATGCGCTCTGGTTCATCATGTGTGGGCACCGCGCAACGAACATTTTATTATCCAAAATCTGCTTGCTCTTCTTTAGCATGTTCCTCTTCTGTTCTTCTTTAATAAGTACTCTCTCCATTCCTAAATACAAGTCTTTGTATAGATTCCACCATGGACTACATATGGAGCAAAATGAGTGAATCTACACTCCAAAATGTATCTGGATACATCTGTATGTGATCCATAGTGGAAATCTCTACCAAGACTTATATTTTGGAACGGAGGGAGTATGATAGTAGTACAGTATGTTCCTTGTAGTGAAGATGAGCAGGGACATTTGCAGTGTAGAGGTCTATACGGTCGGTTGTGATGGACACTTTGAACTCTTCGGGCCTCTTTGATTCCTAGGATTTTGTAAACATGGGAATAGGATTTGTAGTGGCCTGCCCACTTGAATCCTATAAGAATAGCAAAGAAATGTGGGGAACTGTGTCTCCTTTGATAGTTACACTGATATTAACAGTACCTCACCTTCAGTTGAAGAGAGCTGGTATCCGAAGCCTTTCTAGCCGTACCTGTAAGTGCATCTAGTACCCCTTAGTGATTTTGGTGTATTGAAGACTTATAGGTTAAGGGACTAATGTGTTTATGAGTGTACACAGGTCTATAAGTCTATGAGGAGTTTGATATTTACAGAGAAAGTCGACCCCTAAAAATGAAGTTCTTCGACTGAAGACTTTGAAATTCTGAAGACTTTCTGAAGACTTTGAAAGTGAAGAAATTGGTGTGACCTTGAAGACTTGGTATACATTTGAGGAACATGAAGCGTGAAGACTTTTGTTTTCGTAGTTTCATTTTCTCTTTCTTGAGTCATAGGAAACACCGTCCTGTTAAAGGGGGTCGAGGAAATACTAAGGAAAAATTTACATGTGATGCTCAACTCAAAATCCTACATCTACCAATCCCTTCGAGTGAAGCCTTTGGAAATCTCATACAGTCCAGTAAATTTCTTCAGTGATAGAGACGAAGTTCTTCCGGTCATTGAGAATTTGTTCGACCGAGGAGTTAGGAATTCGCCAGGCGGATTGCCTACGATGAGGAACATGATAGCCCTGAGGAATTTGAGAGTCAAATTTCCGACCGTTGTTGTGCTGCGCGCCAGCTGTCCCAAAATATCTTATCAACCTAATAGTCATATCATTGAAGGGCATTTATGTCTTATCATGTCGGGCTGCTCCCTAGGCTATAAATAGCCGCACCCTACAACCACTAGCTGGTTGGCTGCTCCGAGAGAACTTGACACTTGTCATTTGAGAGCAACCCATCCTCCGAGGACTTTCAGCGAAAATCATCGAGTGAGGAGAAACCCAAAAACCAAACCCCTACAAACCCAAAGTGATTGAGCATCACTTAAGAGATTGATCCTGCGTGGATCCGACGCTTGTTACCTTTGAAGACTGTGCTTCTTCCAGACGGTTAGGCGTCATGGTCTAGAGCATCCAAGAGGAATTGTGGATCGCCGAGTGACCAAGTCTGTGAAGGTTTGGAAGTCGCCTGAAGACTTACCACGAGTGATTGGACGAGGTCTGTGTGACCTTAGTTCAAGGAGAGTACGGTGAGGACTTGGTGTCCTAAGCTGCGTGCTCAGCGACTGGGTGTCCGGGACTGTGTGTCCTCGAGTTTAAATACTCAGCCTCTCCAACCATACGTACAACTGACACAACAGTTGGAACTGGTCTACCAAATCATTGTCTTCACCAACCTAACTGGTTCTATTTCCTCAACTCTTTCATTTCCTCATTCTTGTGTTGAGTGTTCGTTCATATCTGTGTTTGAAGACTTTGATCAAGACTTTCTCAATTTCCTCGTTCAATTCTTGATCTGTTTGTCTTCATCTTGTGCTATCCTGTGTTTACGCTTTCTGTACTCTTTGATTGTCTTCATTTCATCATGATGACCATGCCCGCATTCTCTTATGCTTACTTCTGAGTACTTATTCCGCTGCAAGTAGTTCCTCACTTAGGAAATTCCTCACCGGCAAATTCCTCATTGAAGAATTCATAAAAATCGCCTATTCAGCCCCCCTCTAGTCGATATAACGCACTCTTAATTGGTATCAGAGCAAGGTACTCCCTTGTTCTGTGTGATTTTGGTTTAACCACTTGGAGTTTTAGTTATGTCGACCGCAGGTATGATCAAGGTCTCAGCTGGGTGTCCTACCTTTGATGGGACGGACTACCCCTATTGGAAGAACAAGATGTGAATGCATCTTGAGGCAATTGACAACGATCTCTGGTATGTTGTGGAAAATGGTGTTCCCTCTGTCACACCTTCTCTGAATGCTGTCGATGTGAAGAGATTCAAGCAACTCGATTCTCAAGCAAAGAATATCATATGTGGCCATCTGAGCAAAGGACAATATGGAAGAGTGAGTGCTTTGGAAACTGCTAAGCTCATCGGGACAAAGCTGTCCAAAGTAAATGAAGGAGTCTCAACTCAGCGTGACTCTCGAGTTGATGTTCTTCGAAATCTCTTCAACCGCTTCAAAAGACTCGACAATGAAAATGTTCAACAAACCTTCGATCGCCTCACTGACATCTCAAATGAGCTTCAAGCGCTTGGTGCCACTGACATCACCAACCATGAGGTGGTGAAGAAATTGTTGAGATCGCTTGATTCCTCATTTGATACTCTGGCACCGATGATACAAGAGCGTGCTGACTACAAGTCACTTGATCCAGCTGATATCCTCGAGAGGCTAAATACTCATGAGTTCCAGCTTGCTGAAAAGAGAGATCTCTATGGTTCTAGCTATGGAAAATCACGTGCCCTGAAGGCCAAGGCTGTGTCCGAATCTAATTGTGAAGACTCTGGCAGTAGCCTTGGAGATCCTGAAGAATTGAGCCAGGAGCTAGCACTGCTCGTGAAGAAATTCCAGAAGTTCTCAAGACGTGGTCGCTTTGGAAAATCCTCAAGGAGTAGTGATTCCTCATCCAGTGACTATAAGAGAAGACTTTGTCACAAATGCAAGAAACCTGGTCACTACATTCAAGATTGTCCTCAGTGGGAAAAGGAATTAAGAAGAAGAAATCGTCGAAATCTTCTTCATCAAAATCCTCAAAGCCTTCTTCTCACAAGAAGAGCAGCTCCAAGAAGGCTCGGGCATTCATTGACAAGGAAATGGACTCTGAAGCTGAATCTGAGGAACATGAGGAAGAGGAGGCATCAGAAGAATCTGAGTCTGCTGTGGCGAGTCTAGCTCTCGCTACTGCTTTCGTCAGCAAGTCCATCTTCAACTCTGAAGAAAATGACCTCACCAACAAAGCTGATGAAGATAGTGAGGATTACGCTCCCACCTTTTGCTTCATGGCAAAGGGTTCTAAGGTACTCAAATATACCTCCTCTGAATCTAGTGAAAATGAATCTGATGAAGATCTAAAGCCCAGCTACTCAAAACTTGCTAAGATTGCTGTAAAACAACAAAGGGCTTTTGAAAAGGTTCAAAACATGCTAGATAAAAGTGATGATATGTTGGGTGAAGAAATGGATCGCACTAAAGCCCTGACTGAAAATCTTCAGAGACTTTAGTCTAGGTTTGACAGCCTTCAAGGTCATCATAATACTCTCTTGTCTGATCATGAGAAACTTTCTTATGAATTTCTTCAAAGAAAGCAAGATCTTGAGAAGCTAAGAGTGAGTTATGAAGATCTTCAGAAGGAGCGCAATTCATTACTTGCTCAACAAATCAGTGCTTCTCAGGAAGAATTTGTTCCTCCATGCTTAAAGTGCATTGAACGTGAATCTGCTAATTCTTCACCTGAATGTTCAAATGCTTCAACTGTTACAAATTCTTCACCTGCCTCTGCTATCACTAATTCCTCATCTGAGGATTTTGCTAGTATCACTGACGATGCAGGGCTGAAGGAATTGTACATGACAAGCATGTACAAAAGCCTCAAAGGGCATCAGACTCTTTGTGATGTGCTTAAAAAGCAGATCCTCAACAGAAACCCTAGGAAAGAGGGTATTGCCTTTGAGAGGAAACTCAATGCTGATGGAACATATTGGAAGCCCGAGCGGTATCCCAAAACCTCATGGGTCTTTGCAAAGGGTCCTCCAGATTGATCCATCTAAATTATCTGGCTTTACATGTGAATCTCCTCATTCTTCTGATGAGTCATTTGACTCCAACTATAGACTGTTCAAAAATCAGAATGGTGAAGTATTTGCCAGATATGTTGGTACTAACTGCAGGAACGGTTCCCCTATGAAGAAAATCTGGGTTCCCAAGAAGTGCCTTGAAAGTCTTCAGGTGAATGTCCTCATGACAGCACCTGTGAAGAAAAGGAACCCCAGATCAAACTCTTCATATGGACCAAATTCTTCATATGGATCCAAGTCCTCATACAGACCAAATTCCTCACGTGGTTCAAATTCCTCAAAAGGATCAAAGTCCTCATATGATTATCATCGTGCTAACAACTCTGTTTCGCAGGGTAGAGCTAAGGGCTATGAATATGTGCATTATTCTTCAAACCAATATGTTCATAAGTCCTCGAAATATTCTCTGCTTATTCATATGCTTACCCTAACCCCTCTTATGTGAAACAAAATGGATTGGCATCTATGCCACCATTCTCATATGGTGCTCGCAGAGTGATGAACTCTTTGCCACCCCTTCAGATGTGGGTGGTGAAGAAAAAGAACTAACCTCTTCTGCAGGGTCAGGCCTCCGGGCGTGCTTTAACGTCTCAAGAATTTCTTTGGGGCACGACAAAAATGCTGAAAGGACGCAGCTAATCATGAAGAAATGAACTTTCATTTCACACGTCCTCATCTTGCTTATCGTTATCTCGCCTGATGAAATTCATCGATGAACTTGATATCATATTCTTCATTGATGAAGTATATGAGATCGTAAGTTGCACTAATTCATCTGCAGGGTGATCAACCCAAAGCCAATGAGTGGGTCCTCGATAGTGGATGTACAAATCACATGACTGGTGACAAGAATCTATTGATGGATGCTCCCTTATCAACGTCACATCTGAAGCATATCATCTTTGGTGAAAAAGGCAAAAGTCAGGTATTGGGTCTTGGTAAGGTTGCGATCTCTAAGGACATACACATGGACAAAGTCATGCTTGTTGAGTCCTTAGGATACAACCTCATGTCAGTCTCAATGCTTTGTGATCTTGATATGGTTGTTGTCTTTGGCAAGTATTGTTGTGTTGTGATCATGGAAGCTGACAATTCCAAAGTCTTCAAAGGCTTTAGGAGAGGAGACTTTTATATTGTTGATTTCTCTACACGACCACAACCAGCCGTGTGTCTACTTGCAAAAGCTTCAGAAGGCTGGCTATGGCATCGGCGACTTGGTCACGCAGGCATGAGGAATTTGCACACGCTTGCGAAGAAGAAGCATGTCATTGACATTGAAAATGTCAAATTCCTCATGGATCACTTGTGTGGAGCCTGTGAAGCTGGAAAAATGACCAAGGCCAAGCATCCAGCGAAGACTATCATGACCACTACTCGTCCATTCGAATTGCTTCACATGGACCTCTTTGGTCCAAATCATTACTCAGCAGTCACTAATGATGCATCTCTATATGGCTTTGTTATTGTTGATGATTACTCTCGTTACACATGGGTACACATTGTTACTTACAGAAATGAAGTGCAAGAAGTCTTCAAACGATTTTCCTCGAGGGCTTCAACCAACTTTAGTGTGAAGATCAGACACATCAGGAGTGACAATGGAACTGAGTTCAAGAATTCGGTCTTGATGCCTATCTTGATGAACTTGGTATTACTTCATGAGTTATCTGCTCCTATACTCCTCCAGCAAAATGGCGTCGTGGAGCGCAAGAACAGAACTCTTGTTGAGGTGGCTCGCACTATGCTTGATGAATACAAAACGCCTAGTCGTTTTGGATTGATGCAATTGATACCGAAGTGCCACATCATCACAGAGTATATTTTCACAAATTCTTCAAGAAGACTGCCTATGAACTCCTTCGACAAGAAACCCAATGTGAGTTATTTCAAAGTCTTGATTGCTAAATGCAGGATTAGAGATCCTCATCACAATTCTAAATTTGCACCGAAAGCACATGAAGGTTTTATGCTTGGTTACGGAAAGGACTCGCACACCTCTGAGTCTTCAACATCGCTCTTCACAAGATTGTTGATACTATAGATGTGCGGTTCGATGAAACTAATGGCTCGCAAAGAGAGCACCTACCTTACGTGTTAGATGAACCAGCACCGAGGAATCTATCAAGTTCAAGGCAAGCGAGGATGTCATTCCTCTTGAAGAATCTGCTGAAGAATTCATTCCTGAACGAAGAACGTCGAGTGATGCACTGAAGATAATCTTTGAAGAAAATGGTCTGAAGAAAATGCTGATCAAATTCCTCGGCGACAACCAGCTCATCCTCGCGTTGCAAAAGAAGTGCAAGTTGACAAGATCATCGATGACTTTGAAGCACCAGGTCCTCTCACACGCTCAAAAGCTTCACATTTATCTAACCTTTGTGGGCACTATGCTTTTGTCTCTATCACAGAGCCCACTAAGGTAGATGAAGCATTTCTGGAGCCTGAGTGGATTCAGGCCATGCAAGAAGAATTACATCAGTTCGAGCTCAACAATGTCTGGGAACTGGTCAAACGTCCAAATCCTCGCAAGCATAATATCATTGGCACAAAGTGGATCTACCGCCACAAGCAAGATGAAAATGGCCTTGTGGTGAGGAATAAGGCATGACTTGTAGCTCAAGGCTACACACAGGTTGAAGGAATTGATTTTGATGAAACTTTTGCACCTGTTGCTAGACTTGAGGCTATTCAGATATTACTTGCTTATGCTAACCATCATAATATCACTTTATATCAAATGGATGTGAAAAGTGCATTCCTCAATGGTAAGCTTGAGGAAGAAGTATATGTTTACAACCCCCAGGTTTTGAAGATCCAAAGAATCCCGACAAAGTCGTCAGACTCAACAAGGCCCTCTATGGTCTCAAACAGGCCCCACGGGCGTGGTATGATACATTGAAGGAATTCTTCATGAAGAATGGCTTCACACCCGGTTCACTCGACCCTACTCTCTTTACTAAATCATATGATGGTGAACTATTTGTGTGCCAAATATATGTTGATGATATTATCTTTGGCTGTCTCGACCAACGTTATAGTGATGAATTTGCCTATATGATGAGTGAAGAATATCAAATGTCTATGATGGGAGAGTTGAAATTCTTCTTAGGTCTTCAAATTAATCAACAACACAATGGCATATTCATATCTCGGAGAAATACCTCAAAGATGTCTGAAGAAATTCGGCATGCAAGATTGCAAAGGCGTCAAAATTCCTATGCCCACAAATGGCCATCTATGCAATCGATGAAAATGGTATTGACTTGATCACAAGGTACACCGATCCATGATTGGTTCTCTATTGTACTTATGTGCATCTAGGCCAGATATAATGCTTAGTGTTTGCATGTGTGCCCGATTTCAAGCTACACGAAGGAATCACATCATAAGGTCTGTGAAGCATATTCTTGATATCTAGCTCACACACCAACACTAGGATTATGGTACCCAAAGGGCTCTACTTTTGATCTCATTGGATATTCGACTCGACTATGCTGGTGATCGTGTGGACCGCAAGTCAACATCTGGTACTTGTCATTTCCTCGGACGATCTTTGGTCCTGTTTGTCCTCGAAGAAACAGAATCTGCGTATCACCGCTCATCTGCGGAAGCTGAATACATTGCTGCTGGCTCTTGTTGTGCTCAATTGCTGTGGATGAATCAAACTCTCAAGGACTACGACATCAACGTGAAGAATGTGCCTCTCTACTGTGACAATGAGAGTGCCATCAAGATTGCTCACAACCCAGTTCAGCACTCGAAGACAAAGCACATTCAAATTCGTCATCATTTTCTTCGTGATCATGTGTTGAAGGCGACATCTCCATCGAGCATGTGAAGACTGAAGAACAGCTAGCGATATCTTCACAAAGCCCTTGGATGAGAAGAGATTTAGCAAGTTTCGTGTGAGCTAAATATCTTAGAATCTTGAATGTTCTTTGAAAAGGACACACATCCCGACACTTATGCAAAATTGATGACTTAGATGTGCAACACATGAAGAAACGTTTTCTTCAATCAATGAAGAATAACACTCTAAGTGTGAAGAAATTAATGAAGAATTTGATTCTCAGAACCCTCGACAATTGTGCGCGTGTCTGAAATCATCATTCTTATCTGGTGGGTCACGCCACCACCAAAGTTGAAGATCATCAAATTTGAGTTTTTCCTCGTTTTGAAATTCTTCAGTTTTTTTTAATTCTTCAACCTTGCAAAATCTTCACTATTTCCGTTATCTTTCTTCATTGATTATATATATATATATATATATATATATATATATATATATATATATATATATATATATATATATATATATATATATATATATATATATATATATATATATATATGAGTTTATGTCCTCTACAGCATTCACTTATGGCTATTTCTTCAAGTCGCTTTTTTCTGCTAAGTGAATGTGATCGGACCCTTCCCCCTCTATGCTATACTCAACCCAATCTATTCACAAATTCTTCATGTGCGTTCTATTTTAAACTCGTTCAAAATCTTCACTGTGTCCTTGTCAGCTGAAGAAATTGCGAACGAAACTTTAAAACTGATCTTATCCAAACTTTCGTTTTGCCGCTCAAACCGTTCCGCATCCCACGATAGATTTATCTATTCACCCACGATCTAACACAATCTCCACTTTTGATGCGTGGGTGACACATGTCAGCGAATAAGAAGGGTCAGGAACGTTAGTCCCAAATCTTGAGGCGAACAGTTTTTCACCGTGGCTATATATACCCCTCTCCCTTCCTCACTTCCTTTACTCCGCTCGACCGCTCTCTCGCTCGAGCTTCTCAAACCCTAGCGCGCCGCTTCTCCATCGTCGCCGGTGAGGAAGAGCTTCACCGCCTCGACCTCGTCGCCGTCGTACTCAGCGCCGATCATGAAATCTTCACTCCGCCGCTAGCTAGCTGTCCTCCTCCATGAGTTAGGCGTGGAAGATCTAACCTGACGAACTTCCCATCTGTTCTTCTCAGTTCGTCATGTTCTTCACTTCGGGTAATTAAAAGTTACTTTTATTACTCGCTTTAATTCTCAAACCTTCCTGAAAATCTTCAAAGGTGTTTATTCTTCAAATCTTCACACATATGAACACCTCAAACGAAATATGCTCTTGATTCGTTTCTCTAAGCAATGATTTTCTTCAAGATTCCTCAATTGTGTGGATCCTTGATCTATACAACTCTGGAACCTAAGACAAAGATCGCTTAGTGAAATTCTTCAAGGCTCATCTGGTCAAATTCCTCAAACTAGTTCTTTTTGAAAAACCTTCTGAGAACGCATATGACCTCTCCAAATTCCTCGCAACTATACTGCATTCACGGTACTCATGTCCATTCGCTGAATCACTAGGTTCTCATCAACTTAACTCATTTGCAGCGTTCCTCGAAGAAAAGTTGCATACTTCTTGAGAGAATTGATTGTTCAAATTCCTCGGTGAAGAATATGGCGAAGGAAAGAAGCCACGAAAGGAGGAAAGAGGCTGAGGTCATGACTGCGTTTGAGATTCTGAGGAAATATATGCTGATTATTGCACACTGATGAAGCCGAGTTCGCAAAGAGAACAAAAATCAGCGCAAGGTGCGACTCAAAGGATTGAAAGGAGATGGGCAAGGAATGGAGGAGTACATATATGTTACTCCAAAGTACATGAAGAAATTCACTCTCAATCCTCCATGCCCAAGAGCTCCATTGGCACTGGTCAAGAAGTCGACCCTACCGACATCAAGCGTGGTGAGGACTTTCTGAAGAATGGGCCAAGCGCCAAGCCAAATTGGCAAGACAAGCCAACGAGGCGGTGAGGAAATTTAATGAGGACTCTGCTCGCTGCTCGCCATCGAGGCCTCTGTCAAGCCAAGAAAATCTATGGCAAAGAAGCCCCACACAAGCCAAGTGCTTCGCCAACAGTGCCCTCACGGCCAAGTTCCTCAGTTGTGCACTAACGGCCAATTCCTCATGCTGCTCCAGCTCCTCCCAAGTCCTCAGCAATTCCGAAAATGTCCTCAGCACCTGTGCATCTGGCCACGTGCCAAAGGAATACAGGCATCTCCATTGCCTCGGTGTTTGACAAGTTCCTCGGTGCACCAAATTCTTCATCCCAACCTAACTTTGTCAAGACTAAGGCCACAGCTGGACGAGGTCCTCGGCCAAGTCCCAAGAAGAAATAGGTCGCATTCCAAGAGCCACTTGAAGATGATGAACTTGCGGAAATCATCAGAGACCGACAAGAAAGGGCCGCTAGAGCCAAAGGCACACCTGTGCCACTGCTGTTGGATCCAAGAGCGATCCTAGACTACATTGATCTCTAGCACAAGGACCCAAACACTCCTATGCCTGACTTCAAGCTGACACCTGGCCAAAGTCACATGCTGACTCATTTCATCCAAGTGGAGAAATGGAAATTTGATACGACCAGAGAGATCAAGAAATCGCAGTACAGAAAAGAGAAACTGCTGAAGAAAAATGTTGTCAAGATGACAACTGAAGAACTTATCAAGATGCAGGCTGACATCAAAGCCCTCAGCGACAAATTTGACTCATATTATGCTGATTGGCAAGGAGCCAAAGTCAGATTTGTCAATCTGACAAAGAAGTTCTCAACTGTTGCTGCCCCAATGCAACAAGAAATTCCTCAGGCTGGAGCCTCTGCTCAGCCGACTGAAGAACATGCCACACTACAAGGATTCCGGTCTATTGCAACAAAATTTATTGCTACAACTACGTATTGTTGCAATAAAACGCAATATTACCACAAATTCCCCAATTGTGGTAATAGGCTGCGCATATTGCCATAACTTAGTTTGGTCAGGATAAATACTAACTTTGTTGCAATAGAGGCCTCATATTGCAACAAATTGTATTGGCGTTGCAATATGGTAGCGGTATTGCGACAAACAAATTCCGTTGCGTGAGGGCAGTCATTTTGTTGTAATAGAGACTAGGTATTTCAACAGAAGAACTATTCGTGGCAATATTCAGAAAGATATTGCAACATCGGCGTGACATTGTATTAGTTACAAATATTATTGCAAAAAGGGGCTAGCTATTGCAACAAAATGCATCGACGTTGCAATATGGTAGAGATACTGCGACAAACAAATTCCGTTGCGCCAGGCAGCCATTTTGTTGTAATAGAGACTAGGTATTTCAACAGAATAAGTATTTGTGGTAATATTCGGAAATATATTGGAAAATCGGTGTGACGTTGCATTAGTTACAAGTAAAACAATGAAAAAAAATATTATTAATATTTATAGATATTAAGTTATGATTTTTGCAAGCTTTAAGGAGTAATTAAAATATATTTTAATTGCACCAATTTCGATTAATCAAAATAACAGAAAAGGTTTATATATGGATAGAACACACTTTCTTGATAAGAATACATATTTAATTTGCTAGATTTGGATTTGACATGGCCAAGTTGTTGCCATTTTAAAACTAGGGTGTTTTTTTGCCAAAACTAGGTGGCATCCATGGTGACCTCCACGGGCAATGACAAGTGGGGCCGCCACCGCATACAATAACCAAAAATGTGGAGGCTCTCGCTTTGCAGAGGATTGACGCTTGTCCTCAATGTTGCAGATCATGGTTTAGACCAATGAGTTGTACAAATGTTGGTGAGAATCTGGGGTCTCATTGTAAATATTTGGTACCATGAGGTTAAGCACTGAAGCAAAAGTTTAGAGTTGCAGCCCGATCAAGAATTCAGCCACGATGGTGGTGCCTTTTGTCCATTTAGTGGTTCGTGTCATTAAGTTGGTTTGAAAATGCTGAATCATATGATTCGCTAAACTCTGAATAAATTATGTCAGTATGGTGTACTCATTTGGTTATTCATTTGATTGCAACTTGGGAAGGCTTAATAGATATCTCCAGCTCTTACAGCTGTATCGTGGATGAGCTCGCCGAAGAGCCGAGTTTGGAGCTAGTACTCTGCCCAGAGCGCCGACTGCGCAGCCGCATCTCTGGCGTCGGCAGCGGTTCTTGCTGCACACCACACCTGCTCCGCCGCGCGCTGCCGCTGGATGGCCAGGTGATGAGCCGGCCGCAGCGTCGGAAGGTCTTCCACGCATGAGACTTGCATCTGGCGCTGCGAGACTTGGCACCGCACTTGTGCGCCGCCTCCCGTTGCCCGTCAGACACAGGAGGACGGAGGCCAGAGCCCTCGGACTCGTCGTCGCTCCGGTGCTTGCGGGCGGAGAAACCGCCGTGGGTGCCGCCTCCACCGCAGCACCCAAAGCCATCTGCCTCGTCATCGTTCTGGCGCTTGTGGGCAGAGAAGTTGCCGCGCGCGCCGCCTCCACTGCGACACCCGAAGCTGCCGTCCGCACGACGACCGAAACTGTCACACCGCCACGCCCGCACCATGTAGACATTGCGGGGAGATTGGGTGGCGGATGCACCGTAAATATCACAAAAGGGAATGGATTTCTCACCGGAGGGAGGAGAATCATGGCGGAAAAGATTTGGGGATATGTCGGACGGCAACCCTAAAAATCGTCGGTGCCTGGATATATAGTAGAAACGGGGGCGGTTTACGTGCCTTCTTTAAAAAAATTACGGGTCGAGCCGTTTTTAGCGGATCTGCTCGGGCGTTTTTTTTGGCCCGTTCTATAAACTGCCCCGTATATTATTGGAGTTCGTCGGAGTTTTGCGAAATCTGCTAGAGATGCTCAAAGTAGGGCCGGTGCTAGCAATCTGGCTAGGCTTGGCGGCAGCCATACCTAAAATTCCACCAATAAAAGTATGTGTGCCAGCCAAGGTTTTTTTTTCTCAATTTAATTTTTTTTTCTGATAGGGACTGAGAAACCTGGTTTCCGGAAAATCTCGGAATTTCGGACATTCCTCGTTCAGCTAATTTTGAATTGAAAATTTTGGTCGTCAATATAAAGTGTCCGCACTTTGTTTTCACACAATGACGATACTGTTCGGTTGGCCAGCCCATCTTCTCTACGAAGTGAGGATTCTGGGTTCGAATCACTCTTCCTCCGTTGGGCCATTTTATGTTTTTCAAATTTATGTAAAGAAAAACTTTAAAAAGTAATTTGGCAAAACTGCCATACCTAAAAAAGAACAAACGAAAAAAGAGAAAAAAATGGGAAGGAACAAAGGAATGGAGAATGTGTACCTGATAAATTGATGTGGAGTGGGTCAGTTGGTTATCGCGTCTACAGTCAGCCGCCGTCGTGTGGGTTCGATCCCATCTTAGGTTGTAGTGTTTTTTGCGGCAGTATTATTCTAGAAAAAGCGAAGGAACATGGGCCCGGCACACCATGGACGAGGGGTGTGCGTCCCGTACGGGGGGAAATTCTATTCGCCGCTCGCTGCGGCCAACTGTCGGGCAATCGCACAGAGCAGCGCAACGAGCGACAGACATGGGCCGGCACACTTATACATAGTGCGTCAAACCGGATTTGGGAACCTTCTAGAAGATTCCCAATTCTCCAAAAAAAATCTAGAAGGTTCCCTGCACCGTGTTTTTTCCTGCATCATTTTTTCTTGTTCTTTTTGGCTTTCTATTGTTTTTTCTCTTTTTTAATTTTTTTCCTTTTCTGTTTCTTTTCTTTTTTTGTTTCTGTTTTTTTCACAATTTCACAACACTGCAAAATTTCTTCGCAAATTAAGAAAAGGGTTTGCTTTTTCAATTTTTGTTCGTGAGTTTCAATAAATGTTCCTATTTCAAAAAAAATTCGCAATTTTAAAAAAAATGTCCCTGTTTGAAATTTTTGTTCATGAGTTTCGTAAAATGTTCCCATTTCAAAAATTTGTTCACGCCTTTCAAATTTTGTTCGGGAGTTTCAAAAAATGTTCGCAATATTTTAAACAATGTTTGTGTTTTCAAAAATATTTCACAAGATTGAACAATGTTTGCATTTGAATTTGTTCACAAATTTCAAATTTTGCTTGCAAATTTAAAAAATTTCCGTGAATTATGGAAAATGTTCTTGTTTTCAAATATTTTTCTCAAGTTCAAAAATGTGCACTGGCTAGCTGCTTTAGCTTTCCTGCTACAGATCTCGGGTGCTTAGAGAGCCGTTTAGGATTTCCCTTTTGGTACGCAGCGGTGGTTCTGCTAACTAGCGCTGAACGAACAGGCCAGGCAATTGCAGCCTGTAAACCGGTGGTGACCCCTCGTGTCGATCGATGGCAGAAACCACTCCATAACCAAGTAGCTTTGAATGTGGATGCTGCTTTTTCAGAAGAGGGTCATACGAGGGCTTGTGGAGCAATCCTGCGGGATTATAGGGGCTTATTCATTGGAGCTGTGACGGCAAAACTTGACTATTTAGCTGATGTGTTGTCGGCTGAGGCTGCAGCTCTACGGGAGGGTCTCAAACTCGCAAACACAACTGGTTGTGATTTTGTTCATGTTCAAACAGACAGCCTAATTCTTGTGGAGGCTCTACAACAAAACTTGGGGCATTCGATGATCGCAGCGCCAATCCTAGAAGATTGCAGGTTACTACTAGATGATTTTGGGAAGGTCGTTTTAGAGCATTGTAATCGGGACTCTAATAAGGTAGCTCATGTGCTAGCGTAAAATGGCCGTGTTGATCCACCAAACTTGTGGTTGGACTCACCGCCCTCTTTTATTTCTGAACTATTAGCAGACAATGTAAGCGTTATTTGATTTAATAAAGCTAGCTATGATGGCCTTCCCTCAAAAAATGCTGGCGATGAATGCCCTCTTACCAGGGCCGGCCTGTATACTTTTGTATTTCTTTTCGTCAAAGACACAAAAAAGGTACAACTGACAGGATCGGCCCTATATCTCTGCGTACGAAAGGTCAATGGATTTTGAAAAAAAATGTTCATTGGTTTTGAAAAAAACTCCATGAATTTGAAAGGAATTCGCGCATTTAGGAAAAAAGAAAAATGATAAATAAAGAAAAAAACACAAAAACAGAATAGAAACGTCATGAGAAAAAACACAAAGTGACAACATATCCATGAACTTTTACTCAAATTCATGAACCTTTTTCCAAAATTGATGATTTTTTTCTAATTTGTTAACTTTTTTAAAATTAATAAACTTTTTCAAATTCGATCAACTTTTTCAAAATGAATGAACTTTTAAAATTAATTAACTTTTTTTCAAATTCAAAGAACTGTTTTCAAATTTTATGACTTTTTAAAACTAAACTACAACAGTAGCATCAATTATATACCAGTAGAAATGGATATAGCAACTAAACCATGATATTCCAACAAGGACGGCGGCGGTAGGGCTTCTTAGCCCCTCGTGTGTGGATCCGATGGGGCCGAATCGACGGGCAAGGCGTCGCGATGCGGAGGGTCGCGACAAAGACGATCCGGCTTCAAGCGGCTACGTTGGGAGGCGGGTGACGCAGATGTTGCCTCCGGTGGCGGGGTCCGTTGGGTCTTGGTGGCGGCGGCGATCTCGCCAGATCCATCGTCCCAAGGGCCAGGTGGCACCAGCTGCGAACGGCGACGGTTGGGATCCCTAGACGCCGGTCACAACCCCTACTTCCGCGTGACGACCACCCCTACCAGGCTGCAGCTCGCGTCATCCTGACTCGGGCGGCAAGCCCCGGTCGGCGAGCCGCCCCTGTGATCTTGCACGCCGCTCCTCGTCGGCCATGGCTCCCGCCGCCCTCTTCCTCCATCCTCGATGCTTACCAAGCAGTTCTGCCGTCCCTCTTCTCGACCTTCGCCCGCAGCTCGAGCCTCTCCACCGGCAATGGATGCGAGCTTCCCACACGACGCCTACCGTCAGACTTAGGGAAGATGACGGACTTGAGATGATTTCGTCGGGAATCTCCCTATCTAGTTCGGAGGGAAGATGACAGTCGGTGAGACGATTTGTAGGGACTTGAAAACACTCAATGACAACAACAATGCAAAATATCATATCCTCTAAACATATGATGCCATGGATTGGTCACGTTGAACTACTTATACTTACCATACATGTATACCAAATAACCAGGAAACAATGTATAAATAAGAAATATACAAATATCGTGGCGAGAGCGTCGGAGAGGAGGGCGCGGATCGCCTCTTCATGATTCTCGGATATGGTGGTCTTTTGACCGAGAAATAACTTTTACAAACATATTTTAGTAACATTATTTTAGCAGCATATATATGTTATATTGCTTTGAAATATATTTTTTCAATTTATTTCATTATTCTAAACATTTCCTCAAAAAGAATTACCATAATTTAGTTTCTTTGTAGTTTGCGCCAATATTTTGTGTTCCCACCAAAAAAATAGAGTCTATTTATCCTTTCCGCTAAACACCCTTCCTAATTATCCACGATTAATGTTATTCTAGACCAAATCACACGGCGTCTTCACGGGCGATTGGATCTGAGCTTGAGGCGGAGATGGCGGAGGACGGAGGCAGAGGCCGCCGTCTCTGCCGGTCGACGACGGAGAAAACGGCCGCAACCGAGGAGGACGGCCATGGACGGGTGGGTGCTGCCTCGATCCGGATGAGGGGATCAGCAGCTGCGACCTCGATGCGGATGAGGAGAGCAGCAACCACGCCCGATCTTGGAGGCGGCGGGCGCGGCGGCCTCGGCTCTGAGCTTGCCCTCTTATTCCCGCGGTGCAGCGGTGACTGAGGACGAGTTCGAGGCACGGTGGTGGTTCCAAAGACACGACGACGGGGGAGGCGGCGGTGCTTCCTTGCCTCGTCTGTTCTCCTTATCTGAGGTCCGTCGACGGCAGATGCACACCCAACGTCGTCATGGAGGCTCCGACCCCGAGGCACCCTCCCTGCTTCCTTCTGGTTGCATCTCCCCCTGGTGAGCTCCTTCTTTCTTCAGTTTCTCGTAATTATTTTTCATTCTGCAGTAGGGTATGGGTGCCCGGGTCTCTTTTAACTTAATCCCCACAAATTCTCATATTGTTATGTGCAGATTCTATTTTATCCATGCCTACACATTGCACAACAGCACTCCTAAGAGGCTTGCAATCTCACGCGTAAGGGAAGATGTGTTCCTCCCTGGCTAGCACCTGCTCGATCAAATGCCTACCATTTCAATTGTTTATTGTAGGAAATATAAGGTGCACCCAAATTGGAGGCCATTCTGTGCAGCCTATTCTTTTTAGTTCTAGGAATCCTATGGTAGAGGGTGGTGTTAGTTCTATAAATAACTTTCACACATTTGTAGTTTTTCAGGTTGTAGCGTGACAACTTTGATCAAAATTTGTTTCAGTTGACTCTACATTCCATTTGTTGATTTTGTGTTCTTAACTGAAAGCAGAGTTTGTCGATGTAAGTGACTTGGATTAGTATTCTTCTCTTTGCTATGCTAATATTCATCTTGCTTCAGTTGACCCCACTTTCCGTTCGTTGATTTTGTATCAAACTCGCTCGCCCATCCAGCCTCAAGAGAGGAAGAGTAGGCGGCGGCAAGGATCCGATGATGAGTGCCTCCGTGTGCGAGATACTTTGGATCTATGTGCTTTGGCCAAATTGGTCGAGCCTCGAGACTGATTAGAAGGTACTCCTCCGTTCCAAAATAGATGACTCAACTTTGTACTAACTTTAGTACAAAGTTGAGTCATCTATTTGAAACTAAAGTAATATTGTTCATTCTCTTCAGTGATGAGATTGATTCACTTTCTTCCATATTAGGAAATTCAAACTAAATGCTCTTATATGTATTTCAGACCTTTTTTGATATCCTTGAATTAGCCGTGGAAGGTGACCTTTTCTGATATCCTTGAAGTAGAGATAAAAATGTATCACGCTTTTCTCTACTTTAAGGCATTTCATCTGTTTGATTCATTTTAACAGTACAAGGATTTCCTTTATTCATACGTGATTTGGAAGTGACTCTCACTCATGTGAGGTTTAGCATTAGGGATATTTCCATATGTTTACTTTGAGCTAATTTATCATCTTTTTTGTTAGCGCTTTCCTGTTCTTCATTCAGACAGCGGTCCATGTACAGACCAAGAACAAAAAACTGCTTTTGAATGGTTTGAGTGGAGGTATAAACAAATTGTGGTCTTTTGGCTAATTGGTTGGATGACTACTTTCACTTTTTACCATGCACAAAATAATCGATTCCCTGGTTTCCCTTTATGTTTCTTTCTCGCAAATGCCATTGGAAGCTCTCTGTGATTTCTAATGCTGGCCATTTTTGGGTTCATTGTGGCACAATTCAAGCAGCCGATATAAATGTGTAAATGGCATCATGCTTTGGGACACTACAAATGACATTTTGCTCATATCATAGTGCATACAGCCTTTTTCACATGTGTTATCTTATTGTACCATGGATATGCCTGCTTATGTATATTCATTTGTTGTATGCTTTACAGACGAGATGGGCCTGGTAGATACACCAGAACAGAAGAAAAGTTCTCAAAATTGCGAAAGAAGCGATATAGAGGCGGTGATGAACTCTAAGCTCCACTTACAAGGCATACAAAACAGATGCAGCTAGATTGGCTAATCTGCGGAAGATTTACAACCGGAAGAGTGAATGGATGATTGAGTACTTTGGCACTGATTCAAAATTTCAGGTTATGTCTAAGATCACTCTTTGTCTACCATGTGTTAAAATGAAATTGCTTTTCTGACTGGTTATATTTGGTTTTGATGAACTGATAGGAACACAACCGAAAGAACACCGATAACCGTAAGAAATAGAAGACAAAACACAGAATTAGATCAAAATCTTACTCGAAACTAAGTTTTGAGAAGGTATGAGTCTAACTAAATATGTATGCCTCGCTGCTAACTCTCACCCAGGCGAAGAATGGGACATGGTCTAACACAGAGTCCCAGGATGTTTAAGTGATTACACTGACTTTTGGTTATTCTATAGTTATTCAATGATGTGCATTCGGCATGCTTTTGCATAGGCTGGGATTATTCATGTGTTGGATTGTGTTATTCTTTTTTCATCTTTTACAGTGTCAATGTTGATGCGGCACCTATAATTGTTCTTTCTGTTTTTAGGACAAAACACGTCAAGAGGTTGAAAACAAAGAAACTGAAACTCATGGTCCACTTTCAAGTAAGCATGTCATTGGCCTTCATAATTAGCTAACTGCTTCTTCTCTTTCACCATGCGTTGCTGCTGCATTGAGTCACAACTTAAAAAAATGAATATGTGCTAGCTAGGGACATGAAATTAACTGAAACTATAGATCGTGTCACAACTTAAATCAATAGCGGAAGCTTTTAATACATGTAGTTGTGCATACGCTTTAGAAATTTACACTTATAAAACTTTTCTGACCCCTCAGTTACATGCGTGCTTGCTGACGCAGTATTACTCCTCCAGTTAGTCTGGCAACAGTTCTTTTTAACAATGGGGATGGAATAATTGTATGGCATATGTTATGTTGGACTCATTAACTAGAACTAATTTTTTTATTTCTTGATTGGAGGATCCAAAGAACTAGCTCAACTGGACTCTAGATCACAGACAGTTTAGTCTTGGCACTTAATTGAGATGGCTAAATTACATTTGAGTTTCATTTGATGGATATTTATTATGAAAATTATGAATTTTATTAATCTACATATTATATGTATGGTTTTGAATATTGCAATTGAATGCCTGTATTTTTTTAGGTTTCAATAGGCTATTGCCACAGCCCACTTTTGGTTGCCACATGTTAGCACCACGAAAATTAAAATTGTCACAATAGTTTCTCGCTACGAATATTTCACCCGTTGTGATAACTACTTATCACCACCAAAACTAGTATATTGCAATTTTTTGTTACGACGACCGGAATATTTGTTGCCATAAGTTAATGCCACAAATGTAGCGGTTTGTGGCAAAATGCCTAATGCCATGTAAACAAGGATTGTTGCCATAATTTATTGTCACAATTGAATATTGCCACGAAAGAGTATGCACCACGAAACGAGCGTCGTTGGCATAAGTTGTTGCCACGAATGTCTATCGCCACGAGCTATTAGTCGCCACGATTCTTTACATGTTGCATTAAATCTATCTCCACAAAGCAAATTGTGGCATCAGGTGAGTGTTGCCATGGAAAAACATGTGGCGACTTTCCACATGGTTGTTGCAATAGCACATTTTATTGCCACGATTGCTTTTTTGTGGCAATAACCTATTACCATGCGTCCAGTCACAACGGCTGCCAACGAATGATGTTTCGCGGCAATAGGTACTTATCGCAACAAATCGGCATGTGTTGCGACGAACGATTTTGTTGCAATAGACCCGGATCCTTGTAGTGCTAGCACCGCTGATGAAGTTCAGGCTGCTGAAGACAATGCTAGTTCCAGGGTTGATGATCCCATTCCAGCCGCTGAAGAAATTGCCAGGGCATCCACTAGTGGTGCGCCTGAAGAAACTAAAGAAGTCAGGGCAACTGCATCAGTTGCGCCTGAGGAAATTCAACCAGATTCCTCAGCTCCTCCTGCGCCTACACCAACTCCAATCCTTCCATCTGCATCTGATGTGAAGAAGACCAAGGCTGCAGAACGAGCTGCAGTGAAGAAAAGGAAAGCATCTGCTGCTTCAAATTCTTCAGCCCCGAAGAAGATGAAGACAATGACCAGCTCTTTTGACAATCCCATTGATGCTGTTCCAGTTTCCTCCATGCCATCAAAGGACCTTGTTCCTTTTGGTGAAGATTATGAGATCCCAAGCGGATCGATGAAGAAAATCATTCTCTGCTTTGTCGAGCAGATTGATGAAGAAATTGAAGTGGAAGCAATCCCTTCAACCCCAATCATTTCCTCGCCTATGCCTCGGTTCACGGTGAAGAGGCGGTGTTGAGAAATTGAAGAAGATGTGGATATTGGAAGCACAACGCCGGTGATGAGCGATGACTTTTGGGAAAGTCAAGCATCCAAATTCTCCACTCTTCACCCCAATCCAACAGATTCCTCGGTCTCCTGCTCCAACAGTTCAAATGGGCTCTGAAGAAACTCATCCCACTTCATCTCAGACATGAAGAAATTCCAGCCACTAAGCCGATGAACTTCTTCTTGCTGATCCTCGGCTGCTCTCAGAGAGGAACAGAAATTCCTCACTGAAGAACCTGAGATTGCGATTCTAGAGGTCGTGATGCAACTCACTGACACTCCATTGCCAAAGCCAAAGAATCCATTCTCAACGAAGAAAAAGTTCAAGGCTGAAGACTTCTTTGGCGAGCACGTTTTCTTCACGGATTACAATCCATATGACTCTACTCGCATAAGGAAGAGGCGTTTCTGGACTGCTAGTCAAGCCAACTTTTATTCCTCAGTGCTCTTCAACAAAGACAAAGTCTTCGATCATGCACATATTCCTCATGTGGACATGGAATCTCTGCCAGGCTTCGAGCCAGTCCTTAGTGTTCTTCACGATGCAGGACTTCTAAATTTCTGCACTGACATCTGCGATTGGAATGAGGAACTTATTCTTCAATTCTAGGCAACGCTGCACATCACCGGAGACGCTGAAGATGTGAACTCATGGGTGTTAGACTGGATGTCTGAAAACACTCACTATAAGGCACCAGCAACTGAATTGCTTCGTGCCCTACCACTCGATCCTCCCTTGATGGTGCTCGTTGTATCTACAACGAACTGAGCTTTCAAATCACTATATGCAAGTCTTGATGAAGCCTTTGAAGCCGGACAGGCACCTCGAACCAAATTCCTCGTCAAGGAATTACTATATGTGCCTCGGACTGTCTATCGGATTCTGACGAAGACAATGAGTCCTATCAAAGGCCACGACTCAAAGGATGAAGAAGTCATTGGCATCATGAAGAATATGCTTTTCAATATCATTCATGGCGTTCCCGTCAACTTCCATGATTTCTTCATGAGGACTCTGGCAAACATTGCTATGTCACCTTTTGAGCTGAAGCCTTATGCACCTTGGATTATGAGATTCAT
This sequence comes from Aegilops longissima, assembly GCA_021605205.1. Classification (NCBI taxonomy): domain Eukaryota; kingdom Viridiplantae; phylum Streptophyta; class Magnoliopsida; order Poales; family Poaceae; genus Aegilops; species Aegilops longissima. The sequence goes on along the minus strand of CM038676.1, from coordinate 134,025,602 downwards.
CAGGACAAGGTCTTCACTCAATTACAAGGCTGATACTCTGAACCACTGCAGCTACTTGCCCCCGATTGAAATCCTCAAATGGACATTTTCCTCAGCTGATGACAAGGGCAAGGCTACTTCTATGATCGATGAAGGCATTTGTCCATTGGATGGTCAGTTTCGCAAAGCTGCATCCTACTCCACCAATGATGACTCGCCACACATGACTCGCCGCCAATACCTCGGCCAAGCAAAGTCCTCAAGCCACAGCACCTGTGGTGATGGTGATCGTGAGTTACTCCTCGGTCTTCATCGGAAGGTTGATCGCAATCATAAATGGGTCAAGCGTCGGTTTGGTTCAATTCTTCACAACATGACCTCTACACACAATGCAGTGAAGAAAAACCACTACTACCTCCATGAAACCTTCAAACGCACTGGCTGTTCTTTCTAATGTCTACAAGACGGAAGGCGAAGACAATGGGTCTCAAGGAAGACTTTGACTGGTGCGCACCTCCTCGAAGAAATACAAGAAGGTCAAAGTTCCTTCCTTGGTGGCCAGCTCCTATTCTTCATCGCGAGACACCGATGAAAATGAAGACTTGTTTGTCAAGACTAAGGCCACAACTGGACGAGGTCCTCGCCAAGTCCCAAGAAGAAATAGGTCGCATTCCAAGAGCCACTTGAAGATGATGAACTTGCGGAAATCATCGAGACCGACAAGAAAGGGTCATGAGCCAAAGGCACACTGTACATCGCTGTTGGATCCAAGAGCGATCCTAGACTACATTGATCTCTAGCACAAGGACCCAAACACTCCTATGCTCGACTTCGTCGACACCCGCCAAAGTCACATGTCGACTCATTTCATCCAAGTGGAGAAATGGAAATTTGATACCACCAGAGAGATCAAGAAATCGCAGATGTAAAAGAGAACTCATTGAAGAAAAATGTTGTCAAGATGACAATCAAGAACTTATCAAGATGCAAATGACATCAAAGCCCTCGGCGACAAATTTGACTCATATTATGCTGATTGGCAGGAGCCAAAGTCAGATTTGTCAATCGACAAAGAAGTTCTCAACCTGCTGCCCCAATGCAACAAGAAATTCCTCAGCTGGAGCCTCTCCGCTCACCGATCAAGAACATGCCACACTACAAGGATTCCGGTCTATTGCAACAAAATTTATTGCTACAACTACGATTGTTGCAATAAAACGCAATATTACCACAAATTCCCCAATTGTGGTAATAGGCATGATATTGCCATAACTTAGTTTGGTCGATAAATACTAACTTTGTTGCAATAGAGGCCTCATATTGCAACAAATTGTATTAGCGCTGCAATATGGTAGCGGTATTACGACAAACAAATTCCGCTATGTGAGGGCAGTCATTTTGTTGTAATAGAGACTAGGTATTTCAACAGAAGAACTATTCGTGGCAATATTCGTAAAGATATTGCAACATCGGCGTGACATTGTATTAGTTACAAATATTATTGCAAAAGGGCTAGCTATTGCAACAAAATGCATCGACGCTGCAATATGGTAGATATCATGACAAACAAATTCGCTATGCCGTGCAGCCATTTTGTTGTAATAGAGACTAGGTATTTCAACAGAATAAGTATTTGTGGTAATATTCGAAATATATTGGAAAATCGGTGTGACGTTGCATTAGTTACAAGTAAAACAATGAAAAAATATTATTAATATTTATAGATATTAAGTTATGATTTTTGCAAGCTTTAAGGAGTAATTAAAATATATTTTAATTGCACCAATTTCGATTAATCAAAATAATGTAAAAGGTTTATATATGGATAGAACACACTTTCTTGATAAGAATACATATTTAATTTGCTAGATTTGATTTGACATGGCCAAGTTGTTGCCATTTTAAAACTAGGGTGTTTTTTTGCCAAAACTAGGTGGCATCCATGGTGACCTCCACGGGCAATGACAAGTGGGGCCGCCACCGTATAACAACCCAAAATGTGGAGGCTCTACGGTCAAGGTGGATTCAACGCTTGTCCTCAATGTTGCAGATCATGGTTTAGACCAATGAGTTGTACAAATGTTGGTGAGAATACGGGGGTCTCATTGTAAATATTTGGTACCCGCGAGGTTAACTGCACCTGAAGCAAAAGTTTAGAGTTGCAGCCCGATCAAGAATTCAGCCACGATGACTGGTGCCTTTTGTCCATTTAGTGGTTCGTGTCATTAAGTTGGTTTGAAAATGCTGAATCATATGATTCGCTAAACTCTGAATAAATTATGTCAAGATGGTGTACTCATTTGGTTATTCATTTGATTGCAACTTGGGAAGGCTTATTAGATATCTCCAGCTCTTACAGGCTGTATCGTGGATGAGCTCGCCAAGAGCCGAGTTTGAGCTAGTACTCGCCCAGAGCGCCGACCGCGCAGCCGCATCTCCGCGCCGGCAGCGGTTCTTGCTGCACACCACACTGCTCCGCCACAAGGCTACGTCACTGGATGGCGTGTGATGAGTTGCCGCAGCGCTTCGGAAGGTCTTCCACGCATGAGACTTGCATCTCGGCGCTGCGAGACTTGGCACCGCACTTCAGCGCCGCCTCCCGCCGCCTGGCCGACACGGAGGACGGAGGCCGAGCCCTCGGACTCGCTGCCGCTCCGTGCTTATGGGCGGAGAAACCGCCAGGTGCCGCCCACCGCAGCACCCAAAGTTATCTGCCTCGCCATCGTTCCGGCGCTTGTAGGGCGAGAAAGTTGCCTTGTAGCGCCGCCTCCATCGCGACACCGAAGCTGCCGTCCGACGACGACCGAATCATCACACCGCCACGCCCGCACTCCGCAGTAGACATTGCCGGGAGATTGGGTGGCCGGATGCACCGTAAATGATCAAAGGGGAATGGATTTTCAACGGAGGGAGGAGAATCATGGCGGAAAAGATTTGGGATATGTCGGACGGCAACCCTAAAAATCGTCGGTGCTGGATATATAGTAGAAACGGGGCGGTTTACGTGCCTTCTTTAAAAAATTACGGTCGAGCTGCTTTTAGCGGATCTGCTGGCGCTTTTTTGGCCCGTTCTATAAACTGCCCGTATATTATTGGAGTTCGCTCCGGAGTTTTATGTAAATCTGCTAGAGATGCTCAAAGTAGGGCCGTGCTAGTAACTGCTAGGCTTGGCGGCAGCCATACCTAAAATTCCACCAATAAAAGTATGTGTGCCAGCCAAGGTTTTTTTTTCTCAATTTAATTTTTTTTTCTGATAGGGACTGAGAAACCTGGTTTCCGGAAAATCTCGGAATTTCGGACATTCCTCGTTCAACGAATTTTGAATTCGAAAATTTTGGTCGTCAATATAAAGTGTCCGCACTTTGTTTTCACACAATGACGTACCTGTTCCAGTGGCCAGCCCATCTTCTCTACGAAGTGAGGATTCTGGGTTCGAATCACTCTTCCTCCGTTGGGCCATTTTATGTTTTTCAAATTTATGTAAAGAAAAACTTTAAAAAGTAATTTGGCAAAACTGCCATACCTAAAAAAGAACAAACGAAAAAGAGAAAAAATGGAAGGAACAAAGGAATGGAGAATGTGTACCGATAAATTGATGTGGAGTGGGTCAGTTGGTTATCGCTAGCTCCAAATACCGCCGTCGGTGGGTTCGATCCCATCTTAGGTTGTAGTGTTTTTATGCAGTATTATTCTAGAAAAAGCGAGGAACATGGGCCCGCACACCATGGACGAGGGTGTGCGCCCTGACGGGGAAATTTATTCGCCGTCATTGCGCTAACTGCTCGAGCAATCGCACAGAGCAGCAAGAACGAGCGGATGATATGGGCCGCACACTTATACATAGTAAGGCCAACCGGATTTGGGAACCTTCTAGAAGATTCCCAATTCTCCAAAAAAAATCTAGAAGGTTCCCTGCACCGTGTTTTTTCCTGCATCATTTTTTCTTGTTCTTTTTGGCTTTCTATTGTTTTTCTCTTTTTAATTTTTTTCCTTTTCTCGCTTTCTTTTCTTTTTTGTTTTGCTTTTTTCACAATTTCACAACACTGCAAAATTTCTTCGCAAATTAAGAAAAGGGTTTGCTTTTTCAATTTTTGTTCGTGAGTTTCAATAAATGTTCCTATTTCAAAAAAAATTCGCAATTTTAAAAAAAATGTCCCTGTTTGAAATTTTTGTTCATGAGTTTCGTAAAATGTTCCCATTTCAAAAATTTGTTCACGCCTTTCAAATTTTGTTCGGGAGTTTCAAAAAATGTTCGCAATATTTTAAACAATGTTTGTGTTTTCAAAAATATTTCACAAGATTGAACAATGTTTGCATTTGAATTTGTTCACAAATTTCAAATTTTGCTTGCAAATTTAAAAAATTTCCGTGAATTATGGAAAATGTTCTTGTTTTCAAATATTTTCTCAAGTTCAAAATGTGCACCGGCTAGCTGCTTTAGCTTTCCTGCTACAGATCTCGGGTGCTTAGAGAGCCGTTTAGGATTTCCCTTTTGGTACGCAGCGGTGGTTCTGCTAACTAGCGCTGAACGAACAGGCCAGGCAATTGCAGCCTCAGAAACGGTGGTGACCCCTCGTGTCGATCGATGGCGTAAACCACTCCATAACCAAGTAGCTTTGAATGTGGATGCTGCTTTTTCTTAAGAGGGTCATCACGAGGGCTTGTGGAGCAATCCTGCGGGATTATAGGGGCTTATTCATTGAGCTGTGGACGGCAAAACTTGACTATTTAGCTGATGTGTTGTCGGCTGAGGCTGCAGCTCACGGAGGGTCTCAAACTCGCAAACACAACTGGTTGTGATTTTGTTCATGTTCAAACAGACAGCCTAATTCTTGTGGAGGCTCTACAACAAAACTTGGGGCATTCGATGATCGCGCCAATCCTAGAAGATTGCAGGTTACTACTAGATGATTTTGGGAAGGTCGTTTTAGAGCATTGTAATCGGGACTCTAATAAGGTAGCTCATGTGCTAGCGTAAAATGGCCGTGTTGATCCACCAAACTTGTGGTTGGACTCACCGCCCTCTTTTATTTCTGAACTATTAGCAGACAATGTAAGCGTTATTTGATTTAATAAAGCTAGCTATGATGGCCTTCCCTCAAAAAATGCTGGCGATGAATGCCCTCTTACTGTGGCGGCCTCAGATACTTTTGTATTTCTTTTCACAAAGACACAAAAAGGTACAACCGACAGGATCGGCCCTATATCTCTCACAGCATTTAAAGGTCAATGGATTTTGAAAAAAATGTTCATTGGTTTTGAAAAAACTCCATGAATTTGAAAGGAATTCAAGATTTAGGAAAAAGAAAAATGATAAATAAAGAAAAAACACAAAAACAGAATAGAAACGCCATGAGAAAAACACAAAGTGACAACATATCCATGAACTTTTACTCAAATTCATGAACCTTTTTCCAAAATTGATGATTTTTTTCTAATTTGTTAACTTTTTTAAAAATTAATAAACTTTTTTTCAAATTCGATCAACTTTTTTCAAAATGAATGAACTTTTTAAAATTAATTAACTTTTTTTTCAAATTCAAAGAACTGTTTTCAAATTTTATGACTTTTTAAAACTAAACTACAACAGTAGCATCAATTATATACCAGTAGAACTGGATATAGCAACTAAACCATGATATTCCAACAAGGACGGCGGCGGTAGGGCTTCTTCGCCCCCTCGTGTGTGGATCCGATGCGGGACGAATCTGACGGGCAAGGGCGTCGCGATGCGGAGGGTCGCGACAGCACGATCCGGCTTCCAAGCGGCTACGTTGGGAGGCGGGTGACGCAGATGTTGCCTCCGGTGGCGGGGTCCGTTGGGTCTTGGTGGCGGCGGCGATCTCGCCAGATCCATCGTCCCAAGGGCCAGGTGGCACCAGCTGCGAACGGCGACGGTTGGGATCCCTAGACGCCGGTCACAACCCCTACTTCCTGTGATTTACCACCCCTACCAGGTTGCAGTCATATTATCTCGACTCGGGCGGTAAGCCCGGTCGGCGAGCCGCCTCGTGATCTTGCACGCCTCCTCGTCGGCCATGGCTCCCGCCCTCTTCCTCCATCCTCGATGCTTACTAAGCAGTTCTGCGTCCCTCTTCTCGACCTTCGCCCAGCTCGAGCCTCTCCACCGCAATGGATGCGAAGCTTCCCACACGACGCCTACCGTCCGACTTAGGGAAGATGACGGACTTGAGATGATTTCGCGGAATCTCCCTATCTAGTTCGGAGGAAGATGACAATGGTGAGACGATTTGTAGGGACTTGAAAACACTCAATGACAACAACAATGCAAAATATCATATCCTCTAAACATATGATGCCATGGATTGGTCACGTTGAACTACTTATACTTACCATACATGTATACCAAATAACCGGGAAACAATGTATAAATAAGAAATATACAAATATCGACGGCGAGAACGTCAGAGAGGAGGACGCCGGATCGCCTCTTCATGATTCTCGGATATGGTGGTCTTTTGACCGAGAAATAACTTTTTACAAACATATTTTAGTAACATTATTTTTAGCAGCATATATATGTTATATTGCTTTGAAATATATTTTTTTCAATTTATTTCATTATTCTAAACATTTCCTCCAAAAAGAATTACCATAATTTAGTTTCACTGTAGTTTGCGCCAATATTTTGTGTTCCCACCAAAAAAATAGAGTCTATTTATCCTTTCCGCTAAACACCCTTCCTAATTATCCACGATTAATGTTATTCTAGACCAAATCACACGGCGTCTTCACGGGCGATTGATCTGAGCTTGAGGCGGAGATGGCGGAGGATCGGAGGCAGAGGTCCGCCGTCTCGCGGTCGTCGACGGAGAAAACGGCCGCAACCGAGGAGGACGGCCATGGACGGGTGGGTGCTGCCTCGATCCGGATGAGGGATCAGCAGCTGCGACTCGATGCGGATGAGGAGAGCAGCAACCACGCCTCGATCTTCGAGGCGCGGCGGGCGGCTCGGCCACGAAGCTTGTTCTCTTATTCCCGCTGGTGCAGCGGTGACCTGAGGACGAGTTCGAGGCACGGTGGTGGTTCCAAAGACACGACGACGGGAGGCGGCGGTGCTTCCTTGCCTCGTCTGCTCTCCTTATCTCGAGGTCCGCCGACGGCAGATGCACACCCAACGTCGTCATGGAGGCTCCACCCCGAGGCACCTCTCCCGCTTCCTTCTCGTTGCATCTCCCCCCGTGAGCTCCTTCTTTCGGGCCGTAATTATTTTTCATTCTGCAGAGGGTATGGGTGCCCGGTCTCTTTTAACTTAATCCCCACAAATTCTCATATTGTTATGTGCAGATTCTATTTTATCCATGCCTACACATTGCACAACAAAGACTCCTAAGAGGCTTGCAATCTCACGCAGAAGGGAAGATGTGTTCCTCCCCGGCTAGCACCTCGCTCGATCAAATGCCTACCATTTCAATTGTTTATTGTAGGAAATATAAGGTGCACCCAAATTGGAGGCCATTCTGCAGCCTATTCTTTTTAGTTCTAGGAATCCTATGGTAGAGGGTGGTGTTAGTTCTATAAATAACTTTCACACATTTGTAGTTTTTCAGGTTGTAGCGTGACAACTTTGATCAAAATTTGTTTCAGTTGACTCTACATTCCATTTGTTGATTTTGTGTTCTTAATCGAAAGCGAGTTTGTCGATGTAAGTGACTTGGATTAGTATTCTTCTCTTTGCTATGCTAATATTCATCTTGCTTCAGCTTGACCCCACTTTCCGCTCGCTGATTTTGTATCAAACTCGCTCTGCCCATCCAGCCTCAAGAGAGGAAGAGTAGGCGGCGGCAAGGATCCAAAGGATGAGTGCCTCCGTATGCAGATACTTTGGATCTATGTGCTTTGGCCAAATTGGTCGAGCCTGAGACTGATTAGAAGGTACTCCCTCCGTTCCAAAATAGATGACTCAACTTTGTACTAACTTTAGTACAAAGTTGAGTCATCTATTTTGGAACGAAGGGAGTAATATTGTTCATTCTCTTCAGTGATGAGATTGATTCACTTTCTTCCATATTAGGAAATTCAAACTAAATGCTCTTATATGTATTTCTAACCTTTTTGATATCCTTGAATTAGCCGTGAAGGTGACCTTTTCTCGATATCCTTGAAGTAGAGATAAAATGTATCACGCTTTTCTCTACTTTAAGGCATTTCATCTGCTTGATTCATTTTAACAAGACAAGGATTTCCTTTATTCATACGTGATTTGGAAGTGACTCTCACTCATGTGAGGTTTAGCATTAGGGATATTTCCATATGTTTACTTTGAGCTAATTTATCATCTTTTTTGTTAGCGCTTTCCTGTTCTTCATTCAGACAGCGGTCCATGTACAGACCAAGAACAAAAAACTGCTTTTGAATGGTTTGAGTGGAGGTATAAACAAATTGTGGTCTTTTGGCTAATTGGTTGGATGACTACTTTCACTTTTTACCATGCACAAAATAATCGATTCCCTGGTTTCCCTTTATGTTTCTTTCTCGCAAATGCCATTGGAAGCTCTCTGTGATTTCTAATGCTGGCCATTTTTTGGGTTCATTGTGGCACAATTCGAAGCAGCCGCATATAAATGTGTAAATGGCATCATGCTTTGGGACACTACAGCGACATTTTGCTCATATCATAGTGCATACAGCCTTTTTCACATGTGTTATCTTATTGTACCATGGATATGCACTGCTTATGTATATTCATTTGTCAGATGCTTTACAGATGATGGGCCTGGTAGATACACCAGAATGTAAGAAAAGTTCTCAAAATTGCGAAAGAGCGATATAGAGGCCGGTGATGAACTCTAAGCTCCACTTACAAGGCATACAAAACAGATGCAGCTAGATTGGCTAATCTGCCGGAAGATTTACAACCGGAAGAGTGAATGGATGATTGAGTACTTTGGCACTGATTCAAAATTTCAGGTTATGTCTAAGATCACTCTTTGTCTACCATGTGTTAAAATGAAATTGCTTTTCCGACGGTTATATTTGGTTTTGATGAACTGATAGGAACACAACCGAAAGAACACCGATAACCGTAAGAAATAGAAGACAAAACACAGAATTAGATCAAAATCTTACTCAAACTAAGTTTTGAGAAGGTATGAGTCTAACTAAATATGTATGCCTCGCTGCTAACTCTCACCCAGCGAAGAATGGGACATGGTCTAACACAGAGTCCTGGATGTTTAAGTGATTACAATCGACTTTTGGTTATTCTATAGTTATTCAATGATGTGCATTCGCATGCTTTTGCATAGGCTGGGATTATTCATGTGTTGGATTGTGTTATTCTTTTTCATCTTTTACAAGTGTCAATGTTGATGCGGCACCTATAATTGTTCTTTCTGTTTTAGGACAAAACACGCCAAGAGGTTGAAAACAAAGAAACTGAAACTCATGGTCCACTTTCAAGTAAGCATGTCATTGGCCTTCATAATTAGCTAATCGCTTCTTCTCTTTCACCATGCGTTGCTGCATTGAGTCACAACTTAAAAAATGAATATGTGCTAGCTAGGGACATGAAATTAACTGAAACTATAGATCGTGTCACAACTTAAATCAATAGCGGAAGCTTTTAATACATGTAGTTGTGCATACGCTTTAGAAATTTACACTTATAAAACTTTTCTGACCCCTCAGTTACATGCGTGCTTGCTGACGCAGTATTACTCCTCCAGTTAGTCTGGCAACAGTTCTTTTTAACAATGGGGATGGAATAATTGTATGGCATATGTTATGTTGGACTCATTAACTAGAACTAATTTTTTATTTCTTGATTGAGGATCCAAAGAACTAGCTCAATCGACTCTAGATCATGCAGTTTAGTCTTGGCACTTAATTGAGATGGCTAAATTACATTTGAGTTTCATTTGATGGATATTTATTATGAAAATTATGAATTTTATTAATCTACATATTATATGTATGGTTTTGAATATTGCAATTGAATGCCTGTATTTTTTAGGTTTCAATAGGCTATTGCCACAGCCCACTTTTGGTTGCCACATGTTAGCACCACGAAAATTAAAATTGTCACAATAGTTTCTCGCCACTTAATATTTCACCCGTTGTGATAACTACTTATCACCACCAAAACTAGTATATTGCAATTTTTGTTACGATTTAATCGAATATTTGTTGCCATAAGTTAATGCCACAAATGTAGCGGTTTGTGGCAAAATGCCTAATGCCATGTAAACAAGGATTGTTGCCATAATTTATTGTCACAATTGAATATTGCCACGAAAGAGTATGCACCACGAAACGAGCGTCGTTGGCATAAGTTGTTGCCACGAATGTCTATCGCCACGAGCTATTAGTCGCCACGATTCTTTACATGTTGCATTAAATCTATCTCCACAAAGCAAATTGTGGCATCAGGTGAGTGTTGCCATGGAAAAACATGTATGCATTTTCCACATGGTTGTTGCAATAGCACATTTTATTGCCACGATTGCTTTTTGTGGCAATAACCTATTACCATCGTCCAATACAACGGCTGCCAACGAATGATGTTTCGCGGCAATAGGTACTTATCGCAACAAATCGGCATGTGTTGCGATTTAACGATTTTGTTGCAATAGACCCGATCCTTGTAGTGCTAGCTTCACCGATGAAGTTCAGGCTGCTCAAGACAATGCTAGTTCCAGGTTGATGATCCCATTCCAGCCGCTGAAGAAATTGCGGGGCATCCACTAGTGGTGCGCTCAAGAAACTAAAGAAGTCGTGGCAATCAGATCGCCATGCCGAGGAAATTCAACCAGATTCCTCGGCTCCTCCCGCGCCTACACCAACTCCAATCCTTCCATCTCGCATCGATGAAGAAGACCAAGGCTGCAGAACGAGCTGCAGTGAAGAAAAGGAAAGCATCCGCTGCTTCAAATTCTTCAGCCCCAAGAAGATGAAGACAATGACCAGCTTTTGACAATCCCATTGATGCTGTTCCAGCTTCCTCCATGCCATCAAAGGACCTTGTTCCTTTTGGTGAAGATTATGAGATCCCAAGCGGATCTCGATGAAGAAAATCATTCTACTGCTTTGTCGAGCAGATTGATGAAGAAATTGAAGTGGAAGCAATCCTTCAACCCCAATCATTTCCTCGCCTATGCCTCAGTTCACACGGTGAAGAGGCGGTGTTGAGGAAATTGAAGAAGATGTGGATATTGGAAGCACAACGCCAAGTGATGAACGATGACTTTTGGGAAAGTCAGCATCCAAATTCTCCACTCTTCACCCCAATCCAACAGATTCCTCGCCTCCTGCTCCAACAGTTCAAATGGGCTCAAGAAACTCATCCCACTTCATCTCGTGACATGAAGAAATTCCAGCCACTAGCTACCGATGAACTTCTGTCTTGCTGATCCTCGATCGCCTCAGTAGAGGAACCAGAAATTCCTCACCAAGAACCTGAGATTGCGATTCTAGAGGTCGTGATGCAACTCATCGACACTCCATTGCCAAAGCCAAAGAATCCATTCTCAACGAAGAAAAAGTTCAAGGTGAAGACTTCTTTGGCGAGCACGCTTTCTTCACGGATTACAATCCATATGACTCTACTCGATAAGGAAGAGGCGCTTCGACTGCTAGTCAAGCCAACTTTTATTCCTCTGTGCTTTTCAACAAAGACAAAGTCTTCGATCATGCACATATTCCTCATGTGGACATGGAATCTCTGCCAGGCTTCGAGCCAGTCCTTAGTGTTCTTCACGATGCATGACTTCTAAATTTCTGCACTGACATCTGCGATTGGAATGAGGAACTTATTCTTCAATTCTAGGCAACGCTGCACATCACCGGAGACGCTGAAGATGTGAACTCATGGGTGTTAGACTGGATGTCTGAAAACACTCACTATAAGGCACCAGCAACTGAATTGCTTCGTGCCCTACCACTCAGTCCTCCCCTTGATGGTGCTCGTTGTATCTACAACGAACCTGAGCTTTCAAATCACTATATGCAAGTGCTGATGAAGCCTTTGAAGCCCGGACAGGCACCTCGAACCAAATTCCTCGTCAAGGAATTACTATATGTGCCTCGGACTGTCTATCGGATTCTGACGAAGACAATGAGTCCTATCAAAGGCCACGACTCAAAGGATGAAGAAGTCATTGGCATCATGAAGAATATGCTTTTCAATATCATTCATGGCGTTCCCGTCAACTTCCATGATTTCTTCATGAGGACTCTGGCAAACATTGCTATGTCACCTTTTGAGCTGAAGCCTTATGCACCTTGGATTATGAGATTCATCAGACAAGGTCTTCACTCAATTACAAGGCTGATACTCAACCATCGCAGCTACTTGCCCCGATTGAAATCCTCAAATGGACATTTTCCTCACCGATGACAAGGGCAAGGCTACTTCTATGATCGATGAAGGCATTTGTCCATTGGATGGTCAGTTTGCAAAGCTGCATCCTACTCCACCAATGATGACTCGCCACACATGACTCGCCGCCAATACCTCAGCCAAGCAAAGTCCTCAAGCCACAAAGACCTGTGGTGATGACCGATCGTGAGTTACTCCTCGCCTTCATCAAGGTTGATCGCAATCATAAATGGGTCAAGCGTCCGCTTGGTTCAATTCTTCACAACATGACCTCTACACACAATGCAGTGAAGAAAACCACTACTACCTCCATGAAACCTTCAAACGCACTGGCTGTTCTTTCTAATGTCTACAAGACGGAAGAACGAAGACAATGGGTCTCAAGGAAGACTTTGACTGGTCTGCACCTCCTCCAAGAAATACAAGAAGGTCAAAGTTCCTTCCTTGGTGGCTAGCTCCTATTCTTCATCGCGAGACACCGATGAAAATGAAGACTTGACGACATCATCGCGGCAGCCCTACTACGACAAATAACCGACCGACAACGTCGCGCGCCCTTCATCAACTTGAAATTCCTCAGGGCGTTAGTCCTCGCTTCGATCCTTTTGGTCATTCGATGACAAAGGGGAGAAATGTGAGTTAGTCTTCAAGCCGGTCTATTATATGGGCAATTTTGTTAAGTTACAACTCTCGCTCTTCGAAACTTTTATTGGACCGAAGTTGTAATCTTAAACCCGATGGTGCTCTGATACTTTTGATGCACCGTGCTCTGATACTCTTGATGCGTTATTTTGCATGCTTGTTCCTCATTAATGTTATTGCACGCATGCTGAATTTCATCAAGCACCATATTTCATCATGCATTTCAAATTCTTCATATTATATGTCAAATGCGTGTATGAATTACAAGATATAGGGGGAGATCTCCATGATTCAACTCTTCAAATGTGCATTGCCTCAAAAGCAAATTCCTCACTATGCACATCTTCAGGGGGAGTTCTTCTATATCTTACAATCAAATTCCTTAATATCAGTATTTACACTTCATATGTTTATCCCCGTTGAAAACTTAACCTATATTGTCATCAATCACCAAAAAGGGGGATTGTAAGTGCATCTAGTGCCCTTAGTGATTTTGGTGTATTGAAGACTTATAGGTTAAGGGACTAATGTGTTTATGAGTGTACACAGGTCTATAAGTCTATGAGGAGTTTGATATTTACAGAGAAAGTCGAATTCTAAAAATGAAGTTCTTCGATCAAGACTTTGAAATTTCAAGACTTTCAAGACTTTGAAAGTGAAGAAATTGGTGTGACCTTGAAGACTTGGTATTCATTTGAGGAACATGAAGCGTGAAGACTTTTGTTTTTGTAGTTTCATTTTCTTTCTTGAGTCATAGGAAACACCGATCGTGAAAGGGGGTCGAGGAAATACTAAGGAAAAATTTCCATGTGATGCTCAACTCAAAATCCTACATCTACCAATCCCTTCGAGTGAAGCCTTTGTAAATCTCATACAGTCCGAAGAATTTCTTCAAAGGATGAGACGAAGTTCTTCTAGTCACGAGGAATTTGTTTCGACCGAGGAGTTAGGAATTCGCCAAAGGCGGATTGCCTACACAGTGAGGAACATGATAGCCCTAAGGAATTTGAGAGTCAATTTCCAACCGTTCGTGTGCTGCCGCCACTGTCCCAAAATATCTTATCCATCTAACGGTCATATCATTGAAGGGCATTTATGTCTTATCATGTCGGGCTGCTCCCTAGGCTATAAATAGCCGCCCCTACAACCACTAGCTGGTTGGCTGCCCGAGAGAACTTGACACTTGCCATTTGAGAGCAACCCATCCTCCGAGGGCTTTGAGCGAAAATCATCGAGTGAGGAAAACCCAAAACCAAACCCTTATAAACCCAAAGTGATTGAGCATCATCAAGAGATTGATCCTGCGTGGATCCGGCGCTTGTTACCTTTGAAGACTGTGCTTCTTCCAGACGGTTAGGCGCCATGGTCTAGAGCATCCAAGAGGAATTGTGGATCGCCGAGTGACCAAGTCTGTGAAGGTTTGGAAGTCGCCTAAAGACTTACCACGAGTGATTGGACGAGGTCTGTGACCTTAGTTCAAGGAGAATACGGTGAGGACTTGGTGTCCCGAGCTGCGTTCTCTCAAGGATCGGGTGTCCGGACTGTGTTTCCTCGAGTTTAAATACTCAGCCGCTCCAACCTGACGTATAAACCGAGACAGCTGTTGAACTGGTCTACCAAATCATTGTCTTCACCAACCTAACTGGTTCTATTTCCTCAACACTTTCATTTCTCATTACTGTGTTGAGTGTTCGTTCATATCTGTGTTTGAAGACTTTGATCAAGACTTTCTCAATTTCCTCAATTCAATTCTTCATCTGCTTTGTCTTCATCTTGTGCTATCCTGTGTTTACGCTTTCTATACTCTTTGATTGTCTTCATTTCATCATGATGACCATGCCCGCATTCTCTTATGCTTACTTCTGAGTACTTATTCCGCTGCAAGTAGTTCCTCACTTAGGAAATTCCTCACCGGCAAATTCCTCATTGAAGAATTCATAAAAATCGCCTATTCACCCCTCCTCTAGTCGATATAACACACTTTCAGTACCGGCAATACTAGCACATATATTCCAGCAAGTTCCACTTTGCTGATTTTACTTTGATGCTTACGGTTTTCCCGTTATATCTACACTATGATCTGTGTAGCTGCTTTGTGTCGCACTAGCAGCAGTCCACTCTTGAAGCTAAACACCGCAATGACTTACAAAATTGGCACCAAGGCATTGAGTGCCATTCTGGACGCAATGAAACTCATACGCTCCCCATCTGTTGATTCTTGTTGAGGGTATGATCCTAATGACTATTCTAACCTCGAGGAGTCAAAGGCAGATGGCCTGTCCTGTTCACCCATCAAGGTGCCTGTTCTAATTTGGCAAGGTTTTATTGATTGCGCGTATCTTGCATATGTTGTCTTGCATTTCTTCTACTTTGTTGCACTTCCATCTGCTTAGTTTACTTATCATATATGTCGAGATGCCATGCCCATCCATTATCAATACATATTCCATCTGTCATCGTACCATGTTTATTCACTCAAATGTTGTTCTTGTGCATCAGAATCAAAACGGAAGAGGGTGATTGCCAAACCTGAAGGAGCACCAGCAAAGTCCTTGAAAAACGTGGTTGTGCCGGAGAATTCAGACAGCACCCCACTTATATTGGTTGTACAACCAGTGACACAAAAGTAGGACCGACTTGTAACACCCTGGATGTAAACTTCCCCTTTTTGGGCAATATATCAATTTGACCTCATCCAATTCTTGTGGGTTTTGTCATGCTTGGCCTCTTTGGTTTGGTTATGTTGGGTTTTCTTTTTCTTATTTTGCTCCTTTTGCCATATTGCATTTGTGCCTCTTGTCATATTGCTTTCCCTTCTTATCATGTGATTGTGGTGTTCCCTTACATGTCATATGGTTGTGGTTTTTCCCCTTGCATGTCATGTGGTTGCATGTGCCATTCCTTTTTGCATTACCATCCCCTCCTTCCCTCTACTTCTTTCTTTTTTTTTCAAATGCCATATATTTCCTTTCCAAATTAATGTTCATCTTCTCCCTAAAAATCTTGCTTGTTGCACAAAACTCCCTGCCAAATAATCTCCTCATTTGAAGTTGTTATGGTCAGGTTCAAAAATGGCACAAGTTTGAAATATTTCCAAACTTGCATTATTTTTCTACCTTTAAAAATGTCCATTACAATTTATTTAAATAGAGGAGAATTCCAGAGTGTGGGGATATTTTCCTTTCACTCAAAATCTTTTCTTTTCTTTCAGACTTTCTTTTTCTCTTCCTTTTTATTTTTAAAAAAGGGAAGAGAGAGGAGGCAGCAGTGGCAGCTTGGCAGCCCAGCTTCACCCCCCACAGGCCCGGCCACTCCTCCCTGCCCACTTCACGCAGCCCGCAGCCAGGAGCAGGCGCCAGCCCCAAGACGCTTTCCTCTCCTGCCTTCAAGCACCCATCGCGCCTTACCCCCGCTTAGTCCCTTCCACGTGGCAGCGCTGGCCCGCCTGGCAGCGACCGGCCTGTCTTTCTCACCCACCTTCCCTCCTCTCTCCCGGCGCCATGGGGACCCCGAGCACGGAGAGCACGAGCTCGACCCCGTCGCCTAGCCCTACTTATCCCTCGCCGTCAAGACCGAACCCTAGGGTTCCCCTCTCCCTCTCCGCCGCCAGTGAGAAATCCACCAAGCCGCCGCCCGCCGTCCCGAGCGCGATCTGGAGCAGCCGCCTCGCCGGCGTGCTCTCCGCCACCTCATCCTGCCGCACCGTGTCCGACGTCTTCCTCGTTGCCGACTACGCCCACGACGCCGACCACGGGGCCCGGATCGCTGTTCGCCGACGCCAGCACTGTCTTCCTCTCGGTCAGGTTCCCGGAAACTTCAGAGCTCGATCTCGTCGCCCACCTGCCTCCGTCGCTGAATTCTTGTCCTAGCGTAAGGAGGTATAACCCCTTCCTCCCCGCTCCTTCTCGCCGCCGTTAGATCCCCGAGAGTAGGGTCCGATCCATGTCAGTGTCGCGCCGCGTGCTCCGGCGTGCTCGTAGTAGTGGGTTCAGTTTGTTTTGGCGCGTAGATGCCACGATTTCCATCGGGTTTTGCCCTCCTCGAGTCCGTGGTGCCCCTCGCACACCCAGCCTTGTCCGAGGGCGCAGAGCCCTGTAGTCGACTCATTTCATCCAAGTGGAGAAATGGAAATTTGATACGACCAGAGATCAAGAAATCGCAGATGTAAAAGAGAAATCATTGAAGAAAAATGTTGTCAAGATGACAATCAAGAACTTATCAAGATGCAAATGACATCAAAGCCCTCGCACAAATTTGACTCATATTATGCTGATTGGCAGGAGCCAAAGTCGATTTGTCAACTGACAGAAGTTCTCAACCGCTGCCCCAATGCAACAAGAATTTCTCAGCCGGCTCTCGTCACCGATCAAGAACATGCCACTACAAGGATTCCGTCTATTGCAACAAAATTTATTGCTACAATTACGATTGTTGCAATAAACGCAATATTACACAAATTCCCAATTGTGGTAATAGGCTGCATATTGCCATAACTTAGTTTGGTCGATAAATACTAACTTTGTTGCAATAGAGGCCTATATTGCAACAAATTGTATTGGCGCTGTAATATGGTAGCATATACACAAACAAATTCCGCTATGTGAGGGCAGTCATTTTGTTGTAATAGAGACTAGGTATTTCAACAGAAGAACTATTCGTGGCAATATTCGTAAAGATATTGCATCGGCGTGACATTGTATTAGTTACAAATATTATTGCAAAAGGGCTAGCTATTGCAACAAAATGCATCGACGCTGTAATATGGTAGATAATGACAAACAAATTCGCTATGCCAGCAGCCATTTTGTTGTAATAGAGACTAGGTATTTCAATGTAATAAGTATTTGTGGTAATATTCGAAATATATTGAAAATCGGTGTGACGTTGCATTAGTTACAAGTAAAACAATGAAAAAATATTATTAATATTTATAGATATTAAGTTATGATTTTTGCAAGCTTTAAGGAGTAATTAAAATATATTTTAATTGCACCAATTTCGATTAATCAAAATAATGTAAAAGGTTTATATATGGATAGAACACACTTTCTTGATAAGAATACATATTTAATTTGTTAGATTTGATTTGACATGGCCAAGTTGTTGCCATTTTAAAACTAGTGTTTTTTTTACAAAACTAGGTGGCATCCATGGTGACCTCCACGGCAATGACAAGTGGGGCCGCCAACGCATAACAACCCAAAATGTGGAGGCTCTCGGTCAAGGTGATTCTGAATTGTCCTCAATGTTGCAGATCATGGTTTAGACCAATGAGTTGTACAAATGTTGGTGAGAATACGGGGTCTCATTGTAAATATTTGTACCATGAGGTTAACTGCACTCAAGCAAAAGTTTAGAGTTGCAGCCCGATCAAGAATTCAGCCATGATGATCGGTGCCTTTGTCCATTTAGTGGTTCGTCATTGTTGGTTTGAAAATGCTGAATCATATGATTCGCTAAACTCAATAAATTATGTCAAGATGGTGTACTCATTTGGTTATTCATTTGATTGCAACTTGGGAAGGCTTATTAGATATCTCCAACTTTCAACAGATTGTGGATGAGCTCGCCAAGAGCCGAGTTTGAGCTAGTACCGCCCAGAGGCCGATCGCGCAGCCAAGATCTCCCAAGGCTTAGCGTTCTTGCTGCACACCACACTGCCCGGCACAAGGCTACGTCACTGGATGGCTGTGTGATGAGTTGCCGCGCATTTGGTCTTCCACGCATGAGACTTGCATCCGCGCTATGAGACTTGGCACCTGACTTCAGGCGCCCTCCCTGCCGCTCATGACACAGAGGACGGAGGCCGAGCCCTGACTCGCTGCCGCCCGTGCTTATGGGCGGAGAAGCCAGGTGCCGCCCACCGCAGACTCAGTTATCCGCCTCGCCATCGCTTCCGGCGCTTTGTAGGGCAGAGCCACACGCTTCCATCGCGACACTCCGTTGCCGTCCGACGACGACCGAATCACACCGCCACGCCAGCACTCAGTAGACATTGCGGGAGATTGGGTGGCCGGATGCACCGTAAATGATCACAAAGGGGAATGGATTTTCAACGGAGGGAGGAGAATCATGGCGGAAAAGATTTGGGATATGTCGGACGGCAACCCTAAAAATCGCTTCTGCCTGGATATATAGTAGAAACGGGGCGGTTTACGTGCTTCTTTAAAAAATTACGGTCGAGCTGCTTTTAGCGGATCTGCCGGCGCTTTTTTGGCCCGCTCTATAAACTGCCTCAGATATTATTGGAGTTCGCTTGAGTTTTGTAAATCAGAGATGCTCAAAGTAGGGCCGTGCTAGTAACTGTTAGGCTTGGCGGCAGCCATACCTAAAATTCCACCAATAAAAGTATGTGCTACCAAGGTTTTTTTTTCTCAATTTAATTTTTTTTCCGATAGGACCGAGAAACCTGGTTTGAAAATCTCGAATTTCTGACATTCCTCGCTCAACTAATTTTGAATTCAAAATTTTGGTCACAATATAAAGTGTCCGTGACTTTGTTTTCACACAATGACGCACTGTCCAGTGCAGCCCATCTCTCTCTACTTAAGTGAGGATTTCGGTCGAATCACTCTTCCTCCTATGGGCCATTTTATGTTTTTCAAATTTATGTAAAGAAAACTTTAAAAGTAATTTGGCAAACTGCCATACCTAAAAAAAGAACAAACGAAAAGAGAAAAAATGGAAGGAACAAAGGAATGGAGAATGTGTACCGATAAATTGATGTGGAGTGGGTCAATTATCGGCTCAGGCCAAATTACCGTCGCGGTGGGTTCGATCCCATCTTAGGTTGTAGTGTTTTTCGCAGTATTATTCTAGAAAAAGCGATGAATATGGGCCCGCACACCATGGACGAGGGTGCGCCCTGACGGGGAAATTTATTCGCCGTCACGCGCTAATCGCTTGGCAATCGCGACAGAAACAAGAACGAGCTTATGTATATGGGCCGACACTTATACATAGTAAGGCCAACCGATTTGGGAACCTTCTAGAAGATTCCTACCTCCAAAAAAATCTAGAAGGTTCCCCGCACCGTGTTTTTCCTCGCATCATTTTTTCTTGTTCTTTTGGCTTTCTATTGTTTTTTTCTTTTAATTTTTTTCCTTTCGCTTTTTCTTTTTTGTTTCGCTTTTTTCACAATTTCACAACACTGCAAAATTTCTTCGCAAATTAAGAAAAGGGTTTGCTTTTTCAATTTTTGTTCGTGAGTTTCAATAAATGTTCCTATTTCAAAAAAATTCGCATTTTAAAAAAAATGTCCCTGCTTTGAAATTTTTGTTCATGAGTTTCAGAATGTTCCCATTTCAAAAATTTGTTCACGCCTTTCAAATTTTGTTCGGGAGTTTCAAAAATGTTCGCAATATTTTAAACAATGTTTGTGTTTTCAAAATATTTCACAAGATTGAACAATGTTTGTATTTGAATTTGTTCACAAATTTCAAATTTTGCTTGCAAATTTAAAAAATTTCCGTGAATTATGGAAAATGTTCTTGTTTTCAAATATTTTCTCAAGTTCAAAATGTGCATCGGGCTAGCTGCTTTAGCTTCTGCCACAGATCTCTCGGTGCTTAGAGAGCCTTAGGATTTCCTTTGGTACGCAGCGGTGGTTCTCGCTTAACTAGCTACCTGAACGAACAGCTGTGCAATTGCAGCCTCAGAACCGGTGGTGACCCTCGTGTCGATCGGCGTAAACCACTCCATAACCAAGTAGCTTTGAATGGATGCTGCTTTTCTTAAGAGGGTCATACGAGGGCTTGTGGAGCAATCTCATGGATTATAGGGCTTATTCATTGAGCTGTGACGGCAAAACTTGACTATTTAGCTGATGTGTTGCCTGAGGCTGCAGCTCACGGAGGGTCTCAAACTCGCAAACACAACTGGTTGTGATTTTGTTCATGTTCAAACAGACAGCCTAATTCTTGTGGAGGCTCTACAACAAAACTTGGGGCATTCGATGATCGCAGCCAATCCTAGAAGATTGCAGGTTACTACTAGATGATTTTGGGAAGGTCGTTAGAGCATTGTAATCGGACTCTAATAAGGTAGCTCATGTGAAGCGTAAATGGCCGTGTTGATCCACCAAACTTGTGGTTGGACTCACCGCCTCTTTTATTTCTGAACTATTAGCGCATAATGTAAGCGCTATTTGATTTAATAAAGCTAGCTATGATGGCCTTCCTCAAAAAAATGTCATATGAATGCTTTTACTGTACGCCTCAGATACTTTTGTATTTCTTTTCACAAAGACACAAAAAGGTACAACCGACAGATCGGCCCTATATCTCTCAAGCATTTAAAGGTCAATGGATTTTGAAAAAATGTTCATTGGTTTTGAAAAAACTCCATGAATTTGAAAGGAATTCATGATTTAGGAAAAAGAAAATGATAAATAAAGAAAAAACACAAAAAGAATAGAAACGCCATGAGAAAAAACACAAAGTGACAACATATCCATGAACTTTTACTCAAATTCATGAACTTTTTCCAAAATTGATGATTTTTTCTAATTTGTTAACTTTTTTAAAATTAATAAACTTTTTTTCAAATTCGATCAACTTTTTTCAAAATGAATGAACTTTTAAAATTAATTAACTTTTTTTCAAATTCAAAGAACTGTTTTCAAATTTTATGACTTTTAAAACTAAACTACAACAAGAGCATCAATTATATACCAAGAGAACCGGATATAGCAACTAAACCATGATATTCCAACAAGGACGGCGGCGTAGGGCTTTCTTCACCGTGTGTGGATCCGATGCGGGATTTAACTGACGGCAAGGGCGTCATGCGGAGGGTCGCGACAAAGACGATCCGGCCTGCTGGCACGCTGGGAGGCGGTGACGCAGATGTTGCCTCCGTGCGGGGTCCGCGGTCTTGTGGCGGCGATCCGCCAGATCCATCGTCCCAAGGCTGTGGCACCAGCTGCGAACGGCGACGGTTGGGATCCCTAGACGCCGTCACAACCCCATTTCTGTGATTTACCACCCCTACCAGTTGCAGTCATATTATCTCGACTCAAGGGTAAGCTCCCGCCGGCGAAGCCTCGTGATCTTGCACGCCGCCTCGTCGGCCATGGCTCCCGCCCTCTTCCTCCATCCTCAAGCTTACAGCTCTTGGCCCCTCTTCTCGACCTTCGCCAGCTCGAGCCTCCTCTCCACCGAATGGATGCGAAGCTTCCACACGACGCCACCACGACTTAGGGAAGATGACGGACTTGAGATGATTTCGCTGGAATCTCCCATCTAGTTCGGAGGAAGATGACAATGGTGAGACGATTTGTAGGACTTGAAAACACTCAATGACAACAACAATGCAAAATATCATATCCTCTAAACATATGATGCCATGGATTGGTCACGCTGAACTACTTATACTTACCATACATGTATACCAAATAACCGAAACAATGTATAAATAAGAAATATACAAATATCGATTCGAGAACGCCGAGAGGAGGACGCGGATCGCTTCTTCATGATTCTCTTGATATGGTGGTCTTTTGACCGAGAAATAACTTTTTACAAACATATTTTAGTAACATTATTTTTAGCAGCATATATATGTTATATTGCTTTGAAATATATTTTTTCAATTTATTTCATTATTCTAAACATTTCTCCAAAAAGAATTACCATAATTTAGTTTCACTGTAGTTTGCGCCAATATTTTGTGTTCCCACCAAAAAATAGAGTCTATTTATCCTTTCCGCTAAACACCCTTCCTAATTATCCACGACACGTTATTCTAGACCAAATCACACGGCGCCTTCACGGCGATTGATCTGAGCTTGAGGCGGAGATGGCGGAGGATCGAGGCAGAGGTCATTGCCTCCGCTGGTCGACGACGGAGAAAACGGCAAGAACCGAGGAGGACGGCCATGGACGGGTGGTGCTGCTCGATCCGGATGAGGGATCAGCAGCGCGACTCGATGCGGATGAGGAGAGCAGCAACCACGCCTCGATCTTCGAGGCGGCATGGCTCCTGTTTAGCTGTCTTTATTCTCAAGGCAGCAAAGGTGACCTGAGGACGAGTTCGAGGCACGGTGGTGGTTCCAGACACGACGACGACGGAGGCGGCGGTGCTTCCTTGCCTGTCTGCTCTCCTTATTCGAGGTCCGCTGACGGCAGATGCACACCCAACGCCGCCATGGAGGCTCCACCCCGAGGCACCCTCCTTCCTTCTCGTTGCATCTCCCCGTGAGCCTTCTTCGGGCCGAATTATTTTTCATTCTGCAGAGGGTATGGGTGCCCTGTCTCTTTTAACTTAATCCCACAAATTTCATATTGTTATGTGTATTCTATTTTATCCATGCCTCACACATTGCACAACAAAGACTCCTAAGAGGCTTGCAATCTCACGCTGTAAGGGAAGATGTGTTCCCCTGCTAGCACCTCGCTCGATCAAATGCCTACCATTTCAATTGTTTATTGTAGAAATATAAGGTGCACCCAAATTGGAGGCCATTCTGCAGCCTATTCTTTTTAGTTCTAGGAATCCTATGGTAGAGGGTGGTGTTAGTTCTATAAATAACTTTCACACATTTGTAGTTTTTCGTTGTGCGACAACTTTGATCAAAATTTGTTTCAGCTTGACTCTACATTCCATTTGTTGATTTTGTGTTCTTAATCAGCGAGTTTGTCGATGTAAGTGACTTGGATTAGTATTCTTCTTTGCTATGCTAATATTCATCTTGCTTCAGCTTGACCCACTTTCCGCTCGCTGATTTTGTATCAAACTCGCTCCGCCCATCCAGCCTCAAGAGAGGAAGAGTAGGTCAAGGCAAGGATCCAAAGGATGAGTGCCTCATGAGATATTTTGGATCTATGTTGGCCAAATTGGTCGAGCCCGAGATCGATTAGTAGAGTCCAAATAGATGACTCAACTTTGTACTAACTTTAGTACAAAGTTGAGTCATCTATTTTGGAACTAAGGAGTAATATTGTTCATTCTCTTCAAGGATGAGATTGATTCACTTTCTTCCATATTAGGAAATTCAAACTAAATGCTCTTATATGTATTTTGCATCTTTTTGATATCCTTGAATTAGCCGTGAAGGTGATCCGAAAAGTCATTTGAACGAGGCTCACATTCGCTTCTATCCATTCATCCCGAAGTAATGAAGATGTACCATGACCTCAAGCATATATTGGTGGACTCGAATGAAGCAGAAATTGCTCAATTCGTGAATGAGTGTGATGTCCGCAGAAGAGTGAAAGGTAACACCAAAGACCAGCTGTCTCCTCCAACCTCTTGCTATTCCCGAATGGAAGTTTGATCATATTGAAATGGACTTCGTGGATCGGCTTTCCAAAGTCCAAGCGTGGAAATGATGCTATCTTTGTTGTCATTGACAAGCTTACTAAAGTGGCTCATTTTCTTCCTATCAAAGAATCCATCACCGCAGCTCGCTTGGCGAGCTATACACCTCGGATTGTCTCCTTGCACGCATTCCACAAGTGATTCTTCGCACCGGAAGATCTTTACCTCCAAGTTCGGGATTCTTTCGTAAAGCCATGGGCACCAACATTGCTTTCAAAGACAGCTTTCCATCCTCAAACAAATGGCCAAGTCGAGCGAAGTTAATCAAATTCTTGAAGATATGCTCGGCTTGGCCATTTCCTTCGATGAAGGGAAGATTGTCTTCCATATGCCGAAGTTCTCTTACAACAACAGCTTCCGGAAGTTCGCAAGGCCCCATTCGAATTTCTATGGCGTAAAGTGCCGATTCTCTCAATTGGTCCGAGGAGGTGAACGCCAACTTTTGGCAATGACTTGATCACGTATGAAGAATTGCAAGGTCATTCGTGAGAATTCAAAGCCGCTAATCGCGCCAAAAGAGCTATTATGATGATAAGCACCGTGATGTGGCTTTTGAAATCGGAGACCATGTCTACCTCCTCCTCTCCAATGAAAGTACTCGCCGCTCTGATCAAAGGAAGCTTGCCCCTAGATACGGGTCCTTTCAAGATCATTGGGAAAAGAGGCGATCTCGCCTATCAACTTGAGCTCCATCCAACTTTGCAAACGGCACGATGTGTTTCACGTGTCACAGCTTCCAAGTGCTTCAAGACTCAACGACTATCAACTTCAAGAGATTGACCTTCAAGAAGATCTCTTATCATGAGCACCCCTGCTATTCTTGAAGAAACCGGCAAGACTCGCAACAAGTCAATCAAATTCCTGAAAGTGAAGTGGTCACACCATTCCACCAGAAGCTACCTGGGAGCGTGAGGATCACCTCCGCTCGAATATCCGGAGTTTTTCAGCCTAGATCTCGGACGAGATCCTCTTGTAGTGGTGGAGTGTTGTAACACCGGATGTAAACTTCCCTTTTGGGCAATATATCAATTTGACCTCATCCAATTCTTGTGGGTTTTGTCATGCTTGGCCTCTTTGGTTTGGTTATGTGGGTTTTTTCTTGTTTTGCCTTTTGCCATATTGCATTTGTGCCTCTTGTCATATTGCTTTCCTTCTTATCATGTGATTGTGGTGTTCCTTACATGTCATATGGTTGTGGTTTTTCCCTTGCATGTCATGTGGTTGCATTGCCATTCCTTTTTGCATTACCATCCCTCCTTCCTCTACTTTTTTTTTTTCAAATGCCATATATTTCTTTCCAAATTAATGTTCATCTTCTCCCTAAAATCTTGCTTGTTGCACAAAACTCCTCAAATAATCTCCTCATTTGAAGTTGTTATGGTCGTTCAAATGGCACAAGTTTGAAATATTTCCAAACTTGCATTATTTTTCTACCTTTAAAAATGTCCATTACAATTTATTTAAATAGAGGAGAATTCTGGAGGTGGGATATTTTCCTTTCACTCAAAATCTTTTCTTTCTTTTCTCAGACTTTCTTTTCTTCCTTTTATTTTTAAAAAAGGAGAAGAGAGAGGAGGCAGAAGGATGGCAGCCCAGCTTCACCCCCCCTCGGGCCCCGGCCACTACGCCCAGCCTTCACCGAGCCCCGAGCCGTGGAGCAAAGGCCACCAGACGCTTTCCCTCCTGCTTCACACCCATCGCCGCCTACCCCGCTTAGTCCCTTCCACGGGCAGCTGCCCACCGGCAGGACGCCTGCTTTTCTCACCCACCTTTTCCCCCTCC